>OY720463.1:1673666-2098666 GCA_963082715.1 Harpalus rubripes | reverse complement strand
AAAGAAAAAATCTGATGTGGCCAGCACATTACCTTCCGTCAGTTGTGCGTCAGTTCTATGTATTTTGTACAAATTTCATACGGAAAGTTCCTTGCTAAATTAAATATTCTATTTCTTGTACATTACCCTCCGGCAGCTGCATGTATTTTATGCAAATTTCATACAGAAAATTTATGTCTTAAATTATTATTTTGTGACGTTTTCTATATACAGTGTAATGTATCTGCAGAAATAAAAGATTTATTATTATTATTTCTTGTACATTACCTTAAAGCAGTTGTATGTATTTTATACATATTTCATACAGAAAGCAAGAGATCCTATATTTCCAATAAAATTATAAGACAAACACACTATGTCAATTTCACTTGACACTGACATCTTTCAATCAGAATATCAGAATTTTCTTAATATAAGTAGCTGTTTTCATAGCTACAGCTACTTTATGAAATTTAATTTATTTACAATTTTTTAACTCTATATCCATTTAATATTAAGTATAAAATGCAGTCAAATCGTATAGAGAATAAAATATTCTTTAATATTTATAATAACATTAAATGTGAAAAAATGATATTTAACATAGTTTTTTCAAGAAAAACTGTTAAAATCTTCAAATGATGGTACTTCCGGTTGACCAATTGTAACCAAAATCTAATCAGCTCTTCATATGGATGTAACGAAGAAGTATACGAAAAAATTATAATTTTTGAAACTGTAGTATTAGAGTTATCGCAGACGAAAATTTTGTTACACACACACACACACATCCACACACACACACATCCACACACACACACACACGCACACACACACATACAGACATCATCGTAAAAATAGTAAATTCGTATTCTAGGGACCCTAAAACGTGCTTATTGATTAAAAAGTCATCATCTAATTTTTTGACCAAAGACAATACCTTCCTTACCTAAAGGTGACGGAAGGTAAAAAGTAAATAGAACAATAGAAAAGGAATTCAATACAGTTTCCAGCATAAGTAAATATGTAGATATGTATTTAGATTAATAAAAATTAACGATTCACAAAAATGTTTAAGCTATTCCTCAATTTTGGATTAGTGAATTCTATTCTATCCCGGTATTTAAAATCTTCATTTTATTATAGTTCCGGTGGCTCAATGGTTAGAGCAACGCCTCATGTCATGAGTGCCCCCGGGGCTCTGGGTTCGAATCCCACTAAGGCATGGATGTGCCTGTAATTGGGATTTAATCCTGTTGAGGGGTTTAAAAAAGGTAGTTACTTGGATTAGATTAGACTATATTTTAAGAAATAAATTGTGAAAATTAGAGTAAAATTCGGTAATCCAAAAATAAGGATTAACTTAATCTTTTTTGTGACTCGAGCTGTAAATGGCGGGAGGTATTGTGTTGGCCACACCAGATTTTTTTATTTAAAATTATTTAAACGCAATTTCCGAGTTACCTAGTTAAAGATGAAAAAACTCAAATACCAAATGTTATTTTTAAACTTTACAATGAGTACGTGCAAAATTTTTCGATGAAAGTTGGTTAGACGTCGTAAAGCTATTTGAGACAAATTTTGTGAATGTTCTACGGCTCTGGGATAGATTTTAGACAGTTCAGAAGTACCTATAGTTTCCAGAAATATATTATTTGATTCTTAACATCAATTAGAAAATAATCTACTGTTTATAACGATTTGATTTAATTATTCTAGTCTCAAGTATTTCGTTTCACAAACAAAAGCTGACAACAAGCGCGAAACCGACGCTTGGCGACGCCAAAACAAACGCGCAACGACGCCTAGAACGACGCCCTGTCGTCACTGGAAGCGGCGAACCGGAAGTAATGGTTTACACCTACAAATTTACCCGGAAACTCACACACAGAAACGCTGAGAATAATACTGTATTTTGATGCAAAGTATGTCATAGTTTATATTGTATTATACTGTTTAGGACCATTTAGTCAGACTTAGAATTAAAATAATAAAAGTTGCCCTATTCCATACCGAAAACATAGAAGCAGTTCGACAGTTGTAGAGAAATTGGACAGTGTTAGAAATACGCTCGACTGACTGTCGAAGATTTAAAGAAAAAAATCTGATGTGGACACCACACGACTTCCTTGTACGCAAGACGAATATGAAGATGAAGTATAGACTCAATTATAAAATTGCATGTATTTGACGTAATTTGACATTTATTTTTTACTTTTTTTGTTATTTTTTGTCCTAATCCATAGCAAGCTACTTCACAAAAACTAAAAAGTATATAAGTTTTAAATTTACATATCTCGGTTATACAAAGGGCTAATTTAATAATACTTGATGTGCTAATTCTCTAAAACTCTTATTTGAAGCATTTATCTCTAAAATCAAAATGAAACCATTTTATTCAAGAAAAACTGTTAACAACTTCAGGTAATATATCACTTCCGGTTAGCCTGTTCTAACCAAATTCTGCTATGTTATTCCAATTGATATAAAAGGCTTATATACTAAATTTGAAAAGTTTTGGATTATATTTTAATATAGTTTTTCATTAAAATCTATTATAGCCTTCAAATAAAGTACCTTTTCTGGAAATTATGTAATGACCAAAAAGGGAGGTGCACAACTAGATGTTATAGAAGTCCTAAATACAAAATTTCAACTTTCTACGGCTTACCGTTTTTGAGTTATGCGAGATACGTACGTACAGACGTCACGACGAAATTAGTCAAAATGGATTCAGGGATGGCCAAAATGGATATTTCCGTTGAAATCTGGAAACCGAAATTTTTCGCGAATACAATACTTCCTTTACTTTGTACAAGGAAGTAAAAATCTGATGTGGATATTACAAAGGTACAAAAATTAGAAAAGTGGCGATTTGTGTCCATAACTGGCGAACAATCACATAATCTTAATCTAAATGAAATTTTTTTGAAAATATTTTGGATTTTTAAAATACAGAGAATTTTTTTCTTTTGGGTTATACAGAGTCGCTTTATTTTTGTCTAATATACAGGATTAGACACGGGAGAGTTATTTTCAAAGTCCGTTTGTGTGCAACTCGAAATAAAATTTACAACAGCGTCTAGCTTCCTCTCTTAAAAAAATATATTTTATTCACGATTGCTTTGCCTGTCTAGTGATGGTTCTGTCATTTTGACATTAAACAATTAAATATGGTCTGTTGTCGTTGGTATTTTGGGTTGCAAACAAACGGACTTTCAAAATAACTCTTACGTGACTAACCCTGTATACAGGATGTCTCACAACTCGCGCTCCAGAGCGAATGAGGAAACACGAGACTGCACTCGGATGTATAATTTCGAAGAAAAAAATCTAGCTTAAAAGATTTTCGAGAAAAGACGTCTTAAAATTGACCAATCAGAGACCTACACCTTTAACGTGTGTTTGCCGTAATTTTACGTTCCTAAGGTTTCATACAAATCAAATCTTCTTTAAAATGTGTGGGCGACTGTAGAATCCCTAGAATCCCTAGAATCTAGAATCCGATTATAACATTTTTACGATGATGTCCGTATATATATATATATATATATATATATATATATATATATATATATATATATATATATATATATATATGTGTGTGTGTGTGTGGATGTGGGTGTGTGTGTGGGTGTGTGTGTGTGTGTGGATGTTGGATCCACGATTTCTCAAATACTATAAGACTTAAGACATTTTTAACAACGAATTCCTCAATCTAACAATAATGGGAAGAGTTGATAATTGGACAACCGGAAGTAGTAGTTACAAGAAAAAAATCATCTAAATATTATTTATCGAAAAATTATGTAAATACTTATATTAAAGAACGTTAAATTCTTTATTCGATAAATATAAATTCATTATTATATCTTCTATAGATTTAGAGATAAAGAATGCATATAAAATAATTTGATATAAAAATTCTCAGATCAAACTACTTCAAGGCAAGAAATTCAAATGTTTGTGATTGACACATAAGTGTCACTGTCAAAAATATTTGTATGCCACTGTCAAAAATATTTGTACATCATTATGAAGATTATGAAAATAAAAAAGTCAACAACGCAAAAGAGTATACGTAAAAAAGAATATAAAAGGAATTTTCGAAAAAATGACGAATATAAAGAAAAAGAAAAGGAAAGTAGTAAAAGAAAATTTCAGGATATTGAATATAAAGTATACAATTTATATTAAAATATCCCATAGATTTTGCAAATATATGTGAGAATTATTTTGTAGTGAGACATGAATAAAAATATTTTTCGTTTTATGCGTACAACCAGATAAAATATCTGGCGAGAGGTTATGTGCTGGCCACATCAGATTTTTCTGTACAGGATTCCGTATAAAAGCTTTTGTTGTAATTTTTTTGATGTTGGGGTTATTTTTCAGTAGATTTTCTGAACAACAAATACTTAAATTTAACCTTTCTTCTTTCTTGGTATAACGTAAAAAAATATAAATAGGATTTAATTAATATAAGTTTGCTGCAACTGGAATTGTCAGCATTATGATTAAAGCTACACACTGGACGAGTCAATAAACTTATAAATTGATTTTTAATTTATTTTGCAAAAAATAGTCTCAAAAAATGTCGCTCTAAAACCAATTTCGCCCCAGGTGGTCGCATTTTAGTGACTGCGATATTTTTGACGTTTCGTTTGACAGCCCAACTGGCAATTGTTGGCGCCATTTTACTTAAAAAGTTGCGCGTAAGGTAACACCGATAATTTTGATAAAATAACAACACTGTCTAAAATGAACAAATAGATGTTTGACGTTGAATGCATTGTCATTTTAAATATTTTCTATTACAGATCACCCTACTATACATCAACCAAGCCCATTTCTGGGTTTGGGGTCGTATCTGGGTCCCGGAAGTGGAATTGCGAAGCCAGTTGCTTCAAGACCACAACCACATCCACAGTTTCCACCACACCTACTTTTGGCAGCGGCCGCTGCAGCTGGGTGTAGGCCAAATCACCAACCATACCTTACAGGTGGGTTTAACATATTTAAGAAGTATTTAAAATTAGTGATGGAACGATATACAGGGATGTTCTTTCAAAAAACTGACAAAATTTTACGAGGGTAGTACCGTAAGTTTCTGCAAACAAATATGACGAAAGTAGCTACGAAAAACAAATGCATGGCAAAACAAAATTACATCGTCAGGTAGCATGGTATTTCTTGTAACAATGAGGTGTTGCAAAAAAATTAACATATCTTTTTTCTTCTGAAATTCGAATAAGTATGTTCTACAGTATATTAAATATGATTTTCTGTTCAAATTATTGTATATATTAAGCACAGTAGCAATTTAAAAATATACTTTTTGAATTGGCGCCATATTACACTGTCTGTGGCGTCAGACATACATTAGCCAATGACAAAACTGGAAAGATTGTAAATAAAACAAATGTATTATACATCAACGTCAATGATTGCTTTAATGACAAATGTGTGACAAGGTCTGATTTATAGTGCAGCGTAATTTTTGGTTCTTTAGTGTAGTTCTTAGTTATTTATTATTATATTACAGCGTTATATTTCATAGTTCAATGCCCTGTATTATAAAAGATGGATAAGTAAAGCACTAGCAAAGTAAATTTTACTCTTGAAGTAATAGCTATTAACATACCTAGGAATGTTATGTATATCATAACTGCCGAAGATGGTTTGAAATCCGAGCTCGTAGAGCGAGGATTTTAAGACATCTAAGGCTTGTTATGATTAATAACATCCGTGGTTTGTTCAATAGTTTATCGGTTTCAGAATATTAAGACATTATTGATAAATACTATTTTTTGAAATTCTCTCATTAATGCTACTTTCAGATTGCTATGGTTAACAGAACAATTATTTTGACATATGTGAATATGACAAATACTCAAATTTTGTACTTTGTTCCACATGTTTATTACTTTAGAATAAAGTAGACCGTATTTAGAACGATAGGCTAACGTTACCTGTATGTATTAATGAAGAGCATTATATTTTCATTTGATTTTATTTTCATTTTGTAGACCGTTGTTGACAAGTCAGTATGGTAATAATATTACCATACAGATACAGTTATAACTTATAGGTCGATTCTGTACAAAACTGTAAGTCTTACAGATCTGTAAATATGTAAAAAATAGAGAAAAACACATCTACTCTTGTTGATTAATACAAAATTATACATAAGAGTGGCAGCTTACGTTGCGATTTTGTTCATTATTTACAGATTTACAGTTCTGTAAGATTTACAGATGTGTACAGAATCGACCCGTTAGTTACCAGCGTACTTCTGTACATGTAAACAACGGAATAATATCCTGAAACCGGTAAAATACTTTATTCCAGAGATTTTCGTCAAAACAAGAATAAAAATATTAGCTAATAAAATCTATAGAATAAATTACTCCAACGATGTGCGAGGAAGTAAATTGTATTCCGTAAAATAAATTTGACACATGTCAACATTAACTAAATTAAATTCATTATACATTTCATCCCATGTATTATTTTTACATTTATTTATCTCCATGTTTGCTCTAATTAATTTTTCCCCGTTCTCTTTTTTCCATTTTAGTTGACACCTGACACTTTATGACACGCACACATACTTTATTGTCTATTTTGACTTTTGGATTTATTTCGTGTTAGGAACATACAGAATACATATTGTTAAAACTTATATAAAACATATTCCAGCGACACAATGTGTGAAACAGATCCTCTTCAGTTGGAGATTGACATTATCGTCAGTAGTGGTCTTAAGAAATACCGTCTAGTAATGTTTGAGACAGTACTATCCCCCTTGCTCCTGAAGATGCCCCATACGACTGCGGGCGAAACGTTGAGCTTGACTCAAAATATGACACAGTCCATTCCCGGAAAACGAATATATCTCATGACTCAGACTGTGGAAGCCTACGCAATTATTAAAAGAAGAGAATTTCGAAAAACAATAAAAATAATTTTGTTTCTATTAATACTTTGCAGAAACTTTCACTTCCGGCGCTATACCCTCGTATGAACTTTTTTTTATTTTGATTGAACCCTAAAATTATCCGAAATTTTGCGTCGTTCCATCACTACTCAAAAACTTTCGGGCATCACTAAATAAATTTAAGGAATTTGGGATTCATTTTTGTTTGCAGTGTCTCCTTCCGTTTCCGGATCGCACCCACCAACAGCAGTATTTCCGCTTCCGGGGGCCTTTCCATGGGCCCATTCCGGAAGGGGAAAACCTCGCCGAGGGATGATGCGTAGGGCTGTTTTCTCAGATTTACAAAGAAAAGGTTTAGAACGAAGATTCCAAGTGCAAAAATACATCAGCAAGCCCGATAGAAAAAAATTAGCAGAAAAATTAGGACTTAAAGATAGTCAGGTATGAGATTTGTTTCATGTTTTTTTTTTGTTTCTATAGACCAGAAAAGTATAATGGTCATAGGCGCCCATAGGGGCCCCCCTTGGCTTTTCTCTAATGTCCTGACATCGCCCTGTTGTTTTTTTCTTTCGTTCTGTTTCCTAACGTTCAAATCTTCATCATGAAGTTAGCGTATATAAGCTTCGCGCGCACACAATTTAAAAGATACATCCGCAGTACAAATTATAAATAAAAATATTACCAATACCATAGCTGAAGTTAATCGTGCTACTAGATTAGGAGCACAACAACTATCAAGTGCTACTGTTGAGAGCTATTTTATTGTTTCCCTTAAAATAATTTCTAAATATTCAGCACTTCTGGAACCCGTAACGAATATTTTGCAGGGTATTTCTGTTGATATGCTAGCTGTACAGAAACATATTAATCACTTATTGGATATATTTAATAAACATAGGAACTCTGATTTAGAAATAATTTTTACTGAACTATTTAATAGCGCTGAGGAAGATGCACAAAATTTTGATCTTGAATTAAAAATGCCGAGAGTCGCTAGTGGTGGAAGACAAATTCACCGTGCAAACTACGAAGCTAAGTTAATCGTGCTACTAGATTAGGAGCACAACAACTATCAAGTGCTACTGTTGAGAGCTATTTCTGTGCGAGAATATTTTAAAAAAGCAATTTTTATAAATTACTTATATTTCTTAATTAGTTCTTTAATTTCTCGGTTTTCGAAAGATAATAATGTTGCCTTTTTGCTCTATAATTTACATCCGATTAATTTAAAACAAACTATAATAATTTTACTAAACTAGCTCAAGAGATTCATTCATATTATAAAATTAACAATTTTTTTGAAGAAGCTTTAGCATGGCACGAATATTGCGTTTCAAATAAAGAAATCATTATTACTAAAGAAACTCCTGTAACAGAACTTTTACAACATTGTACATTTTACCCAGCAATCTCCAAAGCTTTAGAAATTTTAATTTGTCTTCCTCCAACTACATGCACTGTGGAAATATCTTTTAGCACTCTAAGAAGAGTGAAAACATGGATTAGATCTACTATTAGCGAAGATCGGCTAGACGGTTTATGTATGATGAGCCTCCATCGCGATTACATAAGCGAAAATAAACAAAAATATATAGACGAAGTTCTAAATGAATTTGCCAAAGATGCAAGGAATTTTAAATTAGCATTTTCGGAAAAAGAATAAGTAGGTAATGTTGTTAATTCACAATCAGTTGGTAATATAACGATTTCTGACTTTTAAGAAGTTTGGAAGTTAGTTATTGTTAACCTTCGCGCCTTGGTCAGCTATTTTCGCCCTCGACAGTAATGAAACACTTTCCACCTCGGTTAGTAATGTACTATTACTGTATTGTAATTTTTTTCCATAAATATGTATGTTGTTTTATATTTTTAAGAATATACTTATTTTTAGTATATTATATTTTTGTATTCTTGAGTTTGCCCCCCCCCCCTGAACAACATTGTATGGGCGCCCATGGTAATGGTCAAATATATGCGCCAAATTCAAAATCAGTTCATATTAATTTCTAATAATTTTCTTTTTTTATCTTTAAGGCAAATTCTAACTTCACTTTTCTGATCTATTGACTTTTTGTTTAGCTGTAGCATGAATTTAATTGATTTAAACGCTGAAAAGTAGGGGCGCTACAGTCGATACTTATCCCTTTAATAAACCGGAAGCCGTCCCCTTATTTCCGGCAAGGTTTTATTTCATTAAATACAGATTAATTTTATCCGAAATCGCGTTTGCTGAAATCTGTTTCAGCCGGCTGAAAAATCTGAAATATTTAACATATATAGAGTGATATGGAAACTCTATAATTTGTAAACTAGGCTTAGGGGTAGAGATGGGTCAATTTGTCCTTAAAAATAACTATTCCTGTCTCAAAGACCAAAAATCTAAAAAAAAAACACAAGAATTATAAAAAAAACAATAATCGAGATTTTAATACATATTTATTCTACTCAACATGCTCATTCCAAATTTTGAAACCGCAGGTCGATATCTCTTTTCGTTTCCGAGATATTCGTCCTCAAAACTTTGCTCAAAAATGCCCATTTTTGGGCCATATCTCAAAAATGGTCACTTATACAACACTGGCGATATCACCACATGATTCTACGAGCAAAATTACATAAGCCTACTAATTTTCATAATTTTTGAACATCTATTACGATCTCCAGAAGGAAAAGTCTAAAAATGGCCAAAAACTGAAAAAATCGTAAGGGGTACCCCTTGCGTTTTTTTCATTTTTTGACGATTTTAAAGAATGTTTAATAATAAATGTATCCGCTGGAATATTTTGATGACAATTGGTATACTTATGTTTTTCGGTAGGAGGAATTTACTGGTGAGGTTGTTGAAGGCGTACCGCACACCCATTTTTGGGTATGAGGGTGGAGTGGTATAAAAAAAGGGTCGAAATTTTTAAAAAATTAAAAAATCTGAAAATTTGCATTTAAGTAGTTTAAAGGGTGTAGATTTAAGATTTTAAAACCGCAGGTCGATATCTCTTTTCGTTTCCGAGATATTCGTCCTCAAAACTTTGCTCAAAAATGCCCATTTTTGGGCCATATCTCAAAAATGGTCACTTATACAACCCTGGCGATATCACCACATGATTCTACGAGCAAAATTACATAAGCATACCAATTTTCATAATTTTTGAACATGTATTACAATCTCCAGAAGGAAAAGTCTGAAAATGGCCAAAAATCGCAAAAAATCTAAGGTGTACCCCTTGCGATTTTTTCAGTTTTTGACGATTTTAAAGAATGTTTAATAATAAATGTATCCGTTGGAATATTTTGATGAAAATTGGTATACTTATGTTTTTTGGTACGAGGAATTTACTGGTGAGGTCGTTGAAGGCGTACCGCACACCCATTTTTGGGTATGAGGGTGGAGTAGTTTAAAAAAAGGGTCGAAATTTTTAAAAAATTAAAAAATCTGAAAATTTGTATTTAAGTAGTTTGAAGGATGTAGATTTAAGATTTTAAAACCACAGGTCGATAACACTTTTCTTTCTAGAGATATTTCCGATTGAATAAGTTTTGAACTTTGTCAATTTTGTTATGAATTTTACAATATTTCGCCCCGGATTTTTTTACAGTTTTAACATAATTTTAAGCAGTTTTTTCTTGTTTATATAATAAACCAAACATCCTTAATTCAAATCTGAAAGAATTGTCATCGTATCTTCAATTGTTTAGGAATACAACACATAGAAACACAACAAAACAAATCCATATGTTTTAATCAAGTTAGCCATGACATAAATCTATATTTTACCCTTAAAAAAATGACTGTAGCCCCGCCCAGTTGATATCTCTAGACGCGTTTCTATTCGTTGAGAGCAACTTAAACCCTGACCAATAGTATTGCGGGGTAAAAACGTCTCCGCCAGTAAGAATAAAGCTATCCCCACCACTGAAACTAAGGGTATTCGGATGTTTCAATAAAAAATATTAGACTGAAACGAGGGAATAATTTAATTTGATTCCATGCTCTGAAAATGTAATAATATAGAGGTTAATAAATGGTTTCTTTTTTGTGTTATGGTTCGAATACTTTTATGTATATAACATAGTTTCCGGCAGCTCACAAAAATATACTTAATAATATTTCCAAATGTAATTATTTCTATTAATGGTTACAAATACATAATAATAAAAATCTGATGTGGCCAAAACATGACCTCCCGTCAATTCCATGTTTGAAATAGCAATGAACTTTAAGTAAAGTATCACTTCCGGTTGATCGTTCGTAAACAAAATCTAATTTGTTCCAATAAATAGAAAAGTCTGTAATACCAAATTTTGGCTTATATTTTATTATGTTTTTCCTCGAAAATCTGTTAAGAGCTCCAAATTAAGTACCACTTTCGGTTTATCAGGTATAGTCAAAATCTAATGTTGTTTCAAATTATACACGTGTTTAAATACCAAATTTGAGAAGTTTTGGATCATGTTTTAATATATTTTTTCAAGAAAATCTGTTTATAGCTTCCTGTAAAGTAGTACTTCCGGTTTATCAATTTTAGAAAACATCTAATATGTCGTTTTCATTAATATAAAAGTCTTAAATATCAAATTTTAAAAGTTTTGGATTGTATCAATTTATTTTTCACGAAAATCTGTTCAGAGCTTCAAATAAAGTATCACTTCCGGTTTATCAATTGTATCCAAAATCTAACATGTTGTTCCCCTTCATATAAAAGTCGTAAATACTAAATTTGACAAGTTTTGGAGTATATCATAATATATTTTTCACAAAAATCTGTTCAGAGCTTCAAGTAAAGTATCACTTCTGGTTGATTAATTTTAACCAAAATCTAATATGTTGTTACCCATGATATAAAAGTCTTAAATACTAAAATTGAAAAGTTTTGGATTATATTTTAATATAATTTTTCATTAAAAACTGTTATGGGCTTCAAGTAAAGTATCACTTCCATTTATCCAATTTTACCCAAAATCTAATCAACTCGTTATATGAATGCAGGAAGCTTAAATTCGGAAAATAGATATATTTGGAAAATTGTTATAAGAGTTATCGTGGACGAAAAAATCGTCACACACAGACATCATCGTAAAAATAGTAAAAACGTGTTGTGGGGACCCTAATTCGTGCTCACCATCGAATTTTTGGCACGATTACAGTACCTTCCTTACCTACGGTATGACGGGAGGTAATAATAATAATAATAGAAAAACCAACAAAATACCGTATATATATATATATATATATATATATATATATATATATATATATATATATATATATATATATATATATATATATATATATATATATATATATTTAAAAATATATAGAAAATTTTAAAACACATGTCTCCAAATGTTTATTTTCTGTAATATTATGAATCAACGTAAACGTCCAACGAAGAGAGCGAATATTTGTTATTTCATAGCACACTTTATTACGACGATTTGGCAACATATGTTTTTGATAGCTCCCTATTAGGGGAGAATAAGGGTCGCTCCCTTGCCAAAATTCAACTGTGACGTCTCTGACAGCTTTCTTAATCTCGTAAGAATTAAAAACTTCATAACCTTCATAAAACTGAGCACAAATAATTCTCTTGAAAAGTCAGAAAATTCGATTATTTTAAAAACGATATTCTATTCTTTTTAAAAATTAAGTAAAAGATATGGCTTACGATTCCAGATTTTGATTGGTCTAAACTTTGAGAAAAGCACAATACCTCCCGCAATTTACCGCCCGAGTCACAAAAAAGATTAAGCAAATCCTTATTTTTGGATTATCGAATGTTACTTTTGGTAATTTATTTCTTAAAATATAGTCTAATCTAATCCAAGTAACTACCTTTTTTGATAATAAAATGAAGATTAAATTTTAAATACCGGTATAAAATAGAATTCACTAATCCAAAAATGAGAATTAGCTTAACTTTTTTGCGAATCGTTAATTTTTATTAATCTAAATACTGGAAACTGTATTGATTTCCTTTCCTATTGTTCTATTTACTTTTTTCTTTTTAAAACGTTACTATTATTAAATTGAAATGACAGTGACATTTATCTGTCAGTTACATGCATTTGAATAACTGTGCAACCAAAGAGTTTTGTTTGTTTAAATCTCTGGAATTTAAATTATAGGTAATTTTATAAATTTATCCATAAAATATATAGAAAAAGTATTAATGCAAATCTGTAGAAAATTTAATAATCTTTAATTTTTATAATAACATTAATCTCGAAAAAATAACATTTAAAGGTATTTTTCGAAGAGAAACTATTTTGAGCAGCTAGTAAAGTGTCATTTCCGGTTATCCGATTTACACCAAAATCTAATGGGCTCTTTCCAATACAGAAAGAGTTCGAAATACAATTTTCTGAATTATAGTATTTGAGTTAGAGTGGAGGATTCACACATATACACACAGACTTTGTGAAAATGTTAAAATTGGTTTCTAGGGACCTTAAAACGTGGTCATTTACCAAAATCTCGATTTTAGTACGATCCCTATACCTCCGTTACCAAGGGTAGCGGGAGGTAAAAAGAAAAAAATCTGATGTGCCCAACACATAACCTCTCGCCAGATATTTTTTTCTGATTGTACGCATAAAACGAAAAATTAACTACAAAATAATTCTTACATATATTTGCAAAATCTATGGGATATTTTAATATAAATTACGTACAATACATACATTTTCTTTATATTCAATATCCTGAAATTTTCTTTTTCTATTTTCCTTTTCTTTTTCTTTATATTCGTTATTTTTGAGAGTGGTATACAAATATTTTTGACGCTGACAGTTATTTGTCAATTACAAATATTTGAATTTCTTGCCTTGAAGTAGTTTGATCTGAGAATTGTTACATCAAATTATTTTATATGTATTTCTTTATCTCTAAATCTATAGAAGATATAATAATGAATTTATATTTATCGAATAAAGAATTTAACGTTCTTTAATATAAGTATTTACATAAATTTTCGATAAATAATATTTAGATGATTTTTTTCTTGTAACTACTACTTCCGGTTGTTCAATTGTTACCAAAACTTAATCAATTCTTCCCATTATTGTTAGATTGAGGAATCCGTAGTTAAAAATGTCTTAAGTCTTATAGTATTTGAGAAATCGTGAATCCACACATCCACACACACATACGGACATCATCGTAAAAATGTTATAATCGGATTCTAGGGACATTAAAACGTGCTTATTCATTAAAATCTGGATATGCGATTTTTAGCATGAATTCAATACCTCTCTTAGCGAGAGGTAATAAAGTACCTACATTTATTTTTGACTTAAAATACGGTCCTGTCGCTTGATCTAAAAAACAAAAGAAGGGGAACATCCACTAAACCGCGATCTTAAAAACAGATGACGGTCGTATAGATCAGAGATTGCCTAAGCCAAATGTTTTGCTAATAGAAAGAGGGGACCCGTACCCCAATAAATAGGGTGGGAACCCTTGGTTTGTGTATGTAACTGACAGATCATATATAATTGACGTAAACCACATCTTTAAGTGACATGTGAGATTTGTTTAGCGCCTTAATGACGATTAGTAATGAAAAATATTTGTATAGGGATCGTCAAAAGATACAATCTACAATTTTAGATTGAATATTCAGGATAAAGTAATTTTATTGATCCAAAAATCGGGGCCACAGTCATTTTTTTAAGGGTAAAATATAAATTTATGTCATGGCTAACTTGATTAAAACATGGATTTGTTTTGTTGTATTTCTATGTGTTTTATTCCTAAACAATTGAAAATACGATGATAAGAAGAAGAAGAAAAGAGTTATCGACCTGTGGTTTTAAAATCTTAAATCTACACCCTTCAAACTACTTAAATACAAATTTTCAAATTTTTTAATTTTTTAAAAATTTCGATTCTTTTTTTTAAACCACTCCACCCTTATACCCGAAAATGGGTGTGCGGTACACCTTCAACGACCTCGCCAGTAAATTCCTCGTACCAAAAAACATAAGTATACTAATTTTCATCAAAATATTCCAACGGATACATTTATTATTAAACATTCTTTAAAATCGTCAAAAACTAAAAAAATTCGAAGGGGTACCCCTTGCGTTTTTTTTCAGTTTTTGGCCATTTTTAGACTTTTCCTTCTGGAGATTGTAATAGACGTTCAAAAATTATGAAAATTGGTATGCTTATGTAATTTTGCTCGTAGAATCGTGTGGTGATATCGCCAGGGTTGTATAAGTGGCCATTTTTGGGATATGGCCCAAAAATGGACATTTTTGAACAAAATTTTGAGGACGAATATTTCGGGAATGAAAATAAATATCGACCTGTGGTTTTAAAATCTTAAATCTAAACCCTTCAAACTACTTAAATACAAATTTTCAGATTTTTTAATTTTTTAAAAATTTCGACCCTTTTTTAAACCACTTCACCCTCATACCCGAAAATGGGTGTGCGGTACGCCGTCAACGACCTCACCAGTAAATTCCTCGTACCAAAAAACATAAGTATACCAATTTTCATCAAAATATTCCAACGGATACATTTATTATTAAACATTCTTTAAAATAGTCAAAAACTGAAAAAACGCAAGGGGTACCCCTTACGATTTTTTCAGTTTTTGGCCATTTTTAGACTTTTCCTTCTGGAGATTGTAATAGTTGTTAAAAAATTATGAAAATTGGTCTACTTATGTAATTTTGCTTGTAGAATCGAATGGTGATATCGCCAGGGGTATATTAATGACCATTTTAGGGATATGGCCCAAAAATGGGCACATCTTAGCAAAATTTTGAGGACGAATATCTCGGAAACGAAAAGAGATATCCACCTTCCGCTTCAAAATTTGGAATGTACATGTTGAAGAGAATAAATATGTATAAAAATCTTAATTATTTTTTTGAGCCAAAATTTTATAATTTTGCTGTTTTTTTTTTTAGATTTTTGGACTTTGAGACAGGGATAAATTATTTTTAAGGATAAATTATTGAAGATATATTTGAAAGACATATATGAAATTTATTTTTGATGCTTTCACATTACCTATATCTGGGTATGGCATTTGAAGGCGATATAAATAATAATATGAAATTTTCGAAGTAAATTCAATTAAATGTACAATGAAATTAATTTAAATGTCAAAATTATAACATACAATGTATGTTGTATGTAATTTTTAATTAATATAATATTGTATACATATTAATACGTAGCATTCATCATTATTTAGTAGCAAATGTTTTTGACACCCTTCGATATGCAAACATTGCGAACAACCCCTAAATACATATTACAGACTAGAAATATTATTGAAACTAGACAATACATAATGTATTTCAGAATTACTGAAACATCACTTTGAAATAAAATTTATATGCAAAATATACACTTACCTTTAAGTAAAAACACTTATAATTGTAAAAAAAAACACTTAAAGTCACTTTAAATAATAAATAAAACACTCAAAAAAAACTTTAAAACCAAAAATATAAACAAACCGACATTTGTCACGAAATCAAGAAAATACTAGATAAACAAAATGTTGCCAACTGTAGCAAAACAAAAAATGATGTGAAACAACAATTATTATCGCTTTTAAATATAATATATATACAAAATATACTCTTACCTTAAACTAAAAGCGCTTATAATTTTTAAAAACACTTAAAGTCACTTTAAATAATAAATAAAACACTTAAAAAACAACTTTAAAATCAAAAATATAAACAAAGAGACACTTGTCACAAAATGAAGAAAAGACTAGATAAACAAAATGTTGCCAACTGTAGCATAACAAAAAAGGATGTGAAACTACAATTATTATTGCTTTTAAATACAATATATATATATATATATATATATATATATATATATATATATATATATATATATATATATATATACAAAATATACTCTTACCTTAAATTAAAAGCGTTTATAATTTTTAAAAACACTTAAAGTCACTTTAAATAATAAATAAAACACTTAAAAAACAACTTTAAAACCAAAAATATAAACAAACAGACACTTGTCTCAAAAACAAGAAAAGATTAGGTACACAAAGTGTTGCCAACTATAGCAAAACAAAAATTGAGAGAAAAAAGAAAAGTATGTTGAACTTTTTGAAAAATCCTGCGCCTTAATTGTTTTAATGAAGGTGCAGGGAATTTTCAAAAAGTACACAAACTAAAACCTAACACAAGAACTAATTCCGATTTATAAATGAGGTCTTAGCTTGTATAATTTGTTAATGGAAGAAAATATACATTATTTGATCTATGTAATTTGATATTTAGTACAAATTGAAACATTTTAGTCACAGCCGGCAATTCTCAGATATATAATGTTACATTTTCTACCTATCTTTTTCTAGCAGAACATCTGTGACGTATCGATTTTAGGTGTGGCAACTTTAGAAAAGTTATTTTTATTATTTAAGATTCTTTAATAAAATTAACCGATTTTGTTAAACTATTATTCACGAAAGATGACTATCCAAGGTCATTTGTTCGAAAATACAGAGCACTTTATTGAAGTAGCTTAGCAACATTTTGTATTAGAAAGAGAAAGATTATTTGACGTATGTCTATTTAATTTATAAATCTTATACCAATCTTCCAAAAATTACTATTTTTTGTATTTAAGCTATCTGCATTCATATAAAGAGTTGATTAGATTTTGGGTAAAATTGGACAACCGGAAGTAGTACTTTACTTGAAGCTCATAACTGTTTTTAATGGAAAACTATATTAGAATATGATCCAAAACTTTCAAATTTTAGTATTTAAGACTTTTATATCTAAGGGAATAACATATTAGATTTTAGGTATAATTGATGAACCGGAAGTGTTACTTTACTTGAAGCTCTGAACAGATTTTTGTGAAAAATATATTACGATATACTCCAAAACTTTTCTAATTTAGTATTTAAGACTTTTATATAACGGGATTTTTCGTCCACGATAACTCTTATAACAAACTTCCAAATATATATATATATATATATATATATATATATATATATATATATATATATATATATATATATATATATATATATATATACAGGGTGATTCATCGGTCTGTCCTCTCTTTATAAGTCTTTTATTTTAAGTCAGATAGAAAAACTCTTCAAATATAATTTATATGATATAGTATTATCTATCTACGTACCATATCCATTTGTATACAGGGTGCTCCATTTAAGCGCAACAATATGTAACTTTATATTTCTTAATGGAACAGCCTATATTTATTTATTTATTTTGATAGTAAATTCGATTCCCTTTAAAAAAGCATTAAGTAATAAGGGGTCTAAAATTATAAATTAAGAAGTTATTTACCTTTATTCGTTGAATGATATGTTGCTATCATGTTATTATTAACAAAGTAAGCTATGGATAATTTGATCAATTGTTTCAAATTTAAACAAACAAGTTGTCCAAATACTCTTAGTTTATCATTGTTGATGTTGATGTGAAAATGAATAATACAAATTTTAGTAAAGATGGGATGGTTAATATAATATTTATAATAGAAAAATCTATTGAAGTTGAAGGACAAGTTTTCGAGCATTTATTATAATTTTGCATTATTTAGTCTGTCACTAAATTTTAATAGCCTCTTATTAGGAATTAGTGTAATGTTTAAAATAAGTATTAATAAAAAAGTATTAAAATTTTGTATTATATTATGGTTTTTTTCCACTCTGAACTACTATTTTTTATGAACGTAAATAACTTCTTAATTTATAATTTTAGACCCCTTATTACTTAATACTTTTTTAAAGGAAATCAAATTTACTATCAAAATAAGTAAATAAAGATAGGGTGTTCCATTAAGAAATATAAAGTTACATATTGTTGCGGTTAAACGGAGCACCCTGTATACAAATGCATATGGTACGTAGATAGACAATAATATATCATATAAATTATATTTGAGGAGTTTTTCTATCTGACTTAAAATAAAAGAGTTATAAAGAGAGGACAGACCGATGAATCACTCTGTATATATATATATATATATATATATATATATATATATATATATATATATATATATATATATATATATATATATATATATATATATATATATATATATATATATATATATATATATATATATATTCCGTATTTAAGCTTCCTGCATTCATATAACGAGTTGACTAGATTTTGGGTAAAATTGGATAAATGGATAAATGAAATATGTTTTCGCCGTAAATTTATGAATTTTTTGTCGGCGACTGACGCGTCGCTAGCCGGCATTTTACAAATTGCGGGATATTTACTTTCAATCTAATATGAAAAACTATATTAAAATATAATCCAAAACTTTTCAATTTTAGTATTTACGACTTTTATATCATGGGACACAACATATTAGATTTTGGCTAAAATTGATAAACCGGAAGTGATACTTTATTTGAAGCTCTGAACAGATTTTCGTGAAAAATAAATTGATACAATCCAAAACTTTTCAAATTTGGTATTTAAGACTTTTATATTAATGAGAACGACATACTAGATGTTTTCTAAAATTGATAAACCGGAAGTACTACTTTACAGGAAGCTATAAACAGATTTTCTTGAAAAACACTTTTCATGGTATTTAATACTTTTCTATTAATAAGAACGACGTATTATTTCTGTTCCAGGTTAAAATATGGTTCCAAAATCGAAGAATGAAATGGCGAAACAGCAAAGAAAGAGAACTTTTGGCCGCGGGCGGGTCGAGAGAACAGACGCTTCCTAATAAAAATAATCCCCACCCGGATTTAAGCGACGCAGATGGAGACAAACCCAAATTGGAGCTCCTGAGTGGGGAACTGTCCCCACTTGGGAGCCCTGAAGTGGTGCAATCGAGTGGAGACCAAATACCACGAGAAAATTATTTTGAAGACTATGATTCAGAATCTGAAGAAGAGATCAACGTCACATGATTACATGGTAGGTCAGGTGATCAGTCGAGTACGTGCCATAACATATAAATGTCATAGCGCCAAAATTTCAAGCGTCTAAATCTTTTAATTTTAAAAATATATGAATTCTTCCAAATTCGGATTAAGAAAGTTTTAATAGAGATATATGTATATTTTCTTATTAAAAATTTAATAAAAGTTATTTTATTTTCGCCAAAAAATTAATTTCACGTTCTTTTTGAATTTCGAAAGCTCCAAATTAATACCGCTAACGCCATCAATTGTGAAAATTGTTAACTATATTTTTAGAGGACCCTCCCTATTTTTTTATTTTTAAATATATTTTCTTATTAAAAATTTAATAAAAGTTATTTTATTTCAGCCAAAAAATTAATTTTCACGTTCTTTTTGAATTCCAAATCCTCCAAATTAATACTGCTAACGCCATCAATTGTGAAAATTATGAACTATATTTTTAGAGGACCCCCCCCCTATTTTTTTATTTTTAAATATATTGTCTTATTAAATATTTAATAAAAGTTATATTATTTTTGCCAAAAAATTAATTTTCACGTTCTTTTTGAATTTCAAAACCTCCAAATTAATACTGCTAACGCCATCAGTTGTGAAAATTATTAACTATATTTTAAGAGGACCCCCCCCTATTTTTTTATTTTTAAATAAATTGTCTTATTAAATATTTAATAAAAGTTATATTATTTTTTCCAAAAAATTAATTTTCACGTTCTTTTTGAATTCCAAAACCTCCAAATTAATACTGCTAGCGCCATCAGTTGTGAAAATTATTAACTATATTTTTAGAGGACCCCCCTATTTTTTTATTTTTAAATAAATTGTCTTATTAAATATTTAATACAAGTTATATTATTTTTGCCAAAAAATTAATTTTCACGTTCTTTTTGAATTTCAAAACCTCCAAAGTAATACTGCTAACGCCATCAGTTGTGAAAATTATTAACTATATTTTTAGAGGACCCCCCCTATTTTTTTATTTTTAAATAAATTGTCTTATTAAATATTTAATAAAAGTTATATTATTTTTGCCAAAAAATTAATTTTCACGTTCTTTTTGAATTTCAAAACCTCCAAATTAATACTGCTAACGCCATCAGTTGTGAAAATTATTAACTATATTTTAAGAAGACCCCCCCTATTTTTTTATTTTTAAATAAATTGTCTTATTAAATATTTAATAAAAGTTATATTATTTTTGCCAAAAAATTAATTTTCACGTTCTTTTTGAATTTCAAAACCTCCAAATTAATACTGCTAACTCCATCAGTTGTGAAAATTATTAACTATATTTTTAGAGGACCCCCCCTATTTTTTTATTTTTAAATAAATTGTCTTATTAAATATTTAATAAAAGTTATATTATTTTTGCCAAAAAATTAATTTTCACGTTCTTTTTGAATTCCAAAATCTCCAAATTAATACTGCTAGCGCCATCAATTGTGAAAATTATGAACTATATTTTTAGTGGACCTCCCCTATTTTTTTATTTTTAAATATATTGTTTTATTAAATATATTGTAAAATTAAATATTTAATAAAAATAAAATAAAATAACTTTTATTAAATATTTAATAAGACAATATATTTACAAATAAAAAAATAGGGGGGTCCTCTAAAAATATAGTTCATAATTTTCACAATTGATGGCGTTAGCAGTATTAAGTCGGAGGATTTGGAATTCAAAAAGAACGTGAAAATTAATTTTTTGGCAAAAATAAGATAACTTTTATTAAATATTTAATAAGACAATATATTTAAAAATAAAAAAATAGGGGGGGTCTTCTTAAAATATAGTTAATAATTTTCACAACTGATGGCGTTAGCAGTATTAATTTGGAGGTTTTGAAATTCAAAAAGAACGTGAAAATTAATTTTTTGGCAAAAATAATATAACTTTTATTAAATATTTAATAAGACAATTTATTTAAAAATAAAAAAAATAGGGGGGGTCCTCTAAAAATATAGTTAATAATTTTCACAACTGATGGCGTTAGCAGTATTAATTTGGAGGTTTTGAAATTCAAAAAGAACGTGAAAATTAATTTTTTGGCAAAAATAATATAACTTTTATTAAATATTTAATAAGACAATTTATTTAAAAATAAAAAAAATAGGGGGGGTCCTCTAAAAATATAGTTAATAATTTTCACAACTGATGGCGTTAGCAGTATTAATTTGGAGGTTTTGAAATTCAAAAAGAACGTGAAAATTAATTTTTTGGCAAAAATAATATAACTTTTATTAAATATTTAATAAGACAATTTATTTAAAATTAAAAAAATAGGGGGGTCCTCTAAAAATATAGTTAATAATTTTCACAACTGATGGCGTTAGCAGTATTAATTTGGAGGTTTTGAAATTCAAAAAGAACGTGAAAATTAATTTTTTGGCAAAAATAATATAACTTTTATTAAATATTTAATAAGACAATTTATTTAAAAATAAAAAAATAGGGGGGGTCCTCTTAAAATATAGTTAATAATTTTCCCAACTGATGGCGCTAGCAGTATTAATTTGGAGGTTTTGAAATTCAAAAAGAACGTGAAAATTAATTTTTTGGCTAAAATAAAATATCTTTTATTAAATTTTTAATAAGAACATATACATACATAGACTAATTTTTATTAACAACTACGTGGTTCCGTAATATTATTTAATTTAACATTTTGTTTTTTCAGGTTTCATTCGAAAGTATGGATAAAAAATTACATGTTTTTATCATAATCATCTTGAAGTGACTTTAAATTTAAAGTCGGTATTTACTTCATTCTCTCACCTACATTCATATTTACAAAATTATAAATATACATAAATGTTTTTAACTGTAAGGGTATGTTATTGTATTATTGTAAATAATTATATGTAAAAATAAAAGTATATATACATTGAAACGATTTGAGCAATTTTTTATCACAAAAAAAAATATTTAAAGGTGGTTCTAACATCCAGATTTTGTTGAAATTTGAGTATGTTATTTTTCATGCATTTCGACACATGTATGCATTTTTTTAAAAAGATTTACCAGCCGGAAGCCGAGATATTTGATACAAAATACAGCGAAAATACATTGGCAATATACGAATGGTGTGCCCCAAGGAAGGGAAAAACGACATTACTGCATTTATTATTTTTCTTAAATTATTATGTTTTATTTTTATAAAATATTTACAACAAATTAATTTTCTTGAAAATTTAAAATATCTATTTTTATGAATTCTGACGGCAATAATTTTGTATAAGACATACATATGGCGGTATACAACACTTTAATATATATATATATATATATATATATATATATATATATATATATATATATATATATATATATATATTGGTTCACGAAAGATGACTATTGGAGCCCACTTGCACAATTTCGAACTGTTTTACCGACACAGTCATCTTTGTCAAACGTAGTTCCGGCATTTTGGCGCTGATGTCATACCTAATCTGATATAGTTCTTTCACAAAAGATGACTGTTCAAGGTCACTTGTTTGAAGAAATAATACACGGCACTGTATACAGCAGTAGCTTAGTGTTAGAAACAGACAGATTATTGACGCTTAAATTAAATTATTTCATGTCAAGAAATGTTTTTGTGATTTGCATACGAAATGCAGTGAATTTATCTGCACTATACTGCCCTCTGTACTAATGTTTATCCATTATTAAAAACGTAGAAGAGGTTAAAACTTTGAGAAAAATATTATTTTAAAACAAACAAAATAATAAAGTATTTTTCTTGTTGCACGCGGTTTGAAATGCAGTGAAGTTATCTGCGCGTAAACGTCAACTTTCATACCATAATTATCAACTATACTGCCCTCTGTACTAATGTTTATCCATTATTAAAAGCGTAGATGATAAAACTTTGAGAAAAATATTATTTTAAAAGAAACAAAATTTTTAAATAAAGTATTTTTCTTGTTGCACGCGGTTCGAAATGCAGTGAAGTTATCTGCGCGTAAACGTCAACTTTCATACCATAATTATCAACTATACTGCCCTCTGTACTAATGTTTATCCATTATTAAAAACGTAGATGATAAAACTTTGAGAAAAATATTATTTTAAAAGAAATAAAATTTTCAAATAAAGTATTTTTTCGTTGCACGCGGTACGAAATGCAATGAAGTTATCTGCAAGTAATATTATATCATACAGCCCATAAATGACCTTGAATAGTCATCTTCCGTGAATAATAGTTTATGTTTAGGAATTTTTATCCTCTAGCTAATTTTGCTAAAAAGGTGGCACCATTGTTTTCCGTCGTACTTTCTTCTATTTCCGTTGTAGTAGGCATGTTATCTGGCGAAATTTTTTGTATATTTTTCGATTGTCGTCCGTAAATTTCTTCTAGTTCATCAGGGATGACTTTTGATGCATCTATTTCGCCTATAGCGAACAAAGGTGGCTCTGTATTTTTATTATTATATTTTTTAAATGTATCAGACCATGATTGCAGCCATTTTGAACCGTCTGTATGTAAAATCTGAAATTAAAATGAAAAATTTCCAAAAACTTAATGATTTTAAAATATTTTCATACCTCAGTATTTTGTTGTTTTTCTTTTTCTTGTTTTAGAAGTTGGCTTTGCGCGTATAGATTGTTTCTTAAATTATTAGCTGTATCTCTTTTGTTATTGTTGTTATTATCGTTTCCCAATTTTCTGGTATTTGTTTGGGGTCCTAATTCGACTAATATTTGGAAATCTGCATGATCGCCTAGTCGAAAACCCCAACCGAGTCTTGAATCTGTACCTTTAAAAACACAAGAACAAAATACGCATTAAATGTAAAATCATGTTTTCATAATTTCCTGCTTCCCTAATTATTTTGGGTAAAAAAGCTTCAAATATTTGTTAATTTTATAAGGTGTCTATTTGTGTTTTCGGGTTCATACACCCCAAATTAGGGATTGGACACTTTTGAAACACACATATTTTGATTCTACGGACTTTTTTACATATGTGCTCCAAGTTTCAAAATTTTCTAAAGCTTGATGCAGATTTTGTAAATGGGTATTTGAAAAATAAGCTGGTATCAAATATTTATTAATTTTATAAGGTGTCTATTTGTGTTTTCGGGTTCATACACCCCAAATTAGGGGTTGGACACTTTTGAAACACACATATTTTGATTCTACGGACATTTTTACATACGTGCACCAAGTTTCAAAATTTTCTAAAGCTTGATACAGATTTTGTAAAAGGGTATTCGAAAAATGAGCTGGTATCAAATATTTATTAATTTTATAAGGTGTCTATTTGTGTTTTCGGTTTCATACACCCCAAATTAGGGGTTGGACACTTTTGAAACACACATATTTTGATTCTACGGACATTTTTACATATGTGCACCAAGTTTCAAAATTTTCTAAAGCTTGATACAGATTTTGTAAAAGGGTATTCGAAAAATGAGCTGGTATCAAATATTTATTAATTTTATATGGTGTCTATTTGTGTTTTCGGGTTCATACACCCCAAATTAGGGGTTGGACACTTTTGAAACACACATATTTTGATTCTACGAACATTTTTACATATGTGCACCAAGTTTCAAAATTTTCTAAAGCTTGATACAGATTTTGTAAAAGGGTATTCGAAAAATGAGCTGGTATCAAATATTTATTAATTTTATAAGGTGTCTATTTGTGTTTTCGGTTTCATACACCCCAAATTAGGGGTTGGACACTTTTGAAACACACATATTTTGATTCTACGGACATTTTTACATATGTGCACCAAGTTTCAAAATTGTCTAAAGCTTGATACAGATTTTGTAAAAGGGTATTTGAAAAATGAGCTGGTATCAAATATTTATTAATTTTATAAGGTGTCTATTTGTGTTTTCGAGTTCATACACCCCAAATTAGGGGTTGGACACTTTTGAAACACACATATTTTGATTCTACGGACATTTTTACATATGTGCACCAAGTTTCAAAATTGTCTAAAGCTTGATACAGATTTTGTAAAAGGGTATTTGAAAAATGAGCTGGTATCAAATATTTATTAATTTTATAAGGTGTCTATTTGTGTTTTCGGGTTCATACACCCCAAATTAGTGGTTGGACACTTTTGAAACACACATATTTTGATTCTACGGACATTTTTACATATGTGCACCAAGTTTCAAAATTTTCTAAAGCTTGATACAGATTTTGTAAAAGGGTATTTGAAAAATGAGCTGGTATCAAATATTTATTAATTTTATAAGGTGTCTATTTGTGCTTTCGGTTTCATACACCCCAAATTAAGGGTTGGACACTTTTGAAACCTACATATTTTGATTCTACGGACTTTTTTACATATGTGCACCAAGTTTCAAAATTTTCTAAAGCTTGATACATATTTTGTAAAAGGGTATTTGAAAAATGAGCTGGTATCAAATATTTATTAATTTTATATGGTGTCTATTTGTCCTTAAAAACACAAGAAAAAAATACGCATTAAATGTAAAATCATGTTTTCATAATTTCCTGCTTTCGTAATTATTTTGGGTAAAAAAGCTTCAAATAAAAATTGTAGAGCGTAAAATTCTACATCGAAATCAATAAGTAAAATTAATTTTTCAAACTTTGAAAAGGCAGAAATTAAGTTTGAAAATGTTGAAAATCACTCCAAAAATAGCCATAGATGTTTCGAAACAAAATTAAAACAAACATACTTAGGCAAACAAAATATGAAAGTTAGTATGTACTTTAGTCAAAGTTAGGTGTGTACGATGTCTGTTAGAAAAGAATCCGACTTTATTTTTTTACGAAAACCCGATGAATTTGAATAAATCACGTTGGCAAGAGCCTACCTTGAACCTCCGTGCGAACGCGTGAATTTTTTCCCGCCTGTCCATAGAGTCTATTGCTGGCAAGCAGCGTTTGAGTGAGGTAGTGTGTAGTGCTCTCATTGCTAGGAAAATGACGGAACGACTAGAGCAGCGCTTTGCATCAAATTTTGCCTGAAACTGGGCGACAGGCAGGTGGAAACCATTCGGAAGATTCAGGCGGCTTTCGGTGTCGATGCTATGGACATCACACAGATTAAAGCCCAGCGTTTGAATGAGGTAGTGTGTAGTGCTCTCGTCGGTTATCATTGCAAGGAAAATGACGGAAATTTTGCCTGAAACTGGGCGACAGCCGGGTGGAAACCATTCGGAAGATTAAGACGGCTCTCGGTGACTATGCTATGATAACTCCCGCGGTGTGGTACACCACAAGTACGCACCACAGGGTCAAACAATCACTAAAGAGTACTACAGGGATGTCCTCCGTCTCAACAGGCTCCTTACTCTCCTGATATGGCCCCCTGCGACTTCTGGCTCAAGAGGCCATTGAAAGGAACGCGATTTCAGACAAGAAAGGACAATATAGCTGCAACCACAACAATGGCGGCACAGATGAGGGAAATGTTGGAGTCCCAAGGACACTTCGAAGGTGATTAGGTTTGCAACTCTCCAGGTATGCCAGTTTTTTTCCCTGGTCAAAGGTCGGATACTTTTCTAACATATTATTTAACATGAAATATTTTTTTCAACATTTAAGTTTCAAATATTTGTTATCGATAATTTCATCTCTAATTAGCAAATTTAGAAAATTTGTTTTCGTTGTCTGAATTCTTTTTATTTATAGCTATCAATTTTTTACAAATTGTCGTTGGTAAATAAAAAAAGTTAATATTAAACTTACCTTTTTTGATTGGTGGTATATTTGAATAAATTAAAGATAATAATGATGGCACTTCATCTGGCACAATTAAACTTTTAATTTCTGGAAAATAAATATATAAATAAATAATTTTAAAAAAATAATCAATCCTTGTTTTCAAAATATTTTGGGTACTATTACTTAGCGACTTAGCGTACTTTACATAAAATTAAAATTACTTTCGATACGTAGTGTACTTGTGAAAGTACCCTATTAATAAAAAAATTAATAAAAAATAAATTATTAATATTTTTTACCTCCGAAGTAATACATCATAAACATTAAAACAATTTTTAACTTCATTTTTAAAAGAAATATTTATAAATTTGTATTAGAAACTCTATGTAGCCTAAAGCCACTTTAACATTTTTTTTTTAATTTCACTTTTCTTAACTGTACAGTACGAAGTCTTTATTAAAACTAAAAGTAAATTTAAGAAATTTTATAGGTCACTACTTTCATTTCTTGAAAATAATTATTGATATTATTTTCTACAGCCTTGAGATCAATACTTATTTTCACATATTTGCGAAGTTGCGATATAAAGGACATAGATTCGATACCAGTTATTATTAAATATTTTGTTGCTTAATAATACTTGTACCAAACTTCCAAAAATTTATATTTTCCGTATTTATGCTTTCTGCATTCACATAAAGAGTTGATTAGATTTTGGATAAAATTGAACAACCGGAAGTGGTACTTTACTTGAAGCCCATTACAGTTTTTAATGAAAAACTATTTTAAAATGTAATCCAAAACTTTTCAAATTTAGTATTTAAAACTTTTATATCAATGAAAACAACATATTAGATTTTGGGTAAAATTGGACAACCAGAAGTGATACTTTACTTGAAGCCCATAATTGTATTTAATGAAAAACTATTTTAAAATATAATCCAAAACTTTTCAATTTCAGTATTTAAGACTTTTATATCAATAAAAACAACATATTAAATTTTGGGTAAAATTGGACAACCAAAAGTGATACTTTACTTGAAGCACATAACAGTTTTTAATAAAAAACTATTTTAAAATATAATCCAAAACTTTTCAAATTTAGTATTTAAGACTTTTATATCAATAAAAACAACATATTAGATTTTGGGTAACATTGGACAATCGGAAGTGATACTTTACTTGAAGCCCATAACAGTTTTTATTAAAAAAAACTATTTTAAAATATAATCCAAAACTTTTCAATTTTAGTATTTAAGACTTTTATATCAATAAAAACAACATATTAGATTTTGGGTAACATTGGACAACCGTAAGTGATACTTTACTTGAAGCTTATAACAGTTTTTAATCAAAAACTATTTTAAAATATAATCCAAAACTTTTCAATTTTAGTATTTAAGACTTTTATATCAATAAAAACAACATATTATATTTTGGGTAAAATTGGACAACCGTAAGTGATACTTTACTTGAAGCTTATAACAGTTTTTAATCAAAAACTATTTTAAAATATAATCCAAAACTTTTCAATTTTAGTATTTAAGACTTTTATATCAATAAAAACAACATATTAGATTTTGGGCAAAATTGGACAACCAGAAGTGGTACTTTACTTGAAGCCCATAAAAGTTTTAATGAAAAACTATTTTAAAGTATAATCCAAAACTTTTCAATTTTAGTATTTAAGACTTTTATATTAATGAAAACAACATATTAGATTTTGGGTAACATTGGACAACCGGAAGTGATACTTTACTTGAAGCCCATAACAGTTTTTAATAAAAAAACTATTTTAAAATATAATCCAAAACTTTTCAATTTTAGTATTTAAGACTTTTATATCAATAAAAACAACATATTATATTTTGGGTAATATTTGGCAACCGAAAGTGATACTTTACTTGAAGCTGTGAACAGATTTTCTTGAAATATATATTAGAATATGATCTAAAAATTATCAAATTTGGTATTTAAAATTCGTAAATTATTGGAAACAACATATTAGGTACTTAACTTGAAGCTGTTAACAGATTTTCGAGGAAATAATAAAATATAATAATCCAAAATTTCGTGTTACATATTTTTTTATATTATTGAAACAACAAATTACTATTTTAAATTTAAAATCCTTGTAACAATAAAAAAATCATTAAATTATATATAGATTACAAAATACACATGTATTACAACAATTTTACATCGGTTACAAGGTAAAATTACATTTATTTAAGTGGCATACGTGTAATTTTATTTATTATATATATATATATATATATATATATATATATATATATATATATATATATATATATATATTAATAAATCAAAAACTGAGTGCCAAATCTGTGTACAAAGCAGATTGGCACACCCAGAAATGGGTGTATATAGAATCTATTTAAAATATATGAATACAGAAAATAAATATATTATACATAATTCAGTTCTCATGTTTTACTTGTATAATATTTATTAATTAATATTAATTATTATTTAAAATATATAATTTTAAACTGTTGTACCGACAGAGTCATCTATGTCAAACGTAGTTCCAGCATTTTGGCGCTGATGTCATACCCAATGTTATGCAGGTTGGATAGTACATTTAATATAGTTTTCATTCAGTAAAAATGACTGTTCAAGGTAAAATTAACAAGTTTTAAGTACAAAACAAGATTATACATTTAATTTTATATATTCTACACTAACTTTCGTTTCCTTGTATTTCCCAAATTGCTACACAATTAATAATTACAAAAATAAATTCAAGTTAGTTGACCATGTGTAGCACAGATGGCGGTACAGGTATTTTAAAACAGTCACTTATCGACTTCGAGTGACAGAGTTTTACAAATGGCGGACATGGTGTGAGAAATGTGTTTTCTGTGTCTTTTATTATCTTTTAAAAAGTGTTTAGTGCTTTGAATACTATTTTAATGTGAGTACTTTTAACTTTAAATCATATTTAAGCAATATGTGTACTTGTTTTGAGTAATACACACAATGAAGTTTGTTAATGAACTTTCAATTCTTTAAAAAAATTGTGTACCTATGTTTTATGTTACATTTGTTGATATAATACATTTGTTTATATTTTTTGCGATTTGATTAACTTGCATTATATATACATTAATAAATTTAAAGTTTGATATGTTTTAACAAATTTTGTTATTTTTAAATTGATTGGGTATTATTGATAATTATAATTGTTATTATTTAGTAACCTTGAAAATCAATTTCCTGGTTATAGTTTTAATATACATAAAAGCTTTTATTATAATTGTACCGCTCCTAAAATCTATATTTTGTTCATTATAATACAAGTCGACACAAGAAAATCGAAATGCAAATTATCATGATTGGTTCTATTTGTCAAAAATTTACGTAAATACGAATATAGGCAGAGGTGTTTAGATATTTTTTTACGTTCATTTAAACATTTCTTTTTGTGGTTAAACTTATTTTTTTATCTACAGTTAAAGATAATAGTTTAAATTTATATTTTTCTATCGACTCACTTCTCTTTTGTCTTTTAAAATGTCTTAAATGCTCTCATCTGTCTTATAACTGTAGCACAATGTCTTGAAAGTTCATTATATTGTCTTAAACTATTTCAGGAATTCCTGAAAATGTTTTATATATTTTTCAACTGCCTAAAATTTATCGAGGAATGTACGAAACTATTTAAATTGTTTTGAACTGTCAAATTAATTTAGAAATATTTGAAACTATTTTAAATCATTAGCTATCTTAAATTTAAATCCATACAACACGATTTTAGTGTTAGTATGAAAATATTTCAGACAATTCAGGAATTATGAGACCCTAAAAATGCATGTTGACATATTTAGTCTCAGCCAAAGATGCGAGGTCAAAAATGGTTCAATATCACGATTTTTATTAAATATAGAGTGTTTATTTTTACAAAAATGAACTTTAGAGGGTTGATTTGTATATTTACGTTATAAAAATAGTTAAATTTCGATTTAAAAACTCCTTAAATTCGGGTTCAAAAATTGTACATTTTTGGCTAAAAATTGGAGGTTAAAAATCGGTTAATATCGCAATTTCTGTTAAAAATAGCGTGTTTCTTTTTGCAAAAATGAACTTTAGAGGGTTGATTTGTATATTTACGTTATAAAAGTGGTTAAATTTCGTGTTAAAAACCCCTTAAACTCGGGTTCAAAAATTGTATATTTTTGGCTAAAAATGTGAGGTTAAAAATCGGTCAATATCTCGATTTTGATTAAAGATAGAGTGTTAATTCTTGTAAAAATGAACTCTAGAGGATCGATTTGATATATTAATGTTTTAAAAGTGTCAAAAAGACCTTAGAAATTGCAGAAAATAGGGTCGAAATTTTGGAAATATTTGCTTCAAACAAATGCATTTTATTGTGCTCTTAACTCATTAACGCTTTAAATTATTTTCAAAACAACACTAAATTCGTGTTCTACGGGGTTTAAAATATAAACTAACCTAGTTTCAAATTTTAAAACTGTCTGGACAAATTTTTATTTAAATATTTGTAAGATGATGTCCCGAACTGTCTAAAATTTGTTTAAAATTGTTGGAAACTATTTCCATTTGTCCCAAACTGTCTAAAATTTATTTTAAATTAACATTTGAAAATAGTGTTATTTAAATTTTTTCATCTGGGTGTGCTTCTTATAATGTTATAATTATTTAAAGTCAATTTAAAAGTTAATGATTCGTTAACAATTTTTCGTTCTATTAAGCTTTAACAATAGATAGTTTAGTATCGAAGGAAATTATTAATATTATTCTTAAATATTTATAATAGAACATTAACAATAAAATTATATATTTGATATAATTCGAGATATATTTTTTCAAAAATGTACCTATTGTTTTATTTTTTGAATTTAAAAGCAGCTTTATATTATAAATATACGTAATAAAAATAATTTATTATACATATTATAAATAAAAAAGGTTATTTTCTATTATGTTTTAAGATAAAATATAATCCATATTATTTATCGATAATCCAATGAGCGTCGTTTTAGAAATATTTAAATGAAGCTTTGTCCAAACGGTTTTAAGATATGGAATTGAGTTAATTTATATTTTAAACCTCGTAGAACACGAATTCAGTGTTAGTTTGAAAATAATTTAAACCGTTGAGCAGTTCTGCACAAAATAAAATGCATTTTTGGGGCAAATTTTTCCCAATTCTTTCTAAAATTTCGATTGTCCGCAATCCCTAAGGTCTTTTTGACACTTTTAAAATAATAATAATATATCAAATCGACCCTCTGGAGTTCGTTTTTGAAAGAATTAACAGCCTGTCGTTAACCAAAATTGAGATATTAACCGATTTTTAACCACACATTTTTTGCCAAAAATGTACGATATTCAACTCGGATTGAGGAGTTTTTAAAATCCGTCTTAGCTTAACATTGACATATATATTTTAAATACAATAGTTAGAGCCTTCAAATTTATATTTAGAACAAATATATTTAGAGTAAAGATTTTTCAAATACTTGTTGCACTTTTGGCACTAGTATAATGATTTTAAAATCTATCAAAGTTATTTAAAGTATTTTTATTTAGGGTCCTAAACCGACCACCGCCATTATTTTCTTTAATATAATATTAACAAAGAGTTAACAGTTTGTATATTTGAAATAAATCCCGGGATAGTGCTCTACCAACCATGGGCGCCCATACAATGTTGTTCAGGGGGGGGGGGGGCAAAGTCCAGAATACAAAAAAATAATATACTAAAAATAAGTTTATTCTTAAACATATAAAACAACATAAATATTTATGGAAAAAAATTACAATACAGTAATAGTACATTACTAACCGAGGTGGAAAGTGTTTCATTACTGTCGAGGGCGAAGATAGCTGACCAAGGCGCGAAGGTTAACAATAACTAACTTCCCAACTTTTTAAAAGTCAGAAATCGTTATATTACCAACTGATTGTGAATAAACAACATTACCTACTTATTCTTTTTCCGAAAATGCTAATTTTAAATTCCTTGCATCTTTAGCAAATTCATTTAAAACTTCGTCTATATATTTTTGTTTATTTTCGCTTATGTATTCGCGATGGAGGCTCATCATACATAAACCGTCTAGCCGATCTTCACTAATAGTAGATCTAATCCATGTTTTCACTCTTCTTAGAGTGCTAAAAGATCTTTCCACAGTGCATGTAGTTGGAGGAGGACAAAATAAAATTTCTAAAGCTTTGGAGATTGCTGGGTAAAATGTACAATGTTGTAAAAGTTCTGTTACAGGAGTTTCTTTAGTAATAATGATTTCTTTATTTGAAACCCAATATTCGTGCCATGCTAAAGCTTCTTCAAAAAAATTGTTAATTTTATAATATGAATGAAACTCTTGAGCTAGTTTAGTAAAATTATTATAGTTTATTTGTTTTAATTTAATCGGATGCAAACTATCGAGCAAAAAGGCAACATTATCATCTTTCGAAAACCGAGAATTTAAAGAACTAATTAAGAAATCTAATTTATAAAAATTGCTTTTTTAAAATATTCTCGCACAGAATTAGCTTCGTAGTTTGCACGGTGAATTTGTCTTCCACCACTAGCGACTCTCGACATTTTTAATTCAAGATCAAAATTTTGTGCAACTTCTTCAGCGCTATTAAATAGTTCAGTAAAAATTATTTCTAAATCAGAGTTTCTATGTTTATTAAATATATCCAATAAGTGATTAATATGTTTCTGTACAGCTAGCATATCAACAGAAATACCCTGCAAAATATTTGTTACGGGTTCCAGAAGTGCCCAATATTTAGAAATTATTTTAAGGGAAACAATAAAATAGCTCTCAACAGTAGCACTTGATAGTTGTTGTGCTCCTAATCTAGTAGCACGATTAACTTCAGTTATGGTATTGCTAATATTTTTATTTATATTTTGTACTGCGGATGTATCTTTTAAATTATGTGCGCGCGAAGCTTACGCTAACTTCATGATGAAGATTTGAACGTTAGGAAACAGAACGAAAGAAGAAAACAACAGGGCGATGTAAGGACATTAGGATGCGACATAAGTAGCCCTGGAAAAACAATTAAAAATGGTAACTTTGCTTTTAAAATTCTTAAAATTAGAGAAAAGCCAGGGGGGGGGCAAGCGCCCCCTCTTGCCCCCCCCCCCTATGGGCGCCCATGCTACTAACTAAGTTATTGACTGCTCTCCTCTCTATGGTTGGCAATCTGTCACTTTAACGTCGTAAAATTGGCATCAAAGCGTAGGGTTTCCAGTGTCACGCACGTATGCATAATATTTTCAAGACATCCCTGTATACATATTTAAAATAGTTTTCGGCAATTCTGAATAAATTTTAGACAAATTAGAAGTATTTGAAATAGTTTCCGGAAATTTTGAATAAATAACTAATATAGTATTTTCTTTTATTACAGATCTTTTATTTTATATAATTTATATTTCGTTTTAAAATGTTGTGAAATGTTAAAAAAAAACAATAAAAATAAAAATGTAAATAATTAAATAAATACTCTTAAAAGATGTGAAAATTTTTCGGTATACCAGTGCACCTAGAACAGTTATGGAGAGAGAAAACTTCCGAGACGTCCCTCAAGGGAAAATTTTGAGAGCCCCAAATTTGAAACGTGGGAAACTAGAAGAAAGAATAACTGATAGGGTAAGTACCTTCTATGTGTTTATGTTTCTATTAGAAATGGCGAAATTGGCGGGAGGTACACCCTCGATAATATGAAATTCGTAGTCCGCAAGGTTTCTTTAGTATATATACCAATTTTTATACAAAATCGTTCATTTGTTTAGGAATAATTTAAAAAAAATGTAAACTAATACAACAATTCTTCAAGTAAAATATCACTTCCGGTTTATCGTATATAGTCAAAATCTAATATGTTTCAAATTATATGCAAGTGTTAAATACCAAATTTGAGAAGTTTAGGATCATATTTAAATATATTTTTTCAAGAAAATATGTTGAGAGCTTCAAGTAAAGTACCACTTCCGGTTTATCAATTTTAGCCAAAATCTAATATGTCGTTCTCATTAATATAAAAGTCTTAAATACCAAATTTAAAGAGTTTTGGGTAAAAAGGATATAGTCAATATCCCAAATTGTGTTTGCCCTAAAATTTCTGAATTTTAGTCGGCAAGCGACGCAACGATCACGCACAAACAATATCAGAGATTTGCGGTAAATTCAGAGTGTGTTTATTTAGAAACTCCTACATAAAAAATTATGAAAACTCCTACATAAAAAATTATGAAAATTGGTATACATATATGGGAAAGTACGGAGAATCTAGTGGTAGGGTCGAAAATTGTTTAACTCTACCCAGTTTTGGGTGGGGAATATCTACCCATTTAAGGGTTGACTACACAACTTTAATTTCGCCAAAAATGGATTCCTTGAGTAAAATTACATATGTGTACAAATTTTTGTTAAAATATTTTGACATGTACATTTTTAAATTAATTATTTTTGATAATCATAGTTCAATGACCTTTACAAGTACTGAAATATTGTTTTACTAATTTATTCATAGCTATTAGACCAGTAGAGTAAATATTTTGAAAATTGGGCCATTTGTATAAGAAAGTACGTGGAATCGATAGCACCTATCGACAAATTTGTACCTCTACCCATTTTTGGGTAACATATAGCCACTCATTCATTGGTGGGAGGTATGGTTTTAATTTTATCAAAAATCTATTCCCCGGGTGAAAATACATATGTATGTAAATTTTCTTTAAAGAATATAGTAAATAATCTGTTCAGAGCTTCAAGTAAAGTATCACTTCCGGTTTATCAATTTTAGCAAAAATCTAGTATGTTGTTCCCCTTGATATAAAAGTCTTAAATACTAAAATTGAAAACTTTTAGATTATATTTTAATATAGTTTTTTATTAAAAACTGTTATGGCTTCAAGTAAAGTATCACTTCCGGTTGTTCAATTTTACCCAAGATCTAATCAACTCTTTATATGAATGCAGAAATTTTTGATCGACACAGCCAAACACAAAAATTGACCCACATATTTAAATTTTCAAGCCGGAAGTCGCTAATTCTTTTGTTTTTAAAGATATTCATTGATAAATTTGAAAAAATCGAAATTGTCTGTAACTGGAAAAGTAAAAAAATTAAAATTCTATCGTCGTAGTCCATATCCTAATGCAAGTAAAACTGATTTGCCTTGCATTTTAATTGTTTGTGACGTGTAGACTTCGTATATGGAATTGTGACGTCACATTCTCCTTGCTTCGTATTGGATCACGAACGAACGTCATTCTTTATGCTAGGTATCTTTTGTTTACCATATTAGAGTTTATAGAGTATGTTCCGCAATTATTATTTTATATATATACATATATATATATATATATATATATATATATATATATATATATATATATATATATATATATATATATATATATATATATATATATATATATATATATATATATATACCGTGTGTCTATCTTAAAGGTGTACATAGGAGATTAACATGGGAAATCAGTTTTTTGCAATTTCCTGCTCGCCTAATTATTTTAAGCAAAAACGCGTCAAATAAAAGTTTTAGGGCATAAAATTCTGCATCTAAATCAATAAACAGAATTACCTTTGCATGTTTTGTAACGACAGAAATTAATTATGAAAATGTCGAAAATTATGTTGAAAATATCGACAGCCATGGAATTGAACAAAAAATAAATAAATGCTTGACGTTTTATCTGTCACAACGTAAGTTAACTTATTTGACGTTTTTGACAATTTGATAAAACGTCAAGCATTTATTTATTTTTTGTTCAATTCCATGGCTGTCGATATTTTCAACATAATTTTCGACATTTTCAAAATTAATTTCTGTCGTTACAAAGCAAGTAAAGGTATTTCTGTTTATTGATTTAGATGCAGAATTTTATGCCCTAAAACTTTTATTTGACGCGTTTTTGCTTAAAATAATTAGGCGAGCAGGAAATTGCAAAAAACTGATTTCCCATGTTAATCTCCTATGTACACCTTTAAGACAGACACACGGTATATATATATATATATGTGGGAAAAAATTTTCATGTTCCGATTCGAAATCCTCAGACATTTTTACATACGTGCACCAAGTTTCAAAATTTTCTAAAGCTTGATACAGATTTTATAAATGATTATTTGAAAAATGAGCTGGTATCAAATATTTATTAATTTTATATGGGGTTTATTTGTCTTTTCGGGTTCATAAACCCCAAATTAGTTGTTGGACACTTATGTACCATACATAATTGATTCTACGGACTTCTTTACATATGTGCACCAAGTTTCAAAATTTTCTGAAGCTTGATATAGATTTTGTAAAAGATTATTTGAAAAATGAGATGGAATATATATATATATATATATATATATATATATATATATATATATATATATATATATATATATAGGTATATATATATATATATATATATATATATATATATATATATATATATATATATATATATATATATATATATATGTGTCCCAGGACGAGCTTACTCTGTCGTTAATTTAAAAACTACTGAATATTATTTTACGAAATTTGGTATTTAGGGGTTTTCCCACATGCCCGTTTCAACGAAAATATTTACAAAACAGTAGCACTTCCGGTATAACAGGATGTAGACCCTAACTTCTCGTGGCCGCGTGCCTGAGTGTCTGGTCGCGAATCTGGGGAACCGGGTTCGATCCCGACCGACGCCAAATATTTCCAATTTTAAATGGCACAAAATTGACCCCTGTGGTGCACTCTCCACGCCAGCAATGAGTGCCCGTGAGGTGTCGCCTGGTAAACGCCTGCACGGTACAAATATGTCATCATCATTACCGATATCTGCGTACAAAGCAGATTGGCACACCCAGCAATGGGTAATATGTCGTGATGATATATTTATTTATTTATTTATAACTTTCTTATTTTAAATGGTATGATATATTTTTTATTTTACCGTTGAATTTAGCGGAAAATTTTGCATACGTATTGATTGATTTTTTTTTGTAAGAACGGCCACTTCTTTCTCCTTCGATATCTCGAAAATCGAATCGAAATTCTATACTCTATAAAAACAGTTTTATAAAAAAAGCTTTTGTTTACGCTAATATAAATTAATAATCAAAAATTTTTGAAATTTTTTAAATGGAACACACTATTTTTTATTATTAATTGAATTCTTCGCTGAAAAATATTTTTTATATCTTTATTGAAAATTGGAACAACTGTACATCTAGACACCTGTGAAACAAAACACAATCGCTGTAGACAAGTGACTATCGCTCAGTCGATATTCAACTGTTACTCTGTACATAGGTCACTAGATACAGAAGGAAATATATTTTTAATGGTTCTGCGAAAAATAATTTGTGTTTTACAATAATTTTGGTGTTGTGTATTCGTGAATGTGTTTTATTTTAACTGTGTTTTAAAATATAGTGATTTATTTTTAAACAGTAAAAGTGAGTTTAGTGAAATCGAAAATTTGAAAGAGAATTAATACAAAATATTATATTTTTGATGTGTATATCATTTTCATAAAATATTTAAAATACTTTTGATGTCTTTGTAAATATATTTCAAAGAATACAGTCCTTGAACAATTGAATAAACAACGCCTACTAGATTTTAAGTACGTGCGTATATGCTTCAAACAAAATTTGTTTTCATAATCATCCGAAAAATAGCGAAACATCTAAAATCATATTTTCGTAATTTTCGGCTTCCGTAATTATTTTAGTTTTGAGTTTTACAATTTATCTTCAAATTGCAAAATGTTTATATTGCAAATATTATCTAATCTTTTGTTTGCCCTGTAAATATCGAGGTAAATATATTCCAGTGGCGTATCAATAATCATTTGTTAAGGGATAGCCGAATACGCACACGCTTCTTGTCATTGCATAAGATAAGTCTATATATATCTGTTTTATGCAAAAACGTAGTTGGAAAAGACAAAATTTGGAGAAAAATAACAACAATTTTTAAATAAAGTACATTTATTTTTTCAGTTAAAATGTATCCATAAATATTACGCGTCGTACGTCTATGGGTACGAAATGCAGTGAAGTTATCTGCAAGTATTATATCAGACGGTTCATATATGCCCTTGAATAGTCTTTTGTGTATAATACTGTAACAACAATATTACTAGTAATGCGTGAAACATAAACGCAAATTATTTGATTATAAACTTGTAAATGTAAAACCTAGAAAATACGATAAACACAGAAATTAAATTGGGAAGTACATACATACATACATACATAAAATCACGCATTTCCCACTTAGTGGGTTAGCACAAACCCGAAAGAATAACAATAACATCATCCAAAAAATAATCAGTCTCTCTTTCAACAACATTCTTACTAACCTGACATCATAGGTACAACATATATTCCTCACTCTTAACATATTAAAGTGACCGATTTTCGGTAGCGAAATACAGCAACCGGACCACAATAATAGTTACGAAACAATCATCCTTCGCCACACATTCCTGTCTAAGCACACTTCTTTCGCCTCGGCCACATTCATAATCGCATTCATACACGCTCTTCTTCTCTTCCCACTCGGAAACTTTCTCTCTTTTAGTACCTTATCAATCACATCCATCCACTTACACACTGGACGGCTACGCAATCGAACACCCTCAATTTCACCAAGATATACACGCTTTACAAGCCTCTTCATTCTCTCCACATGACCAAACCATCTCAACTGGCTCATTCCTACTCTCTTAACAACATTCTTCCTAACCATACATTCTTCATACACCAAATTATTCCTCACGCGATCCCGTCTTACATATCCACATACAATACGTAAATACCTCATTTCCACAGCAGTCAAATTGGGAAGTGTCAAAAGTAAATCTGTCTCTTTCTATGAAGCACGTTTTGGGCACGTTTGTCGAGAAAACAGTGCAAACATTGACTCTGCGACCGTTTTGAAATAATTATGAACCAGCTTAGTGTTTTGTGTAAACAAACTTGCCAGATTCATTCGAAATAATGAATAGAAATCTTCTAAATATTCTTAGCAGTTATACGACTTTAAAAGTGAAAGATTGTTCAGCCTAAAATTTATTCAGAATTGCCGAAATTTTAAATAGGGATGTTTTGAAATTATGCATACGTGCGTGACATTAGAAACCCTAAGCTTTGATGCCAATTTTACGTTATAGTGACGGGTTGTCAGCCATGGAGAGGAATGCAGCTAATAGCTTAGTTGGTAGAGCACTATCCCGGCATGGTAGGTGTCTCGGGTTCGAATCCCCGATGGCTGACAATTTTTCACAATTTATTTCAAATATACAAACTGTTAACTGATTATTTTCATAGTCATGACGTCAGATACGAAAATGGCGTTTAAAACTTTGTTGTTGTCGCCAAAAAACAGCTTTGATGTTATGTACGTAAAGTTACTATACAAAAAAATCAAACTATATGTGAAATTATTTTGTCAGTTTTGATATGAGTGTTTCTTTGTTGATTATGAGATCTACATTATCTAGGCTACGAGAATGAATATCTTGGATTCTACTTCTCACTGACAAACTAATACTTTCTCTTATTAAAATAGGTTTGCCTTTTAAAGACTCTAAGAATTTAATCTGCGTACATCTCTCTAAGATAAATAATAACCTAATTTTTATTTATAATTGTCCAAAATTCCCAGCATTAAAATTTTGTGTTTAATTAAAATTATTTTAAATTTGCGTGGTTCTAATTTAAACTAACGTATGTAATAAAAATGCACTCTCCACGCCAGCAATGAGTTCCCGTGACGTGACGCCTGGTAAACGGCCACACGGTACAAATATGTCATCATCATTACCGATATCTGCGTACAAAGCAGATTGGCACACCCAGCAATGGGTAATATGCCGTGATGATATATTTATTTATTTTATAAAAGTTTCAAGAAAAAGTTTCTTAAATCTATTTCCCGGATTGTCAGAAAAATTCTTAGCATTCCGAGAAAGCCTCTTTCGGAATAGACTTTAGCTTCGGCTGTCTTTTCAGCCATAATATCCTCTATTGTCTGAAATCGCGTTCCTTTCAATGGCTTCTTGTGTTTGGGGAACAGCCAAAAGTCGCAGGGGGCCATATCAGGAGAGTAAGGACCCTGTGGTGCGTACTCGTGGCGTACCACACCGCGGGAGTCAATAAAAGCAGTCAGTACCTCTCCTTAATCTGTGACATGCCCATAGCATCGTCACCGAAAGCCGTTTGAAACTTCCGAATGGTTTCCACCTGGCTGTCGCCCAGTTTCAGGCAAATTTGATGCAATAGCGCTGCTCCGGTCGTTCCGTCATTTTCCTTGCAATGAAAAACCGAGAGCACTACACACTACCTCACTCAAATTGGCAGCAACCAACGTTAGATTTAAATTAAATTGCGCGATAAAGTTCTGACTTTGTTTAGAGCACTTTTAATGACTGTGCTGGTTCGATTTGGGGGCAAATATTATAAATTTTTCCACTTAGCGAAACTTTTGTATAAAACTTTCATGATAGACGCAAATATTTGAATAGACAACAATATTGTTCCATTTATTTTTTAATGTATATGATATGTATTCCAATATAACTATGTCTACATACATACATATGTTGATATATGTCCTTCGAATCCCACGTAAAATATTTTAAATAATACTGGTTTCTTTATTTGTATATTATATGGGCGTTTTCCAGAAAATTATTTTGCAATGTATATAGAAATTTAGAAATATTTTTATACATATCTAATTAATAGAGATTTAGAATATTTTCATGGAATAAAACACATAAAATTAAAAATAATAACTTCTTTATTAGAATAAGTCAAAATTAGCTGATTCCAAGCACTTCAAGGTTGCTGTAGTCACGTGTTTCCTCACGCCGAAAGAAAAATAATAATATAAGATATACACATTAAAAACATAATATTTATTAATAAAATAAATGAATTAAGAATCGTACTTAAATAATCTGTGATATATACCTAAAAATGATGGCTCCAAAGAACTCTACGCCTATCATTGAAAGAGATATTATTTGTCCATATACGGTAAGGTATTTTATTTTATTTATTAGTTTAAGACAGTTATTTAAAACATTGTTTATTTGAAATCGGCACTAAAGTGCACAAAAAAGTAATTCGTTATTTATTATCTAGTATTTATTTTACATATAATATAATTTGGGGACGAACACACACTTATACTTTCACTTCACACTTGAGAACAAATGAGGGATGCTGATGAACGCGGACAATACTTGAAGCACGTAGCTCAAATTTAGGGTTGATTTAAAAGTGTCCTACGGGTTAGCCGGATACGGCAACGTGCTAGGATTGTTCTTTGGGGTTGCTATATTGAATACTTAACGAGATATTCATTAGACAGTGAACTATACAACTTACAAAAAATTATTTATTAATTTAATGTGACACGCTGAAATTTAGGGTTTATTTATAAATGTTCTACGGGTTAGCCGGATACGGCAACATGCTAGGATTGTTCCTTGGGGTTGCTATATTGAATATTTAACGAATATTCATTAGACAATAAAATATACAACTTACAAAAAATTATTAATTAATTTAATGTGACACTCTTAAATTTATGGTTTATTTATAAATGTCCTACGGGTTAGCCGGATACGGCAACGTGCTAGGATTGTTCCTTGGGGTTGCTATATTGAATATTTAACGAATATTCATTAGACAATAAAATATACAACTTACAAAAAATTATTAATTAATTTAATGTGACACTCTTAAATTTATGGTTTATTTATAAATGTCCTACGGGTTAGCCGGATACAGCAACGTGCTAGGATTGTTCCTTGGGGTTGCTATATTGAATATTTAACGAGATATTCATTAGACAATAAACTATACAACTTACAAAAAATTATTAATTAATTTAATGTGACACTCTTAAATTTAGGGTTGATTTATAAATGTCCTACGGGTTAGCCGGATACAGCAATGTGCTAGGATTGTTCCTTGGGGTTGCTATATTGAATATTTAACGAGATATTCATTAGACAATAAACTATACAACTTACAAAAAATTATTAAATAATTTAATGTGACACACTCAAATTTAGGGTTGATTTATAAATGTCCTACGGGTTAGCCGGATACGGCAACGTGCTAGGATTGTTCCTTGGGGTTGCTATAGTGAGTATTTAATGAGATATTCATCAATAAACTATACAACTTACAAAAAATTATAAATTAATTTAGTGTGACACTCTTAAATTTAAGGTTTATTTATAAATGTCCTACGGGTTAGGCGGATACGGCAACATGCTAGGATTGTTCCTTGGGGTTGCTATATTGAATACTTAACGAGATATTCATTAGACAATAAACTATACAACTTACAAAAAATTATTAATTAATTTAGTGTGACACTCTTAAATTTAAGGTTTATTTATAAATGTCCTACGGGTTAGCCGGATACGGCAACGTGCTCGGATTGTTCCTTGGGGTTGCTATATTGAATATTTAACGAGATATTCATTAGACAATAAACTATACGACTTACAAAAAATTATTTATTAATTTAATGTGACACTCTTAAATTTAGGGTTTATTTATAAATGTCCTACGGGTTAGCCGGATACAGCAACGTGCTAGGATTGTTCCTTGGGGTTGCTATATTGAATATTTAACGAGATATTCATTAGACAATAAACTATACGACTTACAAAAAATTATTAATTAATTTAATGTGACACTCTTAAATTTAGGGTTTATTTATAAATGTCCTACGGGTTAGCCGGATACGGCAACGTGCTAGGATTGTTCCTTGGGGTTGCTATATTGAATATTTAACGAGATATTCATTAGACAATAAACTATACGACTTACAAAAAATTATTAATTAATTTAATGTGACACTCTTAAATTTAGGGTTTATTTATAAATGTCCTACGGGTTAGCCGGATACGGCAACGTGCTAGGATTGTTCCTTGGGGTTGCTATATTGAATATTTAACGAGATATTCATTAGACAATAAACTATACGACTTACAAAAAATTATTAATTAATTTAATGTGACACTCTTAAATTTAGGGTTTATTTATAAATGTCCTACGGGTTAGCCGGATACAGCAACGTGCTAGGATTGTTCCTTGGGGTTGCTATATTGAATATTTAACGAGATATTCATTAGACAATAAACTATACGACTTACAAAAAATTATTAATTAATTTAATGTGACACTCTTAAATTTAGGGTTTATTTATAAATGTCCTACGGGTTAGCCGGATACAGCAACGTGCTAGGATTGTTCCTTGGGGTTGCTATATTGAATATTTAACGAGATATTCATTAGACAATAAACTATACGACTTACAAAAAATTATTTATTAATTTAATGTGACACTCTTAAATTTAGGGTTTATTTATAAATGTCCTACGGGTTAGCCGGATACAGCAACGTGCTAGGATTGTTCCTTGGGGTTGCTATATTGAATATTTAACGAGATATTCATTAGACAATAAACTATACGACTTACAAAAAATTATTTATTAATTTAATGTGACACTCTTAAATTTAGGGTTTATTTATAAATGTCCTACGGGTTAGCCGGATACAGCAACGTGCTAGGATTGTTCCTTGGGGTTGCTATATTGAATATTTAACGAGATATTCATTAGACAATAAACTATACGACTTACAAAAAATTATTTATTAATTTAATGTGACACTCTTAAATTTAGGGTTTATTTATAAATGTCCTACGGGTTAGCCGGATACAGCAACGTGCTAGGATTGTTCCTTGGGGTTGCTATATTGAATATTTAACGAGATATTCATTAGACAATAAACTATACGACTTACAAAAAATTATTAATTAATTTAATGTGACACTCTTAAATTTAGGGTTTATTTATAAATGTCCTACGGGTTAGCCGGATACGGCAACGTGCTAGGATTGTTCCTTGGGGTTGCTATATTGAATATTTAACGAGATATTCATTAGACAATAAACTATACGACTTACAAAAAATTATTTATTAATTTAATGTGACACTCTTAAATTTAGGGTTTATTTATAAATGTCCTACGGGTTAGCCGGATACAGCAACGTGCTAGGATTGTTCCTTGGGGTTGCTATATTGAATATTTAACGAGATATTCATTAGACAATAAACTATACGACTTACAAAAAATTATTAATTAATTTAATGTGACACTCTTAAATTTAGGGTTGATTTATAAATGTCCTACGGGTTAGCCGGATACGGCAACGTGCTAGGATTGTTCCTTGGGGTTGCTATATTGAATACTTAACGAGATATTCATTAGACAATAAATTATACGACTTACAAAAAATTATTAATTAATTTAATGTGTTCTTCTTGTGTATCAAATAGCGTGTATTATAATAATTAAACTTAGTCACAAACACAAACAGATTTATGTATAGGTGAAGATTGGTTAAGTTTAGATTGGTTAACATTGGTACTCCTCCTCATAGCTTCCTTCAAAGTAGTGTCTATCATAGTACTATGCTTTCCTCTAGTAGTTCCAGTGTCTAGTTCTGAATCAGATGAAGTTGTTAACTGATTTGACATGTGAACAGTCAATTTTCGAACAATTCTTTTTTGGGCCAATTTTTCATTCTTTATTTTCCAATATCTCAGAAGATAAACGGCAAACAATATTTCGAAAACTATAAAAAGTTATTGAATTTAATTTTATATTAAATCAGAAGTGGGATCTGATGAGACTCCCAAAAAATCTAATGTGGCCAACAATCGAATATCTCGAAAAAGAAAAGAGATATCGACCTGTGGTTTTAAAATCTTAATCTACACCCTTCAAACTACTAAAAACAAATTTTCAGAATATTTAATTTTTCAAAAATTTCGACCCTTTTTTAAACCACACCACTCTCATACCCAAAAATGGGTGTGCGGTACACCTTCAACAACCTCACCAGTAAATTCCTAGTACCAAAAACCATAAGTATACCAATTTTCATCAAAATATTCCAACGGATACATAAATTATTAAACATTCTTTAAAATCGTCAAAAACTGAAAAAATCGCAAGGGGTACACCTTAGATTTTTTTGCGATTTTTGGCCATTTTCAGACTTTTCCTTCTGGAGGTTGTAATAGTTGTTCAAAAATTATGAAAATTGGTATGCTTATGTAATTTTGCTCGTAGAATCTAATGGTGATATCGCCAGCGGTGTATAATTGACCATTTTTGGGATATGGCCCAAAAATGGGCATTTTTGAGCAAAGTTTTGAGGACGAATATCTCGGACACGAAAAGAGATATCGACCTGTGGTTTTAAAATCTTAAATCTACACCCTTCAAACTACTTAAAAACAAATTTTCAGAATTTTAAATTTTTCAAAAATTTCTACCCTTTTTTTAAACAACACCACCCTCATACCCAAAAATGAGTGTGCGGTACACCTTCAACGACCTCACCAGTAAATTCCTCGTACCAAAAACCACAAGTATACCAATTTTCATCAAAATATTCCAACGGATACATTAACTATTAAACATTCTTTAAAATCGTCAAAAACTGAAAAAATCGCAAGGGGTACACCTTAGATTTATTGCGATTTTTGGCCATTTTCAGACTTTTCCTTCTGGAGATTGTAATAGTTGTTCAAAAATTATGAAAATTGGTATGCTTATGTAATTTTGCTCGTAGAATCTAATGGTGATATCGCCAGCGGTGTATAATTGACCATTTTTGGGATATGGCCCAAAAATGGGCATTTTTGAGCAAAGTTTTGAGGACGAATATCTCGGACACGAAAAGAGATATCGACCTGTGGTTTTAAAATCTTAAATCTACACCCTTCAAACTACTTAAAAACAAATTTTCAGAATTTTAAATTTTTCAAAAATTTCTACCCTTTTTTTAAACAACACCACCCTCATACCCAAAAATGAGTGTGCGGTACACCTTCAACGACCTCACCAGTAAATTCCTCGTACCAAAAACCACAAGTATACCAATTTTCATCAAAATATTCCAACGGATACATTAACTATTAAACATTCTTTAAAATCGTCAAAAACTGAAAAAATCGCAAGGGGTACACCTTAGATTTATTGCGATTTTTGGCCATTTTCAGACTTTTCCTTCTGGAGATTGTAATAGTTGTTCAAAAATTATGAAAATTGGTATGCTTATGTAATTTTGCTCGTAGAATCTAATGGTGATATCGCCAGCGGTGTATAATTGACCATTTTTGGGATATGGCCCAAAAATGGGCATTTTTGAGCAAAGTTTTGAGGACGAATATCTCGGACACGAAAAGAGATATCGACCTGTGGTTTTAAAATCTTAAATCTACACCCTTCAAACTACTTAAATACAAATTTTCAGAATTTTTATTTTTTTTTAAATTTCAACCCTTTTTTTACACCATCCTCATACCCAAAAATCTGATGTGGCCAACACCAAACCTCCTGCTATTTAATTTTTATTAATTTAAATATACATACTTACATATTTAGTTATTGCGGAAACTGTATTAAGATTCATTCCATATAACTAGGGTTCTATTTACTATTTTCTTTTTAAAACCTTACTGTTATTAATTTGAAATGATTAGTTCTTTGACAGTGGCATTTATCTGTCAGTTACATACATTTAAAATATGAACTGTGTAACCAAGGAGTTTTGCTTGTTTAAAGCGTAGGCTCCGGGATTAAATTTATAGATAATTTTATAAATTTATCCATAAAATATATAGAAAAAGTATTAATGCAAATCTGTAGAAAATTTAATATAAAATAAAGGTATTTTTCGAAGAAAAACTATTTTGAGCTTCTAGTAAAGTGCCATTTCCGGTTATCCGATTTACACCAAAATCTAATGGGCTCTTTCCATTACATACACACAGACATCATCGTGAAAATGTTAAAATTGGATTCTAGGGACCTTAAAACGTGGTCATTTAGCAAAATCTAGATATGCGATTTTTAGCACGATCCCTATACCTCCCTTACCAAGGGTAGCGGGAGGTAAAAAAATCGCACTGGATTTTTGTAACATTTAAAATGCACCACGCACGTGTTATAATAACAACTAGTGCTGGGCATAACGGCCTTAGATGTACTAAGTGCAAACTAAATAAATAAATATAAAACACTATAAAATTAAATACATACTTAACCAAATAGTTTTAACTATCATTATATACAGTCCGTCATAAACTATTGATTTTTTTACTATTGCCATAATTGTGTAGTACCATAAAATTAACATAAATAAGGCGTACGTCCATACTGCAATTATTATAGGTACTGAAAATGCTGCTACATCCTAAAATTTAAATATAATTTCAAATATTTGTACCATATTTTAATATGTAATCATAGTTGACACAAATTTCACCGCACTCGGGTCACATGAGGCCTAGATAAATCCCTTGTGGTACACCTTACGTGCGAATTTGGCTTTTGGTTTACATCTGACATCTGACCATGGGCGCCCATACAATGTTGTTCAGGGGGGGGGGGGCAAAGTCAAAAATTCAAAAATATAATATACTAAAAATAAGTATATTCTTAAAATTATAAAACAACATAAATATTTATGGATAAAAATTACAATACAGTAATAGTACATTACTAACCAAGGTGGAAAGTGTTTCATTACTGTCGAGGCCGAAGATAGCTGACCAAGGCGCGAAGGTTAACAATAACTGACTTCCCAACTTTTCAAAAGTCAGAAATCGTTATATTACCAACTGATTGTGAATAAACAACATTACTTACTTATTCTTTTTCCGAAAATGCTAATTTTAAATTCCTTGCATCTTTGGCAAATTCATTTAGAACTTCGCCTATATATTTTTGTTTATTTTCGCTTATGTAATCGCGATGGAGGCTCATCATACATAAACCGTCTAGCCGATCTTCGCTAATAGTAGATCTAATCCATGTTTTCACTCTTCTTAGAGTGCTAAAAGATCTTTCCACAGTGCATGTAGTTGGAGGAAGACATGTGAAAATTTCTAAAGCTTTGGAGATTGCTGGGTAAAATGTACAATGTTGTAAAAGTTCTGTTACAGGAGTTTCTTTAGTAATAATGATTTCTTTATTTGAAACCCAATATTCGTACCATGCTAAAGCTTCTTCAAAAAAATTGTTAATTTTATAATATGAATGAAACTCTTGAGCTAGTTTAGTAAAATTATTATAGTTTATTTGTTTTAAATTAATCGGATGCAAATTATCGAGCAAAAAGGCAACATTATCATCTTTCGAAAACCGAGAATTTAAAGAACTAATTAAAAAATCTAAGTAATTTATAAAAATTGCTTTTTTAAAATATTCTCGCGCAGAATTAGCTTCGTAGTTTGCACGGTGAATTTGTCTTCCACCACTAGCGACTCTCGGCATTTTTAATTCAAGATCAAAATTTTGTGCAACTTCTTCAGCGCTATTAAATAGTTCAGTAAAAATTATTTCTAAATCAGAGTTCTTATGTTTATTAAATATATCCAATAAGTGATTAATATGTTTCTGTACAGCTAGCATATCAACAGAAATACCCTGCAAAATATTTGTTACGGGTTCCAAAAGTGCCGAATATTTAGAAATTATTTTAAGGGAAACAATAAAATAGCTCTCAATAGTAGCACTTGATAGTTGTTGTGCTCCTAATCTAGTAGCACGATTAACTTCAGCTATGGTATTGGTAATATTTTTATTTATAATTTGTACTGCGGATGTATCTTTTAAATTGTGTGCGCGCGAAGCTTATATACGCTAACTTCATGATGAAGATTTGAACGTTAGGAAACAGAACGAAAGAAGAAAATAACAAGGCGATGTAAGGACATTAGGATGCGACATAAGTAGCCGTGGCAAACAATTAAAAATGGTAACTTTGCTTTTAAAATTCTTAAAATTAATGAAAAGCCAGGGGGGGGGGGAAGCGCCCCCTTCCCCCCCCCCCCTATGGGCGCCCATGCATCTGACATTATTAGGGACTTCTGCAATATTGTCTCTTTAAAAACGATCGTTTTACTTAATAGGTGTTCATAGAATGTTGAAATTTATGCCAAAAATTATAAGACATTTACTTACAAAATGAAATGTAGTAATAAATATTATACAGGCCATTATTTTTATTAAACTCACAATAACTTCTAAATATATAAACGAGTCCGGAATAAATATTACGGCAGCAGTCATACACGAAAACAATGTTGCTGAAGCTATGGAATATATCTGAAAAATATAAATAAAAATTTAAATATATTTATTAAGAAAACTTGATATTATTGAAATAATTGCGTAGGCTTCCACAGTCTGAGTCATGAGAAATATTCGGTTTCCGGGAATGGACTGTGTCATATTTTGAGTCAGAGCTCAACGTTTCGCCCGCAGTCGTATGGGGCATCTTCAGGGGCAAGGGGGATAGTACTGTCTTGAACAAGGTTACCCGACGTGTCAACCACGCTAGAGGCCGAGTTTAAGCAACAAGAGGGGGAGACTCAGTTTACAAGGTTACCCGAGAAGACATTTATATATAACTGTCTTCTCGGCGTTCCGTTGAACTCTGACTCGACATGTACATAGGAGACTAACATGGGAAATAAGTTTTTTGCAATTTCCTGCTCGCCTAATTATTTTAAGCAAAAATGCGTCAAATAAAAGTTTTAGGGTATAAAATTCTACATCTAAAACAATAAACAGAATTACCTTTACATGCTTTATAACGACAGAAATTAAATATGAAAATGTCGAAAATTACGTTAAAAATATCGACAGCCATGGAATTGAACAAAAAATAAATAAATGCTTGACGTTTTATCTGTCACGTGATGTGTCACAACGTAAGTTAACTTATTTGACGTTTCTGACAATTTGATTTGAACAAATATCGTTAATTATGGCAATAATAGAAATATAAAATTAATAAATAAAGTTAAGAAAATACAGTTTTGTTTAAATAATATGAATACATCAAAAATTCAACATTGCGAAACAAAATTATGTATGATGCTGTTATGTACTCTCAACTTATTTCCAATACATCTACCTTAGTACTATACAGAAGGAGTCTACACTTATCATTCCTAACACTCTTTCTTAGAGTAACGCATGTTCTGCTCGTCCTATATTCTGATTACGCGGCTCACGTGTATTTTTTGAAGACACATTAGCAGTCTTTTCAAATTTTGTCACGAATTTAGCTCTTCTTTCGTATAAATGTTCATTTTTTAATCATTTCAGACAATAAAACTAGAGACAAAATCAAATTGTCAGAAACGTCAAATACGTTAACTTATACGTTGTGACAGATAAAACGTCAAGCATTTATTTATTTTTTATTCAATTCCATGGCTGTCGATATTTTCAAAGTAATTTTCGACATTTTCATAATTAATTTCTGTCGTTACAAAGCATGTAAAGGTAATTCTGTTTATTGATTTAGATGCAGAATTTTATGCTCTAAAACTTTTATTTGACGCATTTTTACTTAAAATAATTAAGCGAGCAGGAAATTGCAAAAAACTGATTTCCCATGTTAATCTCCTATGTACACCTTTAAGACAGACACACGGTATATTAAAATGTTATTATTATTATTATTATGTTATTCAGACAGTAAAACACACGAAATTAAAAATTATAACTTATTAACAGTTTTGTCAAAAAGTGCGTTACGTTCTAAATTAATTTTAAACTTAACTTACCAGTTCAAAAAAACCTAAAACAACCCATTTTACACACATACCCGTATATAACGAGCAAATTTTAAAAGGGCGTATGGGCATCTCAAAATATGACAATTAGAATTTGATTTTGTCAGATTGACATTTGTGTCAATTATTTATTTATCCAACACCTTCTAAAACATTCATAACGTGAATTATTTCTTGTTATTTACGTAAATGAATAAATATATTGGCGCCAGAAATAAGTCTGCAAATTTAAATTTAAAGAACAATATTTTAATATAATTTATAAAAGTATATAAAAGTTCTTGCAATATCCCTATTTATATTATTATTAAAATTATCAAATATTTGAAAGTAAAAGTTTAAAATTGCTGTAATTATAAAATTAATTTATTTTCTTAAGTTTAAAAATAGATTAAAAATTTTTGTTCGTTCATCAAAAAGTGAAATTCAATATTAACATACGGTTTCTTAATATTATAATTAAATAAAAAACATTAGTGTCATCTTACAATACTTCAAAAATATATTCACTAAGGGAATTCCCCGAAATCACCAGAAATTTCTATAGGAAAAAATTTTGAAACTTGGTGCACATATAAAAAAGACCGTAGAATCAAAATATGTATGGTACATAAGTATCCAACCCCTAATTTGTGGTTTATGGACCCGAAAAGACAAATATACCCCATATTAAATTTATAAATATTTGATACCAGCTCATTTTTCAAATAATCTTTTACAAAAACTATATCAAGCTTCAGAAAACTTTGAAACTTGGTGCACATATGTAAAAAAGTTCGTAGAATCAAAATATGTATGGTACAAAAGTTTCCAGTCCCTAATTTGGGGTTTATGAACCCGAAAAGACAAATATACCCCATATTAAATTTATAAATATTTGATACCAGCTCATTTTTCAAATAATCTTTTACAAAAACTATATCAAGCTTTAGAAAATTTTGAAACTTGGTGCACATATGTAAAAAAGTCCATAGAATCAAAATATGTATGGTACAAAAGTATCCAGTCCCTAATTTGGGGTTTATGAACCCGAAAAGACTAATATACCCCATATAAAATTAATAAATATTTGATACCAGCTCATTTTTCAAATAATCTTTTACAAAAACTGTATCAAGCTTCAGAAAATTTTGAAACTTGGTGCACATATGTAAAAAAAGTCCGTAGAATCAAAATATGTATGGTACATAAATATACAACCCCGAATTTGTGGTTTATGGACCCGAAAAGACAAATATACCCCATATAAAATTAATAAATATTTGATGCAAGCTCATTTTTCAAATAATGTTTTATAAAAACTGAATCAAGCTTCAGAAAATTTTGAAACTTGGTGCACATATTTAAAAAAGTCCGTAGAATCAAAATATGTATGGTACATAATTGTCCCACCCCTAATTTGGGGTTTATGGAACCTAAAAGACAAATATACCCGATATAAAATTAATAAATATTTGATACCAGGTCATTTTTCAAATAATCTTTTACAAAAACTGTATCAAGCTTCAGAAAATTTTGAAATTTGGTGCACATATGTAAAAAAGTTCGTAGAATCAAAATATGTATGTTTCAAAAGTGTACAACCCCTAATTTGGGGTGTATGAACCCGAAAACACAAATAGACACCATATAAAATTAATAAATATTTGATACCAGCTCATTTTTTCAAATAATCGTTTATAAAAACTGTATCAAGCTTCAGAAAATTTTGAAACTTGGTACACATATGTAAAAATGTCTGAGGATTTCCAATCTGCACATGAAAATATTTTCCCTCTACCCGTTTTTGGGTTAAGCGCTCCTAAACAACAAACAATGAATTTCAGCAATTAAGTAATCTTGTTCAAAATGTATTTTGAAAAATAAACAAACTAATATAAGTTTGGGCTCGTAGCTAATTATTACAATAATTTGTTAAAAATTTGTTACTTTTAATATTATTTTCATTGCCACGGTTATCCAGATGGTCATGTAAATCATTTTCTTAGAAAAAATTAACATAATTATACAATAGTTTAAAATAATCTAAATACATGTTTTCTTTATTACGTAATGAATATAAATAATAATATAAACATGAATTTTTCATACGTAATTTAACATATGTGCTCAATTTTCCTAATATTTACAAATATACATATTTTGTATAAATTAAGTTACCATCAAATTTTACAAATTGTATGGTACATAAATGTCCAACCCCTAATTTGGGGTTTATGGGCCCGAAAAGGCAAATATACCCCATATAAAATTAATAAATATTTGATAACAGGTCATTTTTCAAATAATCTTTTATAAAAACGGTATCAAGCTTCAGAAAATTTTGAAACTTGCTGCACATATGTAAAAAAGTCCGTAGAATCAAAATATGTATGGTACAAAAGTTTCCAGCCCCTTATTTTGGGTTTATGAACCCGAAAAGACTAATATACCCCATATAAAATTAATAAATATTTGACGCCAGCTCATTTTTCAAATAATCTTTTATAAAAAATGTATCAAGCTTTAGAAAATTTTGAAACTTGGTGCACATATGTAAAAAAGTCCGTAGAATCAAAATATGTATGGTACAGAAGTTTCCAGCCCCTAATTTGGGGTTTATGAACCCGAAAAGACTAATACACCCCATATAAAATTAATAAATATTTGATACCAGCTCATTTTTCAAATAATCTTGTATAAAAACTGTATCAAGCTTCAGAAAAGTTTGAAACTTGGTGCACATATGTAAAAAAGTCCGTAGAAGCAAAATATGTATGGTACATAAATGTCCAACCCCTAATTTGGGGTTTATGGACCCGAAAAGACTAATATACCCCATATAAAATTAATATATATTTGATACCAGCTCATTTTTCAAATAATCTTTTACAAAAACTGTATCAAGATTTAGAAAATTTTGAAACTTGGTGCAAATATGTTAAAAAGTACGTAGAAGTAAAATATGTATGGTACAAAAATTTATAGCCCCTAATTTGGGGTTTATGAACCCGAAAACACAAATAGGCACATATAAAATTAATAAATATTTGATACCAGCTCATTTTTCAAATAATCTTGTACAAAATCTGTATCAAGCTTCAGAAAATTTTGAAACTTGGTGTACATATGTAAAAATGTCTGAGGATTTCATATCTGAACATGAAAATATTTTCCCACTACCCGTTTTTGGGTTAAGCCAGGTCATTTTTCAAATAATCTTATAAAAATTGTATCAAGCTTCAGAAAATTTTGAAACATGGTGCACATATCTAAAAAAGTACGTAGAAGCAAAATATGTATGGTACATAAATGTCCAACCCCTAATTTGGGGTTTATGAACCCGAAAAGACTAATATACCCCATATAAAATTAATAAATATTTGATGCCAGCTCATTTGTCAAATAATCTTTTATAAAAACCGTATCAAGCTTCAGAAAATTTTGAAACTTGGTGCACATATGTAAAATAGTCCGTAGAAGCAAAATATGTATGGCACATAAATGTCCAACCCCTAATTTGGGGTTTATGAACCCCATATGCATCTTTAGGCCACATACTCTTATTAAAGCGTAGGGTATCCAAAGCCACGCACGTATGCATAATAATTTCAAGACTTATCAACACATGACTGTCAAATATCAATGACTAAACAAAAACCCTCAATAGGAAAATAATAATTATTGCAGATAAAATAAACCATTTTTTTGTGTATATTGTTACAGATTAAATTAGAAAAAGTTCTGGGGGTTACAGTATCCAGCAATGCAGCTCTCTCTACCGATCCACATACGGAAACAGTTGCATATCCCGCGGGGTAAGTATTTATCTTTAATTTCTGAATATTTTATTTTTTTAAATATTTTGCGCGCAGGTGTACTGTTGTGCTTTTATCAACAAAAAATGCAGATCAAACACACATTATTAACAGCAATAAAAAAACCATAACATCTTTAGCGTATAGCATATGTGGAAGATATTTAGTAACAGGTTAGTCTCTTCCCCCATTTTTAGGTATTTTGAGACTGAATGCATTTAATTCTTAGGGGAATGTGGGCACCAACCCGCTGTTCGGGTGTGGGAACTTCAGCCAGAAAATGCCGGCGGTTCCGTCCAAATTGCTGAGTTCTTAGGCCACAAATATGGCGTCAGTTGTGTGGTACGCATACTGTAACGTACACTATTTATATCATTATTTATTTATATCACTTTCAACTGTCCGAACATATTTCAGCAAACGCTAATAAAATAAATTTCAAAGTTTTTCATGAAAATTTCAATAATTTAAGATGTGTTGGAAATGAAGCGATCCATATTCACTTCATTGTATGTAAAATACTTTCTAATTATAGACAAGATTAATTAAAAATTTCAAGGCAGTTTCTTAGTCTTTCTATAGAGAAGGTTCATTGACATTAACAGGGTGATTTCAAAAGTAAATAAATTTAAAACATACAACGTATTAAAATAAATATTTAAATAAAACTTTGCCCAGTTTTAAAATTTGGAATTGAGTTCATTTATATTACAAACCCCGTAGAACACGAATTTAGTGTTAATTTGAAAATAATATAACCGTTGATGAGCTGTGAACAAAATAAAATTTTTGCAAATTTCGATCGTATATTCCGCAATCCCTAAGGCCTTTTTGACACTTTTAAACTATTAATATATATCAAATCGACCCTCTAGATTTTGTTTTTGCAAGAATTAACGTTCAATCTTTAACTGAAATAGAGATATTGACCGATTTTTACCCTCACATTTTTAGCCAAAATTGTACAATTTTGAACCCGGGTTTAAATAATTTTCAACCAGAAATTTAACCACTTTTCTACCAGAAATATACAAATCAATCCTCCAAGTTCATTTTTGCAAAAATAAACACTGTATCTTTAACTGAAATTAAGATATTGGCCTATTTTTAACCTCTCATTTTTATCCTAAATTGTACAATTTTTGAACCCGGATTTGAGAAGTTTTTAGCTGGAAATTTAACCACTTTTATACAAGAAATATACAAATCAACCCTCTAAAGTTCATTTTTGCAAAAATAAACACTGTATCTTTAACTGAAATTGAGATATTGGCCTATTTGTAACCTCACATTTTTATCCTAAATTGTACAATTTTTGAACCCGGGTTTGAGAAGTTTTTGACCGAAAATTTAATTACTTTTATGCCAGAAATATACAAATCAACCCTCTGAAGTTCATTTTTGCAAAAATAAACACTGTATCTTTAACTGAAATTGAGATATTGGCCTATTTTTAACCCCACATTTTTATCCTAAATTGTACAATTTTTGAACCCGGATTTGAGAAGTTTTTAGCTGAAAATTTAACCACTTTTATACAAGAAATATACAAATCAACCCTCTAAAGTTCATTTTTGCAAAAATAAACACTGTATCTTTAACTGAAATTGAGATATTGGCCCATTTTTAACCTCACATTTTTGTCCAAAATTGTACAATTTTTGAACCCGGATTTGAGAAGTTTTTAGCTGGAAATTTAACCACTTTTATACCAGAAATACACAAATCAACCCTCTAAAGTTTATTCTAGCACATAAAACACGATTTTTTTTAACCGAAATAGAGATATTGACCGATTTTTAACCTCACATTTTTAGCCAAAACTCTATCTATTCTTAGGGGTCATAACTGTTGAATTATTTGAAATATTTTCAAATAACACTAAAATCGTGTTGTACGGGGTTAAAATATAAATTGATTCGCGTAGCCCGATGGTAGCATTTAATATTTAATAATATTATAGGCATTTTCACCAAATACAAAATACGTCGTGAGCATTGGGACACAACATGACATGATAGTAAATTTGTGGGACTGGCGAAACAATATCAAAATTGCTAGTAACAAAGTTTCAACCAAAGTCAAGGCAGTTGCATTTGCAGAAAATGGAAGCTACTTTGTTACAGTTGGAAATCGGCACGTGAAATTTTGGTACTTAGACCATGGCAGAGCGAAGGTAAGACTTTCATTTTGAGCATGTCAATCTTCATCGTAAATTTTTCGAGATGAAAAACCCAAAAATTCATTCAATCGGCCTACAAAAGGCTTGGATGGACGCCTTAGGGCAGACCTTGCGTGGTAATATAATTTAAATTCATAATTTTGTTGTTTATGTTAATAATTAAATAAAAATGGCCGTGTTTATCCACAAGGGCCAACTTTCTACAGATATTCGCACGTAAGGTGTGCCACAATGGTTCAATCCAGGCCTTTTGTGGGATGAGTGAGTGAATTTTTGTGTATGTTGTGCACGTAAGGTGTTCCACAAGGGATGTATCCAGGCCTTATTTATTGACGAAGACGCTGGGGACGTATCAAAACGTCCCATATAATATTTTTGGGCTTTTTATCTCGAAAAATATTCAGGAGTAGTAAATTGCGCCTTGACGTCAGATATAAACAAAGGTGTGCCGCAAGGCGAGCATCCAGGTCTTATTTTATTGACGAAGACGCTGGGGACAGATCAAAACGTCCCATATAATATTTTTGGGCTTTTTTATCTCGGAAAATATTCATGAGTAGTAATTGCGCCTTGACGTCAGATATAAACAAAGGCGTGCCGCAAGGCGAGCATCCAGGTCTTGTTTTATTGACGAAGACTCTGGGGACATATCAAAACGTCCCATATAATATTTTCGGGCTTTTTTATCTCGAAAAATATTCAGGAGTAGTAAACTGCGCCTTTACGTCAGATATAAACAAAGGCGTGCCGCAAGGCGAGCATCCAGGTCTTATTTTATTGACGAAGACGCTGGGGACGTATCAAAACGTCCCATATAATATTTTTGGGCTTTTTATCTCGAAAAATATTCAGGAGTAGTAAATTGCGCCTTGACGTCAGATATAAACAAAGGCGTGCCGCAAGGCGAGCATCCAGGTCTTATTTTATTGACGAAGACTCTGGGGACGTATCAAAACGTCCCATATAATATTTTTGGGCTTTTTTTATCTCGAAAAATATTCAGGAGTAGTAAATTGCGCCTTTACGTCAGATATAAACAAAGGCGTGCCGCAAGGCGAGCATCCAGGTCTTATTTTATTGACGAAGACGCTGGGGACAGATCAAAACGTCCCATATAATATTTTTGGGCTTTTTTATCTCGGAAAATATTCAGGAGTAGTAAATTGCGCCTTGATGTCAGATATAAACAAAGGTGTGCCGCAAGGCGAGCATCCAGGTCTTATTTTATTGACGAAGACGTCCCATATAATATTTTTGGGCTCTTATCTTGAAAAGTTTTCGATGGAAGTTGGGACGCATGATATAAACAAAGGTGGGGCGAAGTATAGAATATGGTCCAGCTTTAAAATGCAGTTTTTTTTAATGGACTCTATTCTTTTAGGTAAAATATCGTATTAAAACCTTAAATTAGAGCACGGAAACAGGTTATATTCACTTTTTACTATAAAAACTCATCAAATATTTATTTCCGAACCTTAATTTTGCTTTATTTTAATGTATAGGAGCCTAATGAACCGATATATAGTCATTTAAACTCATATTGACTTTGGACCCTATTCTATACTTTAGCCTAGGCGTTTTTTATCTCGAAAAGTTACAATGGAGATTGTGAATTATGAATTTTATTTTGTTTCAGTACAAAGAAGCTGTGCCCCTAATGGGGCGCTCAGCAATTTTAGGAGAACAAAGAAACAACTATTTTTGCGACGTAGCGTGTGGAAAAGGAAACTGCGGCGATAGCACTTATGCAATTACCCGTTCGGGACTTCTATGCGAATTTAATAATCGAAGATTGCTGGATAAATGGGTAGAATTACGGGTAAGTTATAATTATTTACGAAAATACTCGTTCTGAATAAATCTAACGCCATATTTTTCATTTTTCAGACAACTTCGGCCAATTGTATGTCAATTGGTATGAACTACATATTCGTAGGATGTGCTGACGGAATTGTTCGATGTTTCGACCCATCCACCCTTAGATTTGTGACAACATTGCCACGCACACATTATTTGGGTGTGGATGTCAGCCAGGGACTTAGTATAAAGTAAGTAATCTTCTTCGTTCTGTCATTATCCTTACAATGAAAAACCGGCGAGAGCACTACACGCTACCTCACTCAAATGCTGCTTGCCGTAGCAGAAAAATAAGATCGGATACTTATCTACAGACTTCGTAATAAATTTTATTTTCGGCAAACCTAAATCGTGAAATTGAAACATTTTTGGCCGAGACTAAAGATAAGTCGTGAATTGTTTGAAATATTTTCAAATTAATACTAAAATCGTGTTGTACGGGGTTAGAAAATAAATAATTTTTTTGGATTAAAGCGGGCGCCATCTTAGTAATATTTAAATAAAACATTGTCCAGACAGTTTTAAGATTCGGAATTGAGTTAATTTATATTTTAAAGATTCTTAAACATACAAAGAATACGCCAAATATCTTGTATTCGCCCTAAATTTGCTGAATTTTAATGCGCGAGTGACGCGTCGATTGCGCACTAATATTCGACAGATTTCCGGTGATTCAAATTGTGTTTATTTGAAGACCATTCAACAAAAAATTATGAAAATTGGTATACTTATGCAAGAAAGTACGTAGAATTGAATGGTGAAGTCAAAAATTTCCTCTACCCAGTTTTGTGTGGTTTTTAAATTCCCGTTTGTACATTTTTGACAAAAAATGTGAGGTTAAAAATCGGTTAATATCTCAATTTCGGTTCAAGATGGAGTGTTAATTCTTGCAAAAACGAACTCTGGAGGGTCGATTTGATATATTAATATTTTAAAAGTGTCAAAAAGACCTTAGGGATTCTTGGAAATTTCAGCCGAATTTATAACCAAATAAAAGTTTTGATGTTTTAGAAGAACGGGCGTCATCTTAGAAATATTTAAATAAAACTTTGTTCAGACGGTTTTAAGATTTGCAAATAAGTGAATTTATATTTTAAACCCCGTAGAACACGAATATCGTGTTAATTTGAAGATGATTTAAACCGTTGAGGAGATCTGAGCAAAATAAAATGCATGTTTTTGTGGCAAATTTTTCCCAATTTTTTCTAAAATTTCTACCCTTTTCTCCGCAATCCCTAAGGCCTTTTTGGCACTTTTAATATATTAATATATCAAATCGACCCTCCAGAGTTCATTTTTGCAAAAATAAAGACTATCTTCTTATATAAGTATACCAATTTTCATAATTTTTTGCTGAATGGTCTTCAAATAAACACAATTTGAGTTCACCGGGCATCTGTCGAATTTTAGTGCGCAATCGACGCGTCACTCGCGCATTAAAATTCAGCAAATTTAGGGCGAATATTATCTTTAAAAATATTTAAATAAAACTTTGTCCAGACGGTTTTAAGATTTGCAAATAAATGAATTTATATTTTAAACCCCGTAGAACACGAATTTCGTGTTAATTTGAAGATAATTTGAACCGTTCATGAGATGTGAAGAAAATAAAATGCATGTTTTTGAGAGTTTTTTTCTTAAAGTTCGACCCTATTTTCCTAAATCTCTAAGGTCTTTTTGACACTTTTAAAATATTAATATATCAAATCGACCCTCCAGAATTTGTTTTTGCAAGAATTAACACTCCATCTTTAACCGAAATTGAGGTATTAACCGATTTTTAACCTCACACTTTTAGCTAAAAATATACAATTTTTGAACCCGAGTTTGAGACGTTTTTAACTGAAAATTTAACCACTTTTACACCGAAAACATACAAATCTACACTCTAAAGTTCATTTTTGCAAAAATCAACACTATCTTTAACCGAAATCATACATAACCAGGGCCGAAACGTCAAAAAAAAACTCCTATAAAACATTTCATTGATTGTTGACGTCTTATAAGTCGCCATATTGTCAATGTTGCCACCAGTTGAGCACAAAAATTCTGAACTTGAACAGCGCCAAAATGGTCGAACTAATTGTCCTGTATTACCGACGGCGGTTGTCAAAATTAATTAACGCTATATAAAGACGCGTCTACAAGAAATTTAGACGTAAAATGTGAGAAATATGTCAGAACTTTAAAAAATATTATCGAAATAAGTTACAAAAGCTTTTATTGAAGTTAAATACAGGTATTTTAATGACAGGAATGTTTTTGGCGTTTCGTTTGACAGTCCAACTGGCAGTTGTTCGCGCCATTTTGTTACTATTTGCAGCGATAGAAAGAGATTGCCGTTAAATTGAAAAGGTCCATTGTTTCTGAAGCTGTGAAATTTATTTTATAGGAATTTCTTGTTCTACGGGGTTTAAAATATAAATTAACTCATTTCCAAATCATAAAACCGTCTGGACAAAGTTATATTTTTAAAGATAATATTCGCCCTAAATTTGCTGAATTTTAATGGGCGAGTGATGCGTCGATTGCGCACTAAAATTCGACAGATGTCCGGTGAATTCAAATTGTGTTTATTTGAAGACCAAATAGAAACTGATATAGAAACGACCCCTCTGAGCTGATAAACTGTTTGTCCCGGGATCAAATCCGACTGGGGGAATACAAGACCCCCTCCTGAATCCGCATTACACACTGAAGTTCCTGAAAATAAATTTTCAGACCGTAAAACAATACATTGAAAGATTCAAAAATTGTACATTTTAGGCGAAGAATGTGAGGTTAAAATCGGTCATTATCACGATTCCGGTTAAAAATAGAGTGTTTATTTTTGCAAAAATGAACTTTAACGGATTGATTTGTACACTTCCGGTATAAAAGTGGTCAAATTTCCGCTTAAAAACGTCTGAAACCCGGGTTCAAAATTGTACATTTTTGGCTAAAATGTGAGGTTAAAAATCGGTCAATATCTCCTCAACGGTTTAAATTTCTTTCAAATTAACACGAAATTCGTGTTCTACGGGGTTTAAAATATAAATTCACTTATTTGCAAATCTTAAAACCGTCTGGACAAAGTTTTATTTAAATATTTTTAAAGATAATATTCGCTCTAAATTTGCTGGATTTTAATGCGCGAGTGATGCGTCGATTACGCACTAAAATTCCACAGATGTCCGGTGAATTCAAATTGTGTTTATTTGAAGACCATTCAACAAAAAATTATGAAAATTGCTATACTTATGTAAGAAGATAGTGTTTATTTTTGCAAAAATGAACTCTGGAGGGTCGATTTGATATATTAATATTTTAAAAGTGTCAAAAAGACCTTAGGGATTCTTGGAAATTTCAGCCGAATTTATAACCAAATAAAAGTTTTAATGTTTTGAAAGAACGGGCGTCATCTTAGAAATATTTAAATAAAACTTTGTCAAGACACTTCCGGTATGAATGTGGTCAAATTTCCGCTTAAAAACTCCTCACACCCGGGTTCAATTGACGTTTCATTTGGATTTCGCGCCATTATTATTTTAATGAGCGGTGCGTTAGCCGAATGTCATGCAAGTTGTTTATTACATTCTAACCTAAAATTTAGATGTTACTTACATGTTTTCATTAAAAATTCAACACAATTGACTAGTTTTAAGTATAAATAAATGATTTTTAGTTACTTTTATGTGTTTTCTTAATTATTATAACAACGTTTGTGTTATTTTAAAGTCATATGTCTGCACAACCGCCCAACGCGCGATATCCCGATGCCATTGCCGTAACATACGACGAATTAAATAGCAAACTAACCGTGGTTTATAACGACCATAGTGTGTATGTTTGGGCCGTAAAAGACGTTAAAAGGGTAAGTTATACAAAACTTAACAACATTTAGGTGTTGCAACATCTTTTTTACAGGTAGGCAAATCACATTCTTTCCTCTATCATTCAGCGTGCATTTGGGGGGTTGAAATACCCCCCACCCCGCACACATTTTCGTCCCCCTTGCCGCCAAACTGTTTCTTAACGTGTTCAAGCGACGACACAATTCGAATTTGGAACATGGATCAAATGAATCAAAATTCAACAACATATCAAAAAAATATTTATAGTAACGAACTTTTGAAAATAGTCTACGTTGATCCAGAACTTAATTATTTGAAAGATCTGGATTTGAGCGCGGGCGGCGCCGAGAAAGACACCGGATATGATTCAAAAAATGGGGTTAGGTGTGTAAAAAACACATCAAATTTTTGTTGACGGCAAAAAAAACAATATATTTCTTTCAGGTCGATTCGGTTAAGTCCAGATGCAAAACATTTGGCATCTGGAGACCGGGCTGGCAACATCAGAATCCACGAAACATCAAAAATGGCGGAAATATGCAAAGTTGAAGCACATGATGCAGAAGTTTTGTGTTTAGAATATTCTAATTTAGATTCAGAGCAAAAATTATTGGCGTCCGCTAGTAGGGATCGACTTATACACGTTTTCGATGTAAATCAGGTAAGTTACAAAATAATCCTAACCCTATTTTAATTCAAAAAGTACATGATTTTTAACCTTAATTTTCAGCTGTCAAATAATTATTTTTATTACAAAATAAACATTTTCGACAAATTTTAAGTATATATAAATGGTTTTCAGTTAATTTTATGTGTTTTCTGTAAATTTCAGCCGAATTCATAACCAAATAAAAGTTTTGATGTTTTGGAATTGCGAAAAAATCGCTACGGGCGTCATCTTAGAAATATTTAAATAAAACTTGGTCCAGACAGTTTTAAGATTTGAAATTGAGTTGATTTATATTTTAAACCTCGTACAACACGAATTTAGTGTTAATTTGAAGATAATTTCAACCGTTGATGAGTTGTGAACAAATAAACACAATTTGAATTCACCGCAAATCTGTAGAAATTTTAGTGCGCAATTGACGCGTTAGTCGCGCATTAAAATTCAGCAAATTTAGGGCAAATATTATCTTTTAAAAATATTTAAATAAAACTTTGTCCAGACGGTTTTAAGATTTGGAATTGAGTTGATTTATATTTTAAACCCCGTAGAACACGAATTTCGTGTTAATTTGAAAATAATTTTAACCGTTGAGGAGTTATGTGCAAAATAAAATGCATGTTTTTCTGACAATTTTTTTTTTTAATTTCGATCATATTTTCCGCAATTCCTAAGGCCTTTTTGACACTTTTAAAATATTAATATATCAAATCGACCCTCCAGAGTTCGTTTTTGCAATTTTTAACACTCTAGCTTTAACCCAAATCAAAATATTGACCGATTTTTAACCTCATATTTCTAGACAAATATTTACAATTTTTGAACCCGAGTTTGAGACGTTTTTAACCGGAAATTTAACCACTTTTATACCGAAAATGTACGAATTAACCCTCTAAAGTTCAGTTATACAAAAATAAACACTCTAACTTTAACCAAAATCGTTATATTGACCAATTTTTAACCTTACATTTTCAGCCAAAATATACAATTTTTGAACCCGGGTTTCAGAAGTTTTTAACCGGAAATTTAACCACTTTTATACCGAAAGTATATAAATGGACCCTCTAAAGTTCATTTTTCAAAAATAAACACTCTAGCTTTAACCGAAATCGTGATATTGAGCAATTTTTAACCTCACATTTTTAAACAAAAATTTGCAATTTTTGAACCCGGGTTTGTCTGTCGAATTTTAGTGCGCAATCGACGCATCAGTCGCGCATTAAAATTCAGCAAATTTAGGGCGAATATTGTGTTTAAAAATATTTAAATAAAACTTTGTCCAGACGGTTTTAAGATTTGCAAATGAGTTAATTTATATTTTGAACCCCGTAGAACACGAATTTCGTGTTAATTTGAAAGTAATTTAAACCGTTGAGGAGATATTGACCGATTTTTAACCTCACATTTTAGCCAAAAATGTACAATTTTTGAACCCGAGTTTGAGACGTTTTTAAGCGGAAATTTAACCACTTTTATACCAAAAACATATAAATTAACCGTCTAAAGTTCATTTTTGCAAAAATAAACACTCTAGCTTTAATCCAAATTGAAATATTGGCCGATTTTTAACCTCACATTTTTGGTTAAACTAAACAAGAAAACAGGCATGTTTGGGGGCTCATAACTCCTGAACTGTTTGAAATATCTTCAAATTAACACGAAAATCGTGTTATACGGGAAGTTAAATATAATTCCGAGACAGTTGGGAATAAAATAAAACACTTCCCGTCCATTATAAACAAATTAAAAACATTCCTGTCCATTTTTTAAGGGATACAACTTCTTACAAACTTTGGACGATCATTCGTCTTCCATAACGGCCGTACGGTTTCTCTCGCCACAGAACAACTTACAGATGGTTTCTTGCGGGGCCGACAAAAGTATTATTTTCAGGCAGCTTACAGGGACCCCAAATGGGAGCCCCCAATTCTCCAGGGGTCATAACGCGAGCGGAAAAGCGACTCTTTACGATATGGAGGTTAGGAAGTAATTTTAAAACAGTTTCGAGCAATGTGACACTGTTTTTTTTTTTCAACAGGTTGACACGGGTCAAAAACATGTTTTGACCGCCTGTCAAGACCGAAATGTCAGAGTTTACGGCGTCCAAAGTGGCAAACACACCAAAACATTTAAGGGAAGTACCAGCGATGACGGGAGTCTTATTAAGGTTAGATTAATAAAAAAAAAAATTGGAGGAGTGCGTCAAAACAGTCACCATTAATTCCAGGTGTCTCTAGACCGCAGTGGCATCTATTTAGCCACTTCTTGCACCGATAAAACTTTATCAGTATTAGACTACTACACGGGGGAATGTTTGGCAACAATGTTCGGCCATTCTGAGTTAGCGACGGGTCTTCGGTTCACTTCCGATTGCCGGAGACTCATATCTGCGTCCGGTGATGGGTGTATTTTCGTGTGGCGACTTCCGGAAGACATGCTTGTGACAATGCAGGCCCGGCTTAGCCAACAGGCCCTTAAACAGGGCCGGGTTGAAGAAGAAATCGATTATAGGTAAGAGAATTTTTTCCAATTTTCTTTAAAATTTCTATCCTTTTCTCCGAAATCCCTAAGGTTTTTTTGGCAGTTTTAAAATATTAATATATCAAATCGACCCTCCAGAGTTCATTTTTGCAAAAATAAACACTATCTTCTTACATACGTATATCAATTTTCATAATTTTTTGTTGAAAGGTCTTCAAATAAACACAATTTGAATTCACCGGACATTTGTCGAATTTTAGTGCGCAATCGACGCATCAGTCGCGCATTAAAATTCAGCTAATTTAGTGCGAATATTATCTTTAAAAATATTTAAATAAAACTTTGTCCAGACGGTTTTAAAATTTGCAAATAAGTGAATTTATATTTTAAACCCCGTACAACACGAATTTCGTGTTAATTTGAAGATAATTTGAACCGTTCATGAGATATGAAGAAAATAAAATGCATGTTTTTGGGATTTTTTTCCCCAAATTTTGACCCTATTTTCCTAAATCCCTAAGGTCTTTATGATACTTTTAAAATATTAATATATCAAATCGACCCTCCAGAGTTCGTTTTTGCAAGAATTAACACTCTATCTTTAACCCAAATCGAAATATTAACCGATTTTTAACCTCACATTTTTAGCGAAAATTGAGAAACTTTTCAACGGGCGCCATCTTAGTAATATTTAAATAAAACTTTGTCCAGACAGTTTTAAGATTTGGAAATGAGTTAATTTATATTTTAAAGATTGTTAAACATCCAAAGAATACGCCAAATAACTTGTATTCGCCCTAAATTTGCTGAATTTTAATGCGCGACCGACGCGTCGATTGCGCACTAAAATTCTACAGATTTCCGATTAATTCAATTATGTTTATTTGTAGACCATTCAACAAAAAATTATGAAAATTGATATACTTATGTAAGAAAGTACGTAGAATTGAATGGTGTAGTCAAAAATTTCCTCTACCCATTTTTGGGTGGTTTTTAAATTCCCAACTGTTTGAACATTTTTGACAAAAAATGTGAGGTTAAAAATCGGTTAATATCTCAATTTCGGTTCAAGATGGAATGTTAATTCTTGCAAAAACGAACTCTGACGGATCGATTTGATATATTAATATTTTAAAAGTGTCAAAAAGACCTTAGGGATTCTTGGAAATTTCAGCCGAATTTATAACCAAATAAAAGTTTTGATGTTTTGGAAGAACGGGCGTCATCTTAGAAATATTTAAATAAAACTTTGTCCAGACGGTTTTAAGATTTGGAAATAAGTGAATTTATATTTTAAACCCCGTACAACTCGAATTTCGTGTTAATTTGAAGATAATTTAAACCGTTGAGGAGTTGTGAACAAAATAAAATGCATGTTTTTCCGGCAAATTTTTCCTAAGTTTTTCAAAAATTTCGACCCTTTTCTCCTGAATTCCTAAGGTCTTTTTGACACTTTTAAAATATTAATATATCAAATCAACCCTCCAGAGTTTGTTTTTGCAAGAATTAACACTCTATCTTTAACCTAAATCGAGATATTAACCGGTTTTTAACCTCACATTTTTATCCAAAAATGTACAATTTTTGAACCCGTGTTTGAGACGTTTTTAACCAAAAATTTAACCACTTCTACACCGAAAACATACAAATCGACCCTCTAAAGTTTCTTTAATGTCTTAAAGTTATGTCTTACTCAATGAAACATACAACTATTTCTATTGAATGGGTACAAAGAAAGTTCGTAGGATATTGCGCGATAAAATCTCGTTCTTGCAATTCATTTACTTATAGTTACTCCGTGACTTTATCAAATTATTTTCTGCAATCTCTAAGGCCTTTTTCACACTTTTAAAACATTAATATATTAAATCGACCCTCAGGAGTTCGTTTTTGCAAAAATCAACACTGTATCTTTAACCAAAATTGAGATATTGACCGATTTTTAACCTCACATTTTTGGTCAAACTAAACAAGAAAACAGGCATGTTTGGGGGGCTCATAACTCTTGAACTGTTTGAAATATCTTCAAATTAACACTAAGCTCGTGTTGTCCGGGGAAGGGGGGGGGGTATATCAGCTATTTTATTTTTTTTCTGGCAGATTTAATGTGTCGGCGCTGCCATTATGGGCGAAGAAACAAATTACAGATGATACTAGTCCTCCAATTAGTATTACTCGAAATGTCGATTTTCCAAAGGGCCGATGGGCCCAACGGGCCGAAAAATCGATGTCTGTAAAATCGGTGTACACGGACTCGGTGATTAATCTGCCAAGTCTTCAAGGTAAGTCACATTTCAACGACTTTTAGACAATTTAGACAAAAAATTGACTGACTAAATACAAAATATTTCCATTTTCTGTCTTTTTTAGACAGACGCGCTGACTCAGACGGGTCAAAAGACAGTTCAATAGACAGTGGCACGGAATCTAGAGCAGAATCTAGAACGTATTCAGAATCTAGAGTAGAATCTATTAACATCGCCAAAGTGGTGAGTTTTTAAATATTTTGTCATATTTTAAACACTTTAAATACACTTTAGTTAAATTTTAGAGGCTTAAAACTAAATTTAATTTACAGAAAACTGAATTTGAAGTGTGTGAAGAAAGTTTTCATGAATTAACGCAAAATCAAATTGAAATTGAGGTACATACGATTGTTTAGATTTTTTTATTTGTTGACTAATTTACTAACAATATTTGTGTGTTTTCAATTCTTTATTTAACAATTTTAACATTACATATCTTTTAGATATACAGGATGAATTAATTTTCAGTTATTTTATGTATTTTCTGTAAATTTCAGCCGAATTCATAACCAAATAAAAGATTTGACGTTTAGGAAATTTAAATAAATCTGTTTTACCGACAAAGTCAGTCATGTCAAACATAGTTCAAGCATTTTGGCGCTGTAAACCAACCGAATGTTTTTGAGACGTACATGATTTTTTAACCACAATTTTCAGCTGTCAAATTTTCAGTTGTCAAATTTTCAGCTGTCAAATTTTCAGCTGTCAAAAAATATTTGCAATAAAAAATCAATGTTTTCAACACATTTTAAATACAAATCAATGATTTTCAGTTAATTTTATGTGTTTCCGGTTCATAACCAAATAAAAGATTTGATATTTAGGAAATTTAAATAAATCTGTTTTACCGACAAATTCAGTTATGTCAAACATAGTTGAAGTATTTTGGCGCTGTGAACCAACCGAATGTTTTTGAGACGTACATGATTTTTAACCACAATTTTCAGCTGTCAAATAAATATTTTCAATAAAAAATTAATGTTTTTAACAAATTTTAAGTATAAATAAATGATTTTCAATTAATTTTATGTGTTTCCTGTAAATTTCAGCCGAATTCATAACCAAATAAAAGATTTGACATTTAGGAAATTTAAATAAATCTGTTTTACCGATAAAGTCAGTCATGTCAAACATAGTTCAAGTATTTTGGCGCTGTAAACCAACCGAATGTTTTTGAAACGTACATGATTTTTTAACCACAATTTTCAGCTGTCAAATTTTCAGCTGTCAAATTTTCAGCTGTCAAAAAATATTTTCAATAAAAAATCAAAGTTTTCAACAAATTTTAAATACAAATAAATGATTTTCAGTTGCTTTTATGTGTTTCCTGTAAATTTCAGCCGAATTCATAACCAAATAAAAAATTTGACGTTTAGGAAATTTAAATAAATCTGTTTTACCGACAAATTCAGTTATGTCAAACATAGTTCAAGTATTTTGGCGCTGTGAACCAACCGAATGTTTTTGAGACGTACATGATTTTTAACCACAAATTTCAGCTGTCAAATAATATTTTCAATAAAAAATCAGTTTTTAACAAATTTTAAGTATAAATGAATGATTTTCAGTTATTTTTATGTGTTTCCTTTAAATTTCAACCGAATTCATAATCAAATAAAACATTTGACGTTTAGGAAATTTAAATAAATCTGTTTTACCGACAAATTCAGTCATGTCAAACATAGTTCAAGCATTTTGGCGCTGTGAACCAACCGAATGTTTTTGAGACGTACATGATTTTTATCCACAATTTTCAGCTGTCAAAAAATATTTTCAATAAAAAATCAAAGTTTTTAACAAATTTTAAGTATAAATGAATGATTTTCAATTAATTTTATGTGTTTTGTGTAAATTTCAGCCGAATTCATAACCAAATAAAATATTTGACGTTTAGGAAATTTAAATAAATCTGTTTTATCGGCAAATTCAGTCATGTCAAACATAGTTCAAGTATTTTGGCGCTGTCAACCAACCGGATGTTTTTGAGACGTACATGATTTTTAACCACAATTTTCAGCTGTCAAATTTTCAGCTGTCAAAAAATATTTTCAATAAAGTCAAAGTTTTTAACAAATTTTAAATACAAATAAATGATTTTCAGTTATTTTTATGTGTTTCCTGTAAATTTCAGCCGAATTCATAACCAAATAAAATATTTGACGTTTAGGAAATTTAAATAAATCTGTTTTATCGACAAATTCAGTCATGTCAAACATAGTTCAAGTATTTTGGCGTTGTGAACCAACCGAATGTTTTTGAGACGTACATGATTTTTTAACCACAATTTACAGCTGTCAAATTTTCTGCTGTCAAATTTTCAGCTGTCAAATTTTCAGCTGTCAAATTTTCAACTGTCAAATTTTCAGCTGTCAAAAAATATTTTCCACAAAAAATCAATGTTTTTACCACTAAAATCGTGTTGTACGAGGTTGATAATAATTTTTAAACACATCCAATCATTTTTAAATAAATTCTACTCATTTTCAATCTTATTTTCAGTCACCAAGTTCAAATCTGTCATCAAGAATAACAACAAGACGACCAATGACCCAAGACAGCACCCTGGGGTCGTTGTCCGGGTCGTTACGAGACCCAGAAGACCTCGAATCCGCGCATGATGGCGACGTAGAAGATATTAGCGACCACGAATCGAGACAGCAGCCATTGTACTTTACAAGTCAACAAGATAGTGCCAGTGGTAGCGAATTCCCTGTAAATGCGATGGATGTGGAAGAATTGAGACGGTCCCAAAAGAAAGCCAAAAGGCCTAATCTTCCCCTGGTTGCAGTTACCACTTCCGTTTCCGGCTCGCAAGATTCTGACGACGATGATGATGAAGTAAGTTTTCAATCCTATTTATCGCAATCCCTAACGCCTTTTTGACACTTTTAAAATATTAATATATCAAATCGACCCTCCAGAGTTCATTTTTGCAAAAATAAACACTATCTTCTTACATAAGTATACCAATTTTCATAATTTTTTGTTGAATGGTCTTCAAATAAACACAATTTGAATTCACCGGACATCTGTGGAATTTTAGTGCGCTATCGACGCATCACTCGCGCATTAAAATTCAGCAAATTTAGGGCGAATATTATCTTTAAAAATATTTAAATAAAACTTTGTCCAGACGGTTTTAAGATTTGCAAATAAGTGAATTTATATTTTAAACCCCGTACAACACGAATTTCGTGTTAATTTGAAGATAATTTGAACCGTTCATGAGATATGAAGAAAATAAAATACATGTTTTTGGGAAATTTTTTCCCAAATTTTGACCCTATTTTCCTAAATCCCTAAGGTCTTTATGACACTTTTAAAATATTAATATTTCAAATAGACCCTCCACAGTTCATTTTTGCAAAAATAAACGCTCTACCTGTAACCAAAATGGAGATATTGACAGGTTTTTAACCTCACATTTTTAGCGAAAATTGAGAAACTTTTCAACGGGCGCCATCTTAATAATATTTAAATAAAACATTGTCCAGACAGTTTTAAGATTTGGAAATGAGTTAATTTATATTTTAAAGATTGTTAAACATACAAAGAATACGCCAAATAACTTGTATTCGCCCTAAATTTGCTGAATTTTAATGCGCGACCGACGCATCGATTGCGCACTAAAATTCGACTGATGTCCGGTGAATTCAAATTGTGTTTGAGCTGATAAACTGTTTGTCCCGGGATCAAATCCGACTGGGGGAATACAAGACCCCCTCCTGAATCCCCATTACACACTGAAGTTCCTGAAAATAAATTTTCAGACCGTAAAACAATACATTGAAGGATTCAAAAATTGTGCATTTTAGGCGAAGAATGTGAGGTTAAAATCAGTCAATATCACGATTCCGGTTAAAAATAAATTGTTTATTTTTGGAAAAACGAACTTTAACGGGTTGATTTGTATACTTCCGGTATAAAAGTGGTTAAATTTCCGCTTAAAAACGTCTCAAACCCGGGTTCAAAAATTGTACATTTTTGGCTAAAATGTGAGGTTAAAAATCGGTCAATATCTCCTCAACGGTTCAAATTATCTTCAAATTAACACGAAATTCGTGTTCTACGGGGTTTAAAATATAAATTAACTCATTTCCAAATTTTAAAATCGTCTGGACGACGTTTTATTTAAATATTTTTAAAGATAATATTCGCCCTAAATTTGTTGAATTTTAATGCGCGATCGACGCGTCGCTTGCGCATTAAAATTCGGCAGATTTCCGGTGAATTCAATTGTGTTTATTTGCAGACCATTCAACAAAAAATTATGCAAATTGGTATACTTATGTAAGAAACTACGTAGAATTGAATGGTGAAGTCAAAAATTTCCTCTACCCAGTTTTGGGTGGTTTTTAAATTCCCAACTGTTTGTACATTTTTGACAAAAAATGTGAGGTTAAAAATCGGTTAATATCTCAATTTCGGTTCAAGATGGAGTGTTAATTCTTGCAAAAACGAACTCTGGAGGATCGATTTGATATATTAATATTTTAAAACTGTCAAAAAGACCTTAGGAATTCTTGGAAATTTCAGCCGAATTTATAACCAAATAAATGTTTTGATGTTTTGGAAGAACGGGCGTCATCTTAGAAATATTTAAATAAAACTTTGTCCAGACAGTTTTAAGATTTGGAAATGAGTTAATTTATATTTTAAACCCCGTACAACACGAATTTCGTGTTAATTTGAAGATATTTTAAACCGTTAAGGAGTTGTGAGCAAAATAAAATGCATGTTTTGGTGGCAAATTTTTTCCATTTTTTTCTAAAATTTCGACCTTTTTCTCCGGAATTCCTAAGGCTTTTTTGGCACTTTGAAAATATTATATTAAATCGACCCTCCAGAGTTCATTTTTGCAAAAATAAACACTATCTTCTTACATAAGTATAAAAATATTCATAATTTTTTGTCGAATGGTCTTCATATAAACACAATTTGAATTCACCGGACATCTGTCGAATTTTAGTGCGTAATCGACGCATCACTCGCGCATTAAAATTCAGCAAATTTAGGGCGAATATTATCTTTAAAAATATTTAAATAAAACTTTGTCCAGACGGTTTTAAGATTTGCAAATGAGTGAATTTATATTTTAAACCCCGTACAACACGAATTTCGTGTTAATTTGAAGATAATTTAAACCGTTCATGAGATGTGAAGAAAATAAAATGCATGTTTTGGCGGCAAATTTTTCCCATTTTTATCTAAGATTTCGACCCTTTTCTCCGGAATTCCTCAGGTCTTTTTGGCACTTTTAAAATATTAATATATCAAATCGACCCTCCAGAGTTCGTTTTTGCAAGAATTAACTCTGTATCTTTAACCGAAATTGAGATATTAATCGATTTTTAACCTCACATTTTTAGCCAAAAATGTACAATTTTTGAACCCGGGTTTGAGACGTTTTTAATAAAAAATTTAACCACTTTTATACAGAAAACATACAAATCGACCCGTTAAAGTTCATTGTTGCAAAAATCAATAATTTATCTTCAACCAAAACCGAGATATTTAATAGTTTTTAACCTCACATTTTCAACTTTTGAACTGTTTGAAATATCTTGAAATCACCACTAAAACCGTGTTGTACGGGGTTTCAAACCACGTTTTTCCAATTCCAGGCCTCGACACCTTCGGGCGAAAACACCGACCGTAATCCAATGTCAATGTTTAGTGTCAGTTCGGAATCATTAGATCAAATTGTAAACCGCGAAAAATATTTACAATCAACGTTCGAATCGATGTCTGGGAGTGAAATGGAAACAACAATCGGCAAAACTAGTATATCTTCTCAACATCATACACGGTTAAGTATAACTCCGGTTCAGTTACGAAATGTAGCGGTTATAAATGCGGCCAAACAAATTAAATCGGATCCGGAAGCTTCCAGAAAGAGGGAGGAACTCAATAAGCGGATAGAAGAAACGAGGCGGAAACTTCAAAGTGTAAGTTTGATACAATTTTCGCACTTTTAAACTTCAATTAATTTTTTTTTGAGACTTTAAAACTTGTAAAAATAGTTTTTTAATATTTTTTTGACAACATTTTGCGTGATTGGTCAAAAATTACGCGCGGAATGAATCAATTGTTGTGAAGCTGTAACAATTGCTTCTGCGGGTAATAAAAAAAATTACAAATCAGCTGTTTAACGTTTGAATAATAGTTTGGAGGTTAATAAAATAATTAAATATAAATAAATAAAAATGAATGGCCTATTTTTATGCCTAAATATTTTATTTTAGGTGGGTTATCGGTCAAACTTAAAATCAAGTCAGAGCATAACCGATTTATCAAACATTCCTGAAAAGGACTGGCACACACCCAAATACCCACAACAAGGTATAACAACAACATCAAACATTCAATTCGACATCCCTTCCACCCAAAATTCATCTTCCCTACCCAGTAATTTACAATTATGCGGTTGTTATTTAAAAGACATCCATAAAAACATAAGTAATGAACCTTCCAAACCCAAATTAGGGTATGGGAAAGTCAGAATCTTAAATTCCCCCGAAACAAGTTGCAAAATATTGCATAAAAGCCTTCCGGTGAGTCCAGTCAAAGAGGAAATGGATTTTTCAAATTTTGGCGCGGACCGAAAAAGTTTTTCGTATTTTTTGGATTTGGACTCGAAAATTTCAAAAGTTTGCAGCGATATCCAAAAATTTTCAGAATTCTACAAAGATAAATCCGACGAAGAATTTAGTTCAGATAGTTTGGAAGATCTTTCAACCAAAAAAAAATTCTTACCGCGTCGATGTTTTTCAAATAATGAAATATATAATGAACATCAAAATTATGAAATTCCAAAGTCTAAAACAAGTTTTTACTTGAATCCAAGCGCAAAATCAAGTCGCGAAAGTATTTTATCCTTAGAAAAAAGCTGTTTTAATTCGTTAGAAAGCGTTTTAACCGACGATTCCGAATGTAAAAGCGCGCCATTAGAAATATTATTTGTTAATCATCGAAAAAAAACATTGTCAAATACTTCCAGCCCTGTCAAAATGTCAAATTCGACGTCATATCCATTAAACTTCCCGTCAGAATCTAATCAAAACTACTTTCCCGCGAGTTACGTTCAAGAAAATACTCAAAATTATTGTCCAAACTCGAGTTACGCACAAGAATATTTTTCCACGCAAGTAGCGAAACCAGGTAGTTTGAATTTGGCGCCAGAAAAAACTCACGAAACCGAGCATTATTTTAATAGAAATTTCGTGGAAATGGCGGAAAATATTGAAAATCTAAGCCCTAAAAAAAAATATGTGACAAGTGTTGATTTCCAGCAAAAATTATTAAAATTTGAAAACTTAGTGAAAAAGAATGAAACTGTCAAACGTCAAAGTGTCGCGTATTTTATTCAAACTGATGAAAAAATGGATATACCAACTTTAAAAAGTAAAAATTTACAGTACAAAAGTAAATTTTGCAACGTTCTCAACAATAAACCGGAAATAAACTCTGAAAAGTTATTTTCCCAGCCGTCAAACTCAAAACATAACCTTCAAAACATCCAATTTAAGTCAAATGAACAAAAAAAATCAAACACTCTTCAAAATGTGAAAGATAAGCCGCAAAAAGTGCTCGAAACGACAAGTCTAGACAGGCACATACTCGCAAAAGGTTTGTGGGACACGGAAAAAATCGCCCACAAACCCCCAAAGCCAATCCGGCGCAATTCAAGCAAGTATAATTCGAAAAAACGGCGCCAATTTCAAAAAAACATCAACTTTGACAGAAATCTGACAGAACTGTCACAAAAACAAAACAAAACCGATGAAAAATACGAAGAAAGTGTCATTGAATTGTCATACAAAGAAAAAAACAAAGAATATGACCTTGACAACGAAAACAAAACAATATTGAGTGACATCTATTGCAGTTTAGATGAACTATTACAAGAAAACATCAAATTCAACAAAAAAGAAGAAAACTTGCATTTCCTGTCAAAGTCTTCATCTGTTTTGGAGCTGGAACAAAAGAACGTCTACAAATTTGACATATTCGACAAAAAAGCAACGAAAAAATCGACGATATCAACAGATTTTGAAAAAATTCAAACAAGTATTGAAAATATTAAAATACTTCATGACATTCAAGAAAAAATCCATAAAATAAATATTTTAGTTGACACTTACAAACAAAATATGACAAAAGGCAAAGTTAGGAAACTGTCAAAAATGTATGACACCCTGTCAAAAAGCCAGTTCGGCCTCAACAACTTGACACAAATGTCAACACTCAAAAAACGAAATTTGTCGCTGCCGAATTTTGTTGAACGCAATTTATCAAAAAATGATTTGAAAATGTCAAAAAGTGTCAATGAAATGTCACAAGACGTGTCAGTTTTGACAGCGGAAGTGTCAAAAAGGAAAAATTCGGCGGGAAACGTGGAAGGTGATTTGATATTCTTCGGGCATGTTATTTGTTCTTTTTTGTCCTATTTTATCCTTTTCATGTCATTATTTTAGTTTTAGGTTATGTTTGAGAATGAATGAGATCATGTTTTCAGGCCGGAAGTGTATATTTGTTCGCTGAAACGAGAGAATGTGACAAAATTTAATGTTTTATTATGTTTGCATGTTTTTTAGTTAAATTACCTTCCGAAAGCGAATCCAATTTAAGGAGGGCATGCAGTTTGTCTGATTTAAGTCTGGCAGGGCCCCCAAAACCAAAAATTCAAGGTATTTTTTATTTATTTCCCGTTTTTCCTAAGTTTTTTTTAGATTTTTTTAAATTGCTACTTGTCTGCGTCCAGCTTTAGATGTTGTATAGTATTTGCATGTAAATCTAGTTAACTTAAACAAAAAATTGAATTATTTATTTGTCATTGTCAAATATTAAAAATGGCTGAAAAAGAAATAAACTTTTATTTTAAAGGTATTTAATTTCCTTTTTTTACTAAGTTTATTTCATAAATTTGTGTAAAGTTTCAGGAAAACTTCAAAAACCGACAGTTCCAATTCGAACAAATATAATTCGAAGTAAAACTATTTCGATAACTCGATCTAGTTCTACGGGGGTTCTAAATCAGTCCGATTCTGATCAAGATAGTCCTAAAACATCAATACGGACATCGCTGATGAGACCGACTATTAGTTCTCAAAATAAAGTCTCAAATACTAAGACTAATATCGTGAGGAGACGGATTCCGCAAAGTATATCGACCAGTAAGTCTCAAATCATCAATATCTCGATTTTGGTTAAAGATAGAGTGTTTATTTTTGCAGAAATGAACTTTAACGGGTCGATTTGTATATTTTCGGTGTAAAAGTGGTTAAATATTCAGTTAAAAACGTCTCAAACTCGGGTTCGAAAATTGTACATTTTTGGCTAAAAATGTGAGGTTAAAAATCGGTCAATATTTCGATTTTGGTTAAAGATAGAGTGTTTATTTTTGCAGAAATGAACTTTAACGGGTCGATTTGTATATTTTCGGTATAAAAGTGGTTAAATTTCCAATCAAAAACTCCTCAAACCCGGGTTCAAAAATTGTACATTATCGCCCTAAATTTGTTGAATTTTAATGCGCGACTGATGCGTCGATTGCGCACTAAAATTCGACAGATTCCCGGTTAATAATTTATCAATATCTCGATTTCGGTTAAAGATAGAGTGTTTATTTTTGCAGAAATGAACTTGAACGGGTTGTTTTGTACACTTCCGGTATAAAAGTAGTCAAATTTCCGCTTAAAAACGTCTCAAATCCGGGTTCAAAAATTGTACATTTTTGGCTAAATATGTGAGGTTAAAAATCGGTCAATATCTCGATTTTTGTTTAAGATAAAGTGTTTATTTTTCAGAAATGAACTTTAGAGGATTGATTTGTACACTTCCGGTATAAAAGTGGTCAAATTTCCGGTTAAAAACGTCTCAAATCCGGGTTCAAAAATTGTACATTTTTGGCTAAAAATGTGAGGTTAAAAATCGATCAATATCTCCTCAACGGTTTAAACTACTTTCAAATTAACACGAAATTCGTGTTCTACGGGGTTTAAAATATAAATTCACTCATTTCCAAATTTTAAAACCGTCTGGACAAAGTTTTATTTAAATATTTATAAAGATAATATTCGCCCTAAATTTGCTGAATTTTAATGCGCGACTGATGCGTCGATTGCGCACTAACATTCGACAGATGTCCGGTGAATTCAAATTGTGTTTATTTGAAGACCATTCAACAAAAAATTGTGAAAATTGATATACTTATGTAAGAAAGTACATACAATTGTATGAATTTTCGGTATAAAAGTGGTTAAATTTTCAGTTAAAAACGTCTCAAACCCGGGTTCAAAAATTGTACATTTTTGATTAAAAATGTGAGGTTAAAAATCGGCCAATATCTCGATTTTGGTTAAAGATAGAGTGTTTATTTTTGCAGTAATGAACTTTAGAGGGTCGATTTGTATGTTTCCGGTATAAAAGTGGTTTAATTTTCAGTTAAAAACGTTTCAAACTCGGGTTCAAAAATTGTACATTTTTGGCTAAAAATGGAAGGTTAAAAATCGGTCAATATCTCGATTTTGGTTAAAGATAGAGTATTTATTTTTGCAGAAATGAACATTAGTGGGTCGATTTGTATATTTTCGGTTTAAAAGTGGTTAAATTTTCAGTTAAAAACGTCTCAAATCCGGGTTCAAAATTGTACATTTTTGGCCAAAAACGTGAAATTAAAAATCGATCAATATCTCAATTTCAGTTAAAGATTAAGTGTTTATTTTTGCAGAAATAAACTTTAGAGGGTCGATTTGTATGTTTCCGGTATAAAAGTGGTTAAATTTTCAGTTAAAATCGTCTCGAACCCGGGTTCAAAAATTGTACATTTTTGGCTAAAAATGTGAGGTTAAAAATCGGCCAATATCTCGATTTTGGTTGAAGATAAAGTGTTTATTTTTGCAGAAATGAACTTTAGAGAGTTGATTTGTACACTTCCGGTATAAAAGTGGTCAAATTTCCGCTTAAAAACGTCTCAAATCCGGGTTCAAAAATTGTACATTTTTGGCTAAAAATGTGAGGTTAAAAATCGGTCAATATCTCAATTTCGGTTAAAGATTAAGTGTTTATTTTTGCAGATATGAACTTTAGAGGGTCGATTTGTATATTTTCGGTATAAAAGTGTTTAAATTTTCAGTTAAAAACGTCTGAAACCCGGGTTCAAAAATTGTATATTTTTGGCCAAAAATGTAAGTTTAAAATAAGTGTTTATTTTTGCAAATATGAACTTTAGACTGTCGATTTGTATATTTCGGTAAAAATAAAGTCTCAAATACTAAATATATCGACCAGTAAGTGTCAAATCATAACAAATCCATGCTTCCGAACCCTAATTTGGGTTTATTTTATCGAATAAAACACTAATATGTCGATATATATTAATTTAAATTCATTTTAAGCTTGGACCCTATTCTTTACTTTCTGTTCAAAATAGATTTTCTATGTTTTTTTCAGTGAATTTAAGTTCAGTAGGGCAGGAAGACTCGTCGAGCGAAGAAACTTTACCGTGTACGAGTGGTTCAAAACCCACTGTCCCACCTAGGCCTCGATCTATGATCCTAGATCAGACCCCTATGGTAGTTCCGAGACGACACACGGCCGCGCAAAAAGAAAAATTAAAAGGTTTGGACGATTTATTTATTATTTCCTTCAAATACTAAATATAAAACATTTTTTATAGCTAATAGACTCACTTTATCCTTAGAATCCAGCAATAAAGAAAACGATGTCAACGTCAAAACGGCGCAAAGTAAGTCTTTAAAATATTAAATAAATGAAATGTTAATGTTTATATATTTAGTTTCTTCCCAATTGTGCAAAGAAGTCGCCGAACAGCTTACAAAAGCCGCCGACAACGTCCAAGAACTTTATAAACGCCTTACAGACCCTCACGAACTCTCAGAACACTTCAACACGTCCACACAAAAAACAAACTTAGTTAAAATATTAGAAACCTCCGTTTTAAAAACGCAACAAATTCTAAATGATATCTCCGCGGAAAAGCAAAACGGCGGGCATAATAATGGACTGGAAAGCCCCACGGACACGGTTAAAAAAATTAATGAATTAGCCAAAGCCGATTTTGGGCAACAGGATCCGTCGAACGTTATCAATTTTATGAATACGTATAGTGATATTTTATTAAATATGATGCAACAGAAAATGGCAAATAACAAATAATTGACTAATTTTTTATTTCTAATTGCCATAAAGTCAGAATTTTCGATTTTTTAAACAATTTGAAAATAAAGTGTTCAAGGTTGCCAGAAGTATTTTAAATTATTTATAACTGTCTGAAAATGTTTTAAATTTATTCTGAATGCCCAAAAATGTTTCGTACAACACGATTTTAGTGTTAATTCGAAAATATTGTAACCCCCTAAAAATACACGGTTACATATTTATTTTCGGCCAAAAATGGTTCAATACCACGATTTTAATACTGTTGATTTTTGCAAAAATGAACTTTACAGGATCGATTTGTATGTTTCCGGTATAAAAGTGGTTAAATTTTCAGTTAAAACGTCTCAAACTCGGGTTCAAAAATTGTACATTTTTGGCTACAAATGTGAGGTTAAAAATCGTTCAATATCTCGATTTTGGTTAAAGATAGGGTGTTTATTTTTACAGAAAAGAACTTTAGAGGGTCGATTTGAATGTTTTCGGTATAAAAGTGGTTAAATTTCCGGTTAAAAACGTCTCAAACCCGGGTTCAAAAATTGTACATTATCGCCCTAAATTTGCTGAATTTTAATGCGCGATTGACGCGTCGATTGCGCACTAAAATTCGACAGATTCCCGGTGAATTCAAATTGTATATCTCGATTTCGGTTAAAGATAAAGTATTTATTTTTGCAAAACTAAACTTTAGAGGGTCTATTTGTATATTTTCGGTATAAAAGTGGTTAAATTTTCAGTTAAAAACGTCTTAATTCCGGGTTCAAATATTGTATAATTTTGGCTACAAATGTGAGGTTAAAAATCGGTCAATAACTCTATTTCGGTTAAAGATAGAGTGTTAATTCTTGCAAAAACAAACTCTGGAGGATCGATTTGATATATTCATATTTTAAAAGTGTCAAAAAGGCCTTAGGGATTGCAGGAAATAGGATCGATTTTTTCGAAAAAAAATGCTTCATAAACATGAATTTTATTTGGCTCACAATTCCTCAACGGTTTAAATTATCTTCAAATTAACACGAAATTCGTGTTGTACGGGGTTTAAAATATAAATTTACTTATTTCCAAATTTTAAAACCGTCTGGACAAAGTTTTATTTAAATATTTCTAAGATGACGCCCGTTCTTCCAAAACATCAAAACTTTTATTTGGTTATAAATTCGGCTGAAATTTCCAAGAATCCCTAAGGTCTTTTTGACACTTTTAAAATATTAATATATCAAATCGATCCTCCAGAGTTCGTTTTTGCAAGAATTAACACTCCATCTTGAACCAAAATTGAGATATTAAGCGATTTTTAACCTCACATTTTTTGTCAAAAATGTACAAACAGTTGGGAATTTAAAAACCACCCAAAACTGGATAGAGGAAATTTTTGACTTCACCATTCAATTCTACGTACTTTCTTACATAAGTATATCAATTTTGATAATTTTTTGTTGAATGGTTTTCATATAAACAATTTGAATTCACCGGAAATCTGTCGAATTTTAGTGCGCAATCGACGCATCAGTCGCGCATTAAAATTCAGCAAATTTAGGGCGAATACAAGTTATTTGGCGTATTCTTTGTATGTTTAACAATGTTTAAAATACAAATTAACTCATTTCCAAATCTTAATACTGTCTGGACAAAGTTTTATTTAAATATTAATAAGATGGCGCCCGTTAAAAAGTTTCTCAATTTTCGCTAAAAATGTGAGGTTAAAATCGGTCAGTAACTCTATTTCGGTTAAAGATAGTGTTAATTCTTGCAAAAATAAACTCTGGAGAATCGATTGGATATATTCACATTTTAAAAGTGTCAAAAAGGCCTTAGGGATTGCAGGAAATAGGATCAATTTTTACGGGAAAAAAATGTCTGAAAAACATGCATTTTATTTGGCTCACAACTCCTCAACGGTTTAAATTATTATCAAATTAACACTAAATTCGTGTTCTACGGGGTTTAAAATATAAATTAACTCAATTACAAACCTTAAAACCGTCTGGACAAAGTTTTATTTTAATATTTATAAGACGACGCCCGTAGGATTTGATTGACAGCAGAAAAGTGTGGTTATGACATTTTAATTCTGGACAACCTGAACCAATAAACACATTCCAAATTTAGAGAAAATGGAAAATTTTGACAATAAATATCACACTGTGCCAACCTATTGTATTTGTGATACATTTTTGAATGCACACTCAGCCACGGTCAATAATATTTAATACTAGCTTGGGCAAACACCAAATTGCTTCGCCAAAAATGTATAGTTTCAAAAATTATGAATCTCCAATTAAGAACCATTCCATATTATGTATATTTGTTTATATAAGTGTATTTTTTTGTTAATATTTTTACCGTGTAGCCAGAAAAAACCGCCACATTTGTAAAGTTCTACATCGAATCGAAAGTGTATTTGATTTTAGAAATATTAATTTTAGAATTATATATATTATATCTGTGCCGAAATATAAATATAACCCCTTTAATGTAAAAGAAAATTTTAATTTTAAAATTTTCTATAATGTATCGTTGTTATATAGTCATTTTTAATAAATAAATAAATACAATTTTTAATTGGTATAAAGTCAGTTTACTTCTACACAGCCAAATGCATTTTATTTGGTTATGAATCCGGATGAAATTTACAGGTAACACATAAAATTGTCTGAAAATGATTTATATATATTTAAAATTAGTCGAAAACATGTATTTTTTCAATAAAAATATTTGAAATGACATTTAATTTTCAGGTTAAAATGTATTATCCAACCTGCATAACATTTATACATAAATTATACTGTATATCACAATTATTTTATATGTATTGTAATACTTATGGCCTGTAAATGCGTAAAATATATGCAAATGATTGTATTTAGCTTTAATTAATATTTTGGCGGTGTTCAGAGTTCATAATTTTTGTGCTCAACTGGTGGCAACATTGACAATATGGCGACCTGTTTCCATAACGAAACAAGACGTCAACAATCAATGAAAATAATAAATTATAAACGTACAACAATGATTAGAGCTATGAAACTTAAGAAATATGTAAATAAAGTTACGGGAAATGTGTATTAAATAATAAAAATGTTCTATATTTTTACTCGTTGATGGTGCAATAGCAGATGTAGTGACATTAAAATGACAGAATTTTGTGAACAATCCGTTAATATTTTTGTGATTTCGTCCGTTACAAGTGTTGTTTATTGTTGTGGACAGTTGTACGAAGCTGCTGTGCAGACGGGCGGACAAACAGACATCGCTTGTCGTGATTTTGGTGCTGTTGAACTCGGGAAACTTCTTGAACGATTGCCCCAAGATAGTGTGCAAAAATGGGGCCCTGCAACCGTGAGGAGTCGCCGAGCAGATGGACAGCGGGGCAGACATTACAACTTGAAATTGTTAAGGTCAGAAAAGTTATTTATTATGAATTTTATAACATTTTTGTACCCCTTTTTGAGTATTTAGGGTTGAAATTAAGAGTCGACAGTGTAAAAAACGTGTTCTACGGGGTTTGAAATATAAATCAACATATTTACAAACTTTAAAACCGTCTGGACAAAGTTTAATTTAAATATTTCTAAAATGTATGTTGCAAATATGTCGCAACTCTTCCAAAACATCAAAACTTTTATTTGGTTATGAATTCGGCTGAAATTCATAGGAAACACATAAAATTAACTGAAAATCATTTATCTATACTTAAAATTAATCAATATTATTGAATTTTTAATAAAAATATTTAAGTGACATTCAAATTTAAGGTTAAAATGTACTATACAACCTGCATAACATTCCGCTAACGCACCGCTCTTTAAAATAATATATACATAAATTATACTGTGTAGTACAATTATTTTATATTTATTGTAATACTTATGGCCTATAAATGCGTAAAATATATCCAAATGATTTTATTTAGCTTTAATTAATATTTTGGCGTTGGTCAGAGTTCATAATTTTTATGCTCAACTGGTGGCAACATTGACAATATGGCGACCTGTTTTTATAACAGACGTCAACAATCAATGAAAATAATAAATTATAAACGTACAACAATGATTAGAGCTATGAAACTTAAGAAATATGTAAATAAAGGTGCGGGGAATGTTTATATATAAATGATCTATATTTGTAGATATAAAATTTCAAATTTTAACTGTTTAGGAAATATTTTAAAAAAGTCAATTTTTCTTCAAGTAAACTACCCCTTCCGTCCACCCCAGAATTTTGGTAATTTTTATATGAATGCATTGTTAAATAATTAACTCAGATACAAACTTTCATATTTTTAACTCTGTTAGTTTAGGAAATATTTAAAAAAAGTCAATTTTTCTTCAAGTAAACTACCCCTTCCGTCCACCCCAGAATTTTGGTAATTTTTATATGAATGCAATGTTAAATAATTAACTCAGATATTAACTTTCATATTTTTAACTCTGTTAGTTTAGGAAATATTTAAAAAAAGACAATTTTTCTTCAAGTAAACTACCCCTTCCGTCCACCCCAGAATTTTGGTAATTTTTATATGAATGCAATGTTAAATAATTAACTCAGATATAAACTTTCATATTTTTAACTCTGTTAGTTTAGGAAATATTTAAAAAAAGGCAATTTTTCTTCAAGTAAACTACAACTTCCGGTAACCCCAGAGTTTTGGTAATTTTTATAGGAATGCATTATTAAATAATTAACTTAGATGTAAAGTTTCAAATTTTTATCTATGTTAGTTAAAGAAATATTTAAAAAGAAATTGATTTGCAAAAACGGTGCCCATCATTACGATTGTCAAGTATGTAGGCAATAATTTTTACGTTAATATTCCCCACTTCAATAACGGCGAGTGCATATTGATTTGTGTGTGACGGAGAAAGATATATTGTAAGACAAAGACAACACGACATAGAATAACAAAGACTGGGGTGAACACTCACTCGCAAATATTTGTTCATTTAACACAGATAGGAGAATATATTACTATTTCATTTTAATGAACTCTTCTTATTACTGTAATTTTTATTGGGAAACAGGGTGTTCACTCCTGTCTGTATTACTCTATGGTCACCGAGATATGTACACGCGTGGACTGAACACCACGTTTCCCAATAAAAATTACAGTAATAAGAAGAGTTCATTAAAATGAAATAGTTATATATTCATCTCTTCGTCTAAAATAAACAAATATTTGCGAGTGAGTGTTCACCCCAGTCTTTGTTATTCTATGTCGTGTTGTCTTTGTCTTACAATATATCTTTCTCCGTCACACACAAATCAATATGCACTCGCCGTTATTGACGTGGGGAGCATTAAGGTAAATTATGGCCTACATACTTGACTATCGTAATGATGATGGGCACCGTTTTTGCAAATCAATTTCTTTTTAAATATTTCTTTAACTAACATAGATAATAATTTGAAACTTTACATCTAAGTTAATTATTTAATAATGCATTCCTATGAAAATTACCAAAACTCTGGGGTGAACGGAAGGGGTAGTTTACTTGAAAAAAAATCGACTTTTTTAAAATATTTCCTAAACTATTAGAGTTAAAAATTTGAAATCTTATATCCGAGGTAATTATTTAACATTGCATTCTTATAAAAATTACCAAACCTCTGGGGGGCTCAGAAGGGGTACTTTACTTGAAAAAAATTTGATTTTTCTTGAATATTTCCTAAACTAGCGGAGTTAAAAATTTGAAATCTTATATCCGAGGTAATTATTTAACATTGCATTCATAGAAAAATTACCAAACCTCTGGGGGGCTCAGAAGGGGTACTTTACTTGAAAAAAAATTGATTTTTCTTGAATATTTCCTAAACTAACGGAGTTAAAAATTTGAAATCTTATATCCGAGGTAATTATTTAACATTGCATTCATAGAAAAATTACCAAACCTCTGGGGGGCTCAGAAGGGGTACTTTACTTGAAAAAAAATTGATTTTTCTTGAATATTTCCTAAACTAACGGAGTTAAAAATTTGAAATCTTATATCCGAGGTAATTATTTAACATTGCATTCATAGAAAAATTGCCAAACCTCTGGGGGGCTCAGAAGGGGTACTTTACTTGAAAAAAAATTGATTTTTCTTGAATATTTCCTAAACTAATGGAGTTAAAAATTTGAAATCTTATATCCGAGGTAATTATTTAACATTGCATTCATAGAAAAATTACCAAACCTCTGGGGGGCTCAGAAGGGGTACTTTACTTGAAAAAAAATTGATTTTTCTTGAATATTTCCTAAACTAGCGGAGTTAAAAATTTGAAATCTTATATCCGAGGTAATTATTTAACATTGCATTCATAGAAAAATTACCAAACCTCTGGGGGGCTCAGAAGGGGTACTTTACTTGAAAAAAAATTGATTTTTCTTGAATATTTCCTAAACTAACGGAGTTAAAAATTTGAAATCTTATATCCGAGGTAATTATTTAACATTGCATTCATAGAAAAATTACCAAACCTCTGGGGGGCTCAAAAGGGGTACTTTACTTGAAAGAAATTCGGTTTTTCTTGAATATTTCCTAAACTAACGGAGATAAAAATCTGAAATCTTATATCCGAGGTAATCATATAACATTGCATTCATATAAAAATTACCAAACCTCTGGGGGGCTCAGAAGGGGTACTTTACTTGAAAGAAATTCGGGTTTTCTTGAATATTTCCTAAACTAACGGAGATAAAAATCTGAAATCTTATATCCGAGGTAATCATATAACATTGCATTCATATAAAAATTACCAAACCTCTGGGGGGCTCAGAAGGGGTACTTTACTTGAAAGAAATTCGGGTTTTCTTGAATATTTCCTAAACTAACGGAGATAAAAATCTGAAATCTTATATCCGAGGTAATCATATAACATTGCATTCATATAAAAATTACCAAACCTCTGGGGGGCTCAGAAGGGGTACTTTACTTGAAAGAAATTCGGGTTTTCTTGAATATTTCCTAAACTAACGGAGATAAAAATCTGAAATCTTATATCCGAGGTAATCATATAACATTGCATTCATATAAAAATTACCAAACCTCTGGGGGGCTCAGAAGGGGTACTTTACTTGAAAGAAATTCGGGTTTTCTTGAATATTTCCTAAACTAACGGAGATAAAAATCTGAAATCTTATATCCGAGGTAATCATTTAACATTGCATTCATATAAAAATTACCAAACCTCTGGGGGGCACAGAAGGGGTACTTTACTTGAAAAAAATTCGGTTTTTCTTGAATATTTCCTAAACTAACGGAGATAAAAATCTGAAATCTTATATCCGAGGTAATCATTTAACATTGCATTCATATAAAAATTACCAAACCTCTGCGGGGCACAGAAGGGGTACTTTACTTGAAAGAAATTCGGTTTTTCTTGAATATTTCCTAAACTAACGGAGATAAAACTCTGAAATCTTATATCCGAGGTAATCAATTAACATTGCATTCATATAAAAATTACCAAACCTCTGGGGGGCACAGAAGGGGTACTTTACTTGAAAGAAATTCGGGTTTTCTTGAATATTTCCTAAACTAACGGAGATAAAAATCTGAAATCTTATATCCGAGGTAATCAATTAACATTGCATTCATATAAAAATTACCAAACCTCTGGGGGGCACAGAAGGGGTACTTTACTTGAAAAAAATTCGGTTTTTCTTGAATATTTCCTAAACTAACGGAGATAAAAATCTGAAATCTTATATCCGAGGTAATCATTTAACATTGCATTCATATAAAAATTACCAAACCTCTGGGGGGCACAGAAGGGGTACTTTACTTGAAAAAAATTCGGTTTTTCTTGAATATTTCCTAAACTAACGGAGATAAAACTCTGAAATCTTATATCCGAGGTAATCAATTAACATTGCATTCATATAAAAATTACCAAACCTCTGGGGGGCACAGAAGGGGTACTTTACTTGAAAGAAATTCGGTTTTTCTTGAATATTTCCTAAACTAACGGAGATAAAAATCTGAAATCTTATATCCGAGGTAATCATTTAACATTGCATTCATATAAAAATTACCAAACCTCTGGGGGGCACAGAAGGGGTACTTTACTTGAAAGAAATTCGGTTTTTCTTGAATATTTCCTAAACTAACGGAGATAAAACTCTGAAATCTTATATCCGAGGTAATCAATTAACATTGCATTCATATAAAAATTACCAAACCTCTGGGGGGCACAGAAGGGGTACTTTACTTGAAAGAAATTCGGGTTTTCTTGAATATTTCCTAAACTAACGGAGATAAAAATCTGAAATCTTATATCCGAGGTAATCATTTAACATTGCATTCATATAAAAATTACCAAACCTCTGGGGGGCACAGAAGGGGTACTTTACTTGAAAGAAATTCGGTTTTTCTTGAATATTTCCTAAACTAACGGAGATAAAACTCTGAAATCTTATATCCGAGGTAATCAATTAACATTGCATTCATATAAAAATTACCAAACCTCTGGGGGGCACAGAAGGGGTACTTTACTTGAAAGAAATTCGGTTTTTCTTGAATATTTCCTAAACTAACGGAGATAAAACTCTGAAATCTTATATCCGAGGTAATCAATTAACATTGCATTCATATAAAAATTACCAAACCTCTGGGGGGCACAGAAGGGGTACTTTACTTGAAAGAAATTCGGGTTTTCTTGAATATTTCCTAAACTAACGGAGATAAAAATCTGAAATCTTATATCCGAGGTAATCATTTAACATTGCATTCATATAAAAATTACCAAACCTCTGGGGGGCACAGAAGGGGTACTTTACTTGAAAAAAATTCGGTTTTTCTTGAATATTTCCTAAACTAACGGAGATAAAAATCTGAAATCTTATATCCGAGGTAATCATTTAACATTGCATTCATATAAAAATTACCAAACCTCTGGGGGGCACAGAAGGGGTACTTTACTTGAAAGAAATTCGGTTTTTCTTGAATATTTCCTAAACTAACGGAGATAAAACTCTGAAATCTTATATCCGAGGTAATCAATTAACATTGCATTCATATAAAAATTACCAAACCTCTGGGGGGCACAGAAGGGGTACTTTACTTGAAAGAAATTCGGGTTTTCTTGAATATTTCCTAAACTAACGGAGATAAAAATCTGAAATCTTATATCCGAGGTAATCAATTAACATTGCATTCATATAAAAATTACCAAACCTCTGGGGGGCACAGAAGGGGTACTTTACTTGAAAAAAATTCGGTTTTTCTTGAATATTTCCTAAACTAACGGAGATAAAAATCTGAAATCTTATATCCGAGGTAATCATTTAACATTGCATTCATATAAAAATTACCAAACCTCTGGGGGGCACAGAAGGGGTACTTTACTTGAAAAAAATTCGGTTTTTCTTGAATATTTCCTAAACTAACGGAGATAAAACTCTGAAATCTTATATCCGAGGTAATCAATTAACATTGCATTCATATAAAAATTACCAAACCTCTGGGGGGCACAGAAGGGGTACTTTACTTGAAAGAAATTCGGTTTTTCTTGAATATTTCCTAAACTAACGGAGATAAAAATCTGAAATCTTATATCCGAGGTAATCATTTAACATTGCATTCATATAAAAATTACCAAACCTCTGGGGGGCACAGAAGGGGTACTTTACTTGAAAGAAATTCGGTTTTTCTTGAATATTTCCTAAACTAACGGAGATAAAACTCTGAAATCTTATATCCGAGGTAATCAATTAACATTGCATTCATATAAAAATTACCAAACCTCTGGGGGGCACAGAAGGGGTACTTTACTTGAAAGAAATTCGGTTTTTCTTGAATATTTCCTAAACTAACGGAGATAAAACTCTGAAATCTTATATCCGAGGTAATCAATTAACATTGCATTCATATAAAAATTACCAAACCTCTGGGGGGCACAGAAGGGGTACTTTACTTGAAAGAAATTCGGGTTTTCTTGAATATTTCCTAAACTAACGGAGATAAAAATCTGAAATCTTATATCCGAGGTAATCAATTAACATTGCATTCATATAAAAATTACCAAACCTCTGGGGGGCACAGAAGGGGTACTTTACTTGAAAAAAATTCGGTTTTTCTTGAATATTTCCTAAACTAACGGAGATAAAAATCTGAAATCTTATATCCGAGGTAATCATTTAACATTGCATTCATATAAAAATTACCAAACCTCTGGGGGGCACAGAAGGGGTACTTTACTTGAAAGAAATTCGGTTTTTCTTGAATATTTCCTAAACTAACGGAGATAAAACTCTGAAATCTTATATCCGAGGTAATCAATTAACATTGCATTCATATAAAAATTACCAAACCTCTGGGGGGCACAGAAGGGGTACTTTACTTGAAAGAAATTCGGTTTTTCTTGAATATTTCCTAAACTAACGGAGATAAAACTCTGAAATCTTATATCCGAGGTAATCAATTAACATTGCATTCATATAAAAATTACCAAACCTCTGGGGGGCACAGAAGGGGTACTTTACTTGAAAGAAATTCGGTTTTTCTTGAATATTTCCTAAACTAACGGAGATAAAACTCTGAAATCTTATATCCGAGGTAATCAATTAACATTGCATTCATATAAAAATTACCAAACCTCTGGGGGGCACAGAAGGGGTACTTTACTTGAAAGAAATTCGGTTTTTCTTGAATATTTCCTAAACTAACGGAGATAAAACTCTGAAATCTTATATCCGAGGTAATCAATTAACATTGCATTCATATAAAAATTACCAAACCTCTGGGGGGCACAGAAGGGGTACTTTACTTGAAAGAAATTCGGTTTTTCTTGAATATTTCCTAAACTAACGGAGATAAAACTCTGAAATCTTATATCCGAGGTAATCAATTAACATTGCATTCATATAAAAATTACCAAACCTCTGGGGGGCACAGAAGGGGTACTTTACTTGAAAGAAATTCGGTTTTTCTTGAATATTTCCTAAACTAACGGAGATAAAACTCTGAAATCTTATATCCGAGGTAATCAATTAACATTGCATTCATATAAAAATTACCAAACCTCTGGGGGGCACAGAAGGGGTACTTTACTTGAAAGAAATTCGGTTTTTCTTGAATATTTCCTAAACTAACGGAGATAAAACTCTGAAATCTTATATCCGAGGTAATCAATTAACATTGCATTCATATAAAAATTACCAAACCTCTGGGGGGCACAGAAGGGGTACTTTACTTGAAAGAAATTCGGGTTTTCTTGAATATTTCCTAAACTAACGGAGATAAAACTCTGAAATCTTATATCCGAGGTAATCAATTAACATTGCATTCATATAAAAATTACCAAACCTCTGGGGGGCACAGAAGGGGTACTTTACTTGAAAGAAATTCGGTTTTTCTTGAATATTTCCTAAACTAACGGAGATAAAACTCTGAAATCTTATATCCGAGGTAATCAATTAACATTGCATTCATATAAAAATTACCAAACCTCTGGGGGGCACAGAAGGGGTACTTTACTTGAAAGAAATTCGGTTTTTCTTGAATATTTCCTAAACTAACGGAGATAAAACTCTGAAATCTTATATCCGAGGTAATCAATTAACATTGCATTCATATAAAAATTACCAAACCTCTGGGGGGCACAGAAGGGGTACTTTACTTGAAAGAAATTCGGGTTTTCTTGAATATTTCCTAAACTAACGGAGATAAAACTCTGAAATCTTATATCCGAGGTAATCAATTAACATTGCATTCATATAAAAATTACCAAACCTCTGGGGGGCACAGAAGGGGTACTTTACTTGAAAGAAATTCGGTTTTTCTTGAATATTTCCTAAACTAACGGAGATAAAACTCTGAAATCTTATATCCGAGGTAATCAATTAACATTGCATTCATATAAAAATTACCAAACCTCTGGGGGGCACAGAAGGGGTACTTTACTTGAAAGAAATTCGGTTTTTCTTGAATATTTCCTAAACTAACGGAGATAAAACTCTGAAATCTTATATCCGAGGTAATCAATTAACATTGCATTCATATAAAAATTACCAAACCTCTGGGGGGCACAGAAGGGGTACTTTACTTGAAAGAAATTCGGTTTTTCTTGAATATTTCCTAAACTAACGGAGATAAAACTCTGAAATCTTATATCCGAGGTAATCAATTAACATTGCATTCATATAAAAATTACCAAACCTCTGGGGGGCACAGAAGGGGTACTTTACTTGAAAGAAATTCGGTTTTTCTTGAATATTTCCTAAACTAACGGAGATAAAACTCTGAAATCTTATATCCGAGGTAATCAATTAACATTGCATTCATATAAAAATTACCAAACCTCTGGGGGGCACAGAAGGGGTACTTTACTTGAAAGAAATTCGGTTTTTCTTGAATATTTCCTAAACTAACGGAGATAAAACTCTGAAATCTTATATCCGAGGTAATCAATTAACATTGCATTCATATAAAAATTACCAAACCTCTGGGGGGCACAGAAGGGGTACTTTACTTGAAAGAAATTCGGTTTTTCTTGAATATTTCCTAAACTAACGGAGATAAAACTCTGAAATCTTATATCCGAGGTAATCAATTAACATTGCATTCATATAAAAATTACCAAACCTCTGGGGGGCACAGAAGGGGTACTTTACTTGAAAGAAATTCGGTTTTTCTTGAATATTTCCTAAACTAACGGAGATAAAACTCTGAAATCTTATATCCGAGGTAATCAATTAACATTGCATTCATATAAAAATTACCAAACCTCTGGGGGGCACAGAAGGGGTACTTTACTTGAAAGAAATTCGGGTTTTCTTGAATATTTCCTAAACTAACGGAGATAAAACTCTGAAATCTTATATCCGAGGTAATCAATTAACATTGCATTCATATAAAAATTACCAAACCTCTGGGGGGCACAGAAGGGGTACTTTACTTGAAAGAAATTCGGTTTTTCTTGAATATTTCCTAAACTAACGGAGATAAAACTCTGAAATCTTATATCCGAGGTAATCAATTAACATTGCATTCATATAAAAATTACCAAACCTCTGGGGGGCACAGAAGGGGTACTTTACTTGAAAGAAATTCGGTTTTTCTTGAATATTTCCTAAACTAACGGAGATAAAACTCTGAAATCTTATATCCGAGGTAATCAATTAACATTGCATTCATATAAAAATTACCAAACCTCTGGGGGGCACAGAAGGGGTACTTTACTTGAAAGAAATTCGGTTTTTCTTGAATATTTCCTAAACTAACGGAGATAAAACTCTGAAATCTTATATCCGAGGTAATCAATTAACATTGCATTCATATAAAAATTACCAAACCTCTGGGGGGCACAGAAGGGGTACTTTACTTGAAAGAAATTCGGTTTTTCTTGAATATTTCCTAAACTAACGGAGATAAAACTCTGAAATCTTATATCCGAGGTAATCAATTAACATTGCATTCATATAAAAATTACCAAACCTCTGGGGGGCACAGAAGGGGTACTTTACTTGAAAGAAATTCGGTTTTTCTTGAATATTTCCTAAACTAACGGAGATAAAACTCTGAAATCTTATATCCGAGGTAATCAATTAACATTGCATTCATATAAAAATTACCAAACCTCTGGGGGGCACAGAAGGGGTACTTTACTTGAAAGAAATTCGGTTTTTCTTGAATATTTCCTAAACTAACGGAGATAAAACTCTGAAATCTTATATCCGAGGTAATCAATTAACATTGCATTCATATAAAAATTACCAAACCTCTGGGGGGCACAGAAGGGGTACTTTACTTGAAAGAAATTCGGTTTTTCTTGAATATTTCCTAAACTAACGGAGATAAAACTCTGAAATCTTATATCCGAGGTAATCAATTAACATTGCATTCATATAAAAATTACCAAACCTCTGGGGGGCACAGAAGGGGTACTTTACTTGAAAGAAATTCGGTTTTTCTTGAATATTTCCTAAACTAACGGAGATAAAACTCTGAAATCTTATATCCGAGGTAATCAATTAACATTGCATTCATATAAAAATTACCAAACCTCTGGGGGGCACAGAAGGGGTACTTTACTTGAAAGAAATTCGGGTTTTCTTGAATATTTCCTAAACTAACGGAGATAAAAATCTGAAATCTTATATCCGAGGTAATCAATTAACATTGCATTCATATAAAAATTACCAAACCTCTGGGGGGCACAGAAGGGGTACTTTACTTGAAAAAAATTCGGTTTTTCTTGAATATTTCCTAAACTAACGGAGATAAAAATCTGAAATCTTATATCCGAGGTAATCATTTAACATTGCATTCATATAAAAATTACCAAACCTCTGGGGGGCACAGAAGGGGTACTTTACTTGAAAGAAATTCGGTTTTTCTTGAATATTTCCTAAACTAACGGAGATAAAACTCTGAAATCTTATATCCGAGGTAATCAATTAACATTGCATTCATATAAAAATTACCAAACCTCTGGGGGGCACAGAAGGGGTACTTTACTTGAAAGAAATTCGGTTTTTCTTGAATATTTCCTAAACTAACGGAGATAAAACTCTGAAATCTTATATCCGAGGTAATCAATTAACATTGCATTCATATAAAAATTACCAAACCTCTGGGGGGCACAGAAGGGGTACTTTACTTGAAAGAAATTCGGGTTTTCTTGAATATTTCCTAAACTAACGGAGATAAAAATCTGAAATCTTATATCCGAGGTAATCAATTAACATTGCATTCATATAAAAATTACCAAACCTCTGGGGGGCACAGAAGGGGTACTTTACTTGAAAAAAATTCGGTTTTTCTTGAATATTTCCTAAACTAACGGAGATAAAACTCTGAAATCTTATATCCGAGGTAATCAATTAACATTGCATTCATATAAAAATTACCAAACCTCTGGGGGGCACAGAAGGGGTACTTTACTTGAAAGAAATTCGGTTTTTCTTGAATATTTCCTAAACTAACGGAGATAAAACTCTGAAATCTTATATCCGAGGTAATCAATTAACATTGCATTCATATAAAAATTACCAAACCTCTGGGGGGCACAGAAGGGGTACTTTACTTGAAAGAAATTCGGTTTTTCTTGAATATTTCCTAAACTAACGGAGATAAAACTCTGAAATCTTATATCCGAGGTAATCAATTAACATTGCATTCATATAAAAATTACCAAACCTCTGGGGGGCACAGAAGGGGTACTTTACTTGAAAGAAATTCGGGTTTTCTTGAATATTTCCTAAACTAACGGAGATAAAAATCTGAAATCTTATATCCGAGGTAATCAATTAACATTGCATTCATATAAAAATTACCAAACCTCTGGGGGGCACAGAAGGGGTACTTTACTTGAAAAAAATTCGGTTTTTCTTGAATATTTCCTAAACTAACGGAGATAAAAATCTGAAATCTTATATCCGAGGTAATCATTTAACATTGCATTCATATAAAAATTACCAAACCTCTGGGGGGCACAGAAGGGGTACTTTACTTGAAAGAAATTCGGTTTTTCTTGAATATTTCCTAAACTAACGGAGATAAAACTCTGAAATCTTATATCCGAGGTAATCAATTAACATTGCATTCATATAAAAATTACCAAACCTCTGGGGGGCACAGAAGGGGTACTTTACTTGAAAGAAATTCGGGTTTTCTTGAATATTTCCTAAACTAACGGAGATAAAAATCTGAAATCTTATATCCGAGGTAATCAATTAACATTGCATTCATATAAAAATTACCAAACCTCTGGGGGGCACAGAAGGGGTACTTTACTTGAAAAAAATTCGGTTTTTCTTGAATATTTCCTAAACTAACGGAGATAAAAATCTGAAATCTTATATCCGAGGTAATCATTTAACATTGCATTCATATAAAAATTACCAAACCTCTGGGGGGCACAGAAGGGGTACTTTACTTGAAAGAAATTCGGTTTTTCTTGAATATTTCCTAAACTAACGGAGATAAAACTCTGAAATCTTATATCCGAGGTAATCAATTAACATTGCATTCATATAAAAATTACCAAACCTCTGGGGGGCACAGAAGGGGTACTTTACTTGAAAGAAATTCGGGTTTTCTTGAATATTTCCTAAACTAACGGAGATAAAAATCTGAAATCTTATATCCGAGGTAATCAATTAACATTGCATTCATATAAAAATTACCAAACCTCTGGGGGGCACAGAAGGGGTACTTTACTTGAAAAAAAATCGGTTTTTCTTGAATATTTCCTAAACTAACGGAGATAAAAATCTGAAATCTTATATCCGAGGTAATCATTTAACATTGCATTCATATAAAAATTACCAAACCTCTGGGGGGCACAGAAGGGGTACTTTACTTGAAAGAAATTCGGTTTTTCTTGAATATTTCCTAAACTAACGGAGATAAAAATCTGAAATCTTATATCCGAGGTAATCAATTAACATTGCATTCATATAAAAATTACCAAACCTCTGGGGGGCACAGAAGGGGTACTTTACTTGAAAGAAATTCGGTTTTTCTTGAATATTTCCTAAACTAACGGAGATAAAACTCTGAAATCTTATATCCGAGGTAATCAATTAACATTGCATTCATATAAAAATTACCAAACCTCTGGGGGGCACAGAAGGGGTACTTTACTTGAAAGAAATTCGGTTTTTCTTGAATATTTCCTAAACTAACGGAGATAAAACTCTGAAATCTTATATCCGAGGTAATTACATAAAATTCTTGTATTTAGATTTTTCATGTTTCAAGTATGAATTGCGGGTAACATACATGACAGGCGATTTATTATTACAAACACGAATTACGTAAGATCTAAGCGTCAAATCCCAATTTGGACGCCGGATTCGAAATCCTTGGGGTCGAATTAAGGGGTTGCCATGTCTAACTCAAAATTTATTTTCCCGATCGAAACTAAAAAAGATGGACTATATATAGCCTTCGGGTTTTTTTGGCAAAAAAAACTTTTTGACTCCGATTTGTTTCAAATTTCGTATACGGTAACTAGTGACAAAGGGCTAATGGATAGCCAAATCTGAGCCCATAGGGGTTGATATTAAGGGAGTTATTGAAGTCTGAAGTGGGTTTTTGGAAATAACTGTCTAATAATGTTTTTCTGTGTGATTACAGGATCAACAGCGGACCAAGGACCACTTAGGGACATCTCAGGATGCATTTAATTGTGATTGTTGTTTATTTATTGTGTATACTATTATTAATTTTGTAACAATAATGTACTTGTAATTGTTGCAATAAATATTTATTTTTATTTTAAAAAATGTTTTATTTATTCTTTTTCAGATATCTATTTATTCAATATTCATAATTCGACACTTTTCTAAAGCGTATACCCTTTAAAAAGCTTTAAATTCGCTAAAAAAATTTGGTCGTGCATAGATGCTACCTGAAAGTAGCATCTATGCACCAAATCTGTCCAAAAAACCGTGATAGATGCTACTTTCAGGTAGCATCTATACAACAATTCTGTCTAAAAAACCGTGATAGATGCTACTTTCAGGTAGCATCTATACAACAATTCTGTCTAAAAAACCGTGATAGATGCTACTTTCAGGTAGCATCTATACAACAATTCTGTCTAAAAACCGTGATAGATGCTACTTTCAGGTAGCATCTACGTACCAAATCTGTCTAAAAAACCGCAAATTTTTTTTTTCGTGCATGGATACTTCCTGAATGTAGCACCACTTTTGTCGTATTTTGATGAAAATTTTCGATGGTATCAGGATAACAGGAATCCGAAGAGCACTTTTGTCACCACTTTTGTCCATTTTTGTTGAAAATTTCGGATGGTATCGGGATAACAGGAATCCGAAGAGCACTTTCGTCACCACTTTTGTCCGATTTTGTTGAAAATTTCTGATGGTATCAGGATAACAGGAATCCAAAGAGCACTCGGAAATTCTTTTAAACGGTGCATGGATACTTCCTAATAGAAGCATCCATGCACGGATTTTCGAGTGCTCTTTGGATTCCTGTTATCCTGATACCATCAAATTTTTTTAACAAAATCGGACAAAAGTGGTGACGAAAGTGCTCTTCGGATTCCTGTTATCCCGATACCATCCGAAATTTTCAACAAAATTGAACAAAAGTGGTGACGAAAGTGCATGAATGATTCCTGAAAATGGCACCACTTTTGTCGTATTTTGTTGAAAATTTCTGATGGTATCCGGATAACAGGAAGGAGAAGAGCAATTTAAAAGGTAAGTTTTTCACAGAAAATCAATAATAGGGGTTGTAAAATAAAATATATATTATTATTTCGTATAAATTTTATTAATTTTAAAACAAATACAATGTATTTAACAATAATTGCATCCCAATAAAATATACAGCATATTCTAAAATTGTTTATCACTCAATGACCACGGCACTAATTATTTTTTAAAAACTAACTTAACAAATATAGACGTAGAATTCCACGTAGAGTTCAAATTTTCAAGAATTGAAACAAAATTCCAATTAGTTCAAGAGTTATTACAGAAAATGTAAATTTCTTTTATCTATGACATTTTTGAAACTTTAATAACTCCGGCCCTGGTTAATTTTTGAAAACTAATTTAACAAATATGGACGTAGAACTCTATGTAGAGTTCAAATTTTCAAGAATAAACACAAAATTCCAATTACTTCAAGAGTTATTAAAGAAAATGTAAATTTCCTTTATCTATGACATTTTTGAAACTTTAATAACTCCGGCCCTGGTTAATTTTTGAAAACTAATTTAACAAATATGGACGTAGAACTCTATGTAGAGTTCAAATTTTCAAGAATCGACACAAAATTCCAATTACTTCAAGAGTTATTAAAGAAAATGTAAATTTCCTTTATCTATGACATTTTTGAAACTTTAATAACTCCGGCCCTGGTTAATTTTTGAAAACTAATTTAACAAATATGGACGTAGAACTCTATGTAGAGTTCAAATTTTCAAGAATCGACACAAAATTCCAATTACTTCAAGAGTTATTAAAGAAAATGTAAATTTCCTTTATCTATGACATTTTTGAAACTTTAATAACTCCGGCCCTGGTTAATTTTTGAAAACTAATTTAACAAATATGGACGTAGAACTCTATGTAGAGTTCAAACTTTCAAGAATCGACACAAAATTCCAATTACTTCAAGAATTATTAAAGAAAATGTAAATTTCTATTATCTATGACATTTTTAAAACTTTAATAACTCCGGCCCTGGTTAATTTTTGAAAACTAATTTAACAAATATGGACGTAGAACTCTATGTAGAGTTCAAATTTTCAAGAATAAACACAAAATTCCAATTACTTCAAGAGTTATTAAAGAAAATGTAAATTTCCTTTATCTATGACATTTTTGAAACTTTAATAACTCCGGCCCTGGTTAATTTTTGAAAACTAATTTAACAAATATGGACGTAGAACTCTATGTAGAGTTCAAATTTTCAAGAATCGACACAAAATTCCAATTACTTCAAGAGTTATTAAAGAAAATGTAAATTTCCTTTATCTATGACATTTTTGAAACTTTAATAACTCCGGCCCTGGTTAATTTTTGAAAACTAATTTAACAAATATGGACGTAGAACTCTATGTAGAGTTCAAATTTTCAAGAATCGACACAAAATTCCAATTACTTCAAGAGTTATTAAAGAAAATGTAAATTTCCTTTATCTATGACATTTTTGAAACTTTAATAACTCCGGCCCTGGTTAATTTTTGAAAACTAATTTAACAAATATGGACGTAGAACTCTATGTAGAGTTCAAATTTTCAAGAATAAACACAAAATTCCAATTACTTCAAGAGTTATTAAAGAAAATGTAAATTTCCTTTATCTATGACATTTTTGAAACTTTAATAACTCCGGCCCTGGTTAATTTTTGAAAACTAATTTAACAAATACAGACGTAGAACTCCACGTAGAGTTCAAATTTTCAAGAATCGACACAAAATTCCAATTACTTCAAGAGTTATTAAAGAAAATGTAAATTTCCTTTATCTATGACATTTTTGAAACTTTAATAACTCCGGCCCTGGTTAATTTTTGAAAACTAATTTAACAAATATGGACGTAGAACTCTATGTAGAGTTCAAATTTTCAAGAATCGACACAAAATTCCAATTACTTCAAGAGTTATTAAAGAAAATGTAAATTTCCTTTATCTATGACATTTTTGAAACTTTAATAACTCCGGCCCTGGTTAATTTTTGAAAACTAATTTAACAAATATGGACGTAGAACTCTATGTAGAGTTCAAATTTTCAAGAATCGACACAAAATTCCAATTACTTCAAGAGTTATTAAAGAAAATGTAAATTTCCTTTATCTATGACATTTTTGAAACTTTAATAACTCCGGCCCTGGTTAATTTTTGAAAACTAATTTAACAAATATGGACGTAGAACTCTATGTAGAGTTCAAATTTTCAAGAATAAACACAAAATTCCAATTACTTCAAGAGTTATTAAAGAAAATGTAAATTTCCTTTATCTATGACATTTTTGAAACTTTAATAACTCCGGCCCTGGTTAATTTTTGAAAACTAATTTAACAAATACAGACGTAGAACTCCACGTAGAGTTCAAATTTTCAAGAATCGACACAAAATTCCAATTACTTCAAGAGTTATTAAAGAAAATGTAAATTTCCTTTATCTATGACATTTTTGAAACTTTAATAACTCCGGCCCTGGTTAATTTTTGAAAACTAATTTAACAAATATGGACGTAGAACTCTATGTAGAGTTCAAATTTTCAAGAATCGACACAAAATTCCAATTACTTCAAGAAATATTAAAGAAAATGTAAATTTCTATTATCTATGACATTTTTAAAACTTTAATAACTCCGGCCCTGGTTAATTTTTGAAAACTAATTTAACAAATATGGACGTAGAACTCTATGTAGAGTTCAAATTTTCAAGAATCGACACAAAATTCCAATTACTTCAAGAGTTATTAAAGAAAATGTAAATTTCCTTTATCTATGACATTTTTGAAACTTTAATAACTCCGGCCCTGGTTAATATTTGAAAACTAATTTAACAAATATGGACGTAGAACTCTATGTAGAGTTCAAATTTTCAAGAATCGACACAAAATTCCTATTACTTCAAGAATTATTAAAGAAAATGTAAATTTCTATTATCTATGACATTTTTAAAACTTTAATAACTCCGGCCCTGGTTAATTTTTGAAAACTAATTTAACAAATATGGACGTAGAACTCTATGTAGAGTTCAAATTTTCAAGAATCGACACAAAATTCCAATTACTTCAAGAATTATTAAAGAAAATGTACATTTCTATTATCTATGACATTTTTAAAACTTTAATAACTCCGGCCCTGGTTAATTTTTGAAAACTAATTTAACAAATACAGACGTAGAACTCCACGTAGAGTTCAAATTTTCAAGAATCGACACAAAATTCCAATTACTTCAAGAGTTATTAAAGAAAATGTAAATTTCTTTTATCTGACATTTTTGAAACTTTAATAACTCCGGCCCTGGTTAATTTTTGAAAACTAATTTAACAAATACAGACGTAGAACTCCACGTAGAGTTCAAATTTTCAAGAATCGACACAAAATTCCAATTACTTCAAGAGTTATTAAAGAAAATGTAAATTTCCTTTATCTATGACATTTTTGAAACTTTAATAACTCCGGCCCTGGTTAATTTTTGAAAACTAATTTAACAAATACAGACGTAGAACTCCACGTAGAGTTCAAATTTTCAAGAATCGACACAAAATTCCAATTACTTCAAGAGTTATTAAAGAAAATGTAAATTTCCTTTATCTATGACATTTTTGAAACTTTAATAACTCCGGCCCTGGTTAATTTTTGAAAACTAATTTAACAAATATGGACGTAGAACTCTATGTAGAGTTCAAATTTTCAAGAATCGACACAAAATTCCAATTACTTCAAGAAATATTAAAGAAAATGTAAATTTCTATTATCTATGACATTTTTAAAACTTTAATAACTCCGGCCCTGGTTAATTTTTGAAAACTAATTTAACAAATATGGACGTAGAACTCTATGTAGAGTTCAAATTTTCAAGAATCGACACAAAATTCCAATTACTTCAAGAGTTATTAAAGAAAATGTAAATTTCCTTTATCTATGACATTTTTGAAACTTTAATAACTCCGGCCCTGGTTAATATTTGAAAACTAATTTAACAAATATGGACGTAGAACTCTATGTAGAGTTCAAATTTTCAAGAATCGACACAAAATTCCTATTACTTCAAGAATTATTAAAGAAAATGTAAATTTCTATTATCTATGACATTTTTAAAACTTTAATAACTCCGGCCCTGGTTAATTTTTGAAAACTAATTTAACAAATATGGACGTAGAACTCTATGTAGAGTTCAAATTTTCAAGAATCGACACAAAATTCCAATTACTTCAAGAATTATTAAAGAAAATGTACATTTCTATTATCTATGACATTTTTAAAACTTTAATAACTCCGGCCCTGGTTAATTTTTGAAAACTAATTTAACAAATACAGACGTAGAACTCCACGTAGAGTTCAAATTTTCAAGAATCGACACAAAATTCCAATTACTTCAAGAGTTATTAAAGAAAATGTAAATTTCTATTATCTATGACATTTTTAAAACTTTAATAACTCCGGCCCTGGTTAATTTTTGAAAACTAATTTAACAAATATGGACGTAGAACTCTATGTAGAGTTCAAATTTTCAAGAATCGACACAAAATTCCAATTACTTCAAGAATTATTAAAGAAAATGTACATTTCTATTATCTATGACATTTTTAAAACTTTAATAACTCCGGCCCTGGTTAATTTTTGAAAACTAATTTAACAAATACAGACGTAGAACTCCACGTAGAGTTCAAATTTTCAAGAATCGACACAAAATTCCAATTACTTCAAGAGTTATTAAAGAAAATGTAAATTTCTTTTATCTATGACATTTTTGAAACTTTAATAACTCCGGCCCTGGTTAATTTTTGAAAACTAATTTAACAAATATGGACGTAGAACTCTATGTAGAGTTCAAATTTTCAAGAATCAACACAAAATTCCAATTACTTCGAGAGTTATTAAAGAAAATGTAAATTTCCTTTATCTATGACATTTTTGAAACTTCAATAACTCCGGCCCTGGTTAATTTTTGAAAACTAATTTAACAAATATGGACGTAGAACTCTATGTAGAGTTCAAATTTTCAAGAATTAACACAAAATTCCAATTACTTCAAGAATTATTAAAGAAAATGTAAATTTCTATTATCTATGACATTTTTGAAACTTTAATAACTCCGGCCCTGATTAATTTTTAAAATCTAATTTAACAAATATAGACGTAGAACTCCACGTAGAGTTCAAATTTTCAATAATTGAATCAATATTCCAATTACTTAAGGAGTTATTAAAGAAAATGTATTTTTTTACCACATATGACATTTTTTAAACTTTAATAACTTCGGCCCTGATTAAATTTTAAAATCTAATTTAACAAATATGGACGTAGAATTCCTCGTAGAGTTCAAATCGATGAGAAATTCCAATCAGTTCAGAGATATCGGCACTGGAATGAAGTCAGGAAATCTGGTGTCGTTGGAGATGTTTTCCAAGTCCAGCAGGTCCGGAATTCCCACGATTTCTGTAGTTGCCACACTCGGAAGCCGAATGCAGTTCATTGATCCTAAAGAAACAGTTATTAATAATTGGAAATAAAAATGTCAGTGGCCGACAAAATTATAAAACTCCAATTTGGAGCTCCATATTAAAACAAATTTTGGATGTATCTTACACAACTTTTGATTCTCTATAACTTTTGTCATATAACATTTTCGCGTAAAGTTGATAGTTTACCAGATAACGATATCACACCCTAAAATGGGTGGAGACACAAATTTTAGATGCCCGTTTTCGGAATCTACGTATTTTTCTGTGTATATGTCCAAAATTTGGCTTCTCAATTATTAAAAATAAGAAAGGTCCAAATTTTTCACACCCAAAACTAGGTCAAATAGGTAATATATTTTTGATGCATCGTACATAACTTACGATTCTCTACAACTTTTGTCATTTGCAATTTTGTTCTAGAATTGATGGTTTAGCCGGAAATGACGTCACACCTTAAATTGGGTAAAGATACAAAGTCGACGTATTTTTTATCGGAATCTACGTAATTTTCTACATATGTACCCAAAATTTGGTAATTTAATGTTTGTAAACACCGGACCTATCCTCATTTTCAATTGACGGGAGGTACTGTGCTATATCCTCGTTTGTAATTAGCGGGAGCTATTGTTGTTCTATTCTCTTCCCCCACTTAATTACTAGTGAGTGGGTATTGATTTTTGTATGACAGAGAAAGATATACTGTATGACAGCGACAACACGACATAGAATAACATGTATAGGAGTGTACACTTACTCGCAAATATTGATTGATTTTAAGACAGAGAGGGAAATATATAACTATTTCATTCTAATAAACTCTTCTTATTACTGTAATTTAAATTGGGAAACACAGTGTCAAGTCCGTAGCATTTCTCGGTGACAACACGATGTAGATAACAGTATCTCCCGTCGATGTTTACAAATATTAAATTATCAAATTTTGGGTATACATGCCGAAAAATATGTAGATTCTGAAAATCGTTATCCAAAATTTGAAACTCCACCCATTTTAGGGTGTGACATCGTTATCTGCTAAACTATCAACTTTACGAGAAAATTACTTATGACAAAAGTTGTAGAGAATTTTAAGTTATGGAGATTGTACATTAAACATTTTTTGGTATTACCCCAAATTAAGGGTGTGGGTGCTGAAAACCTAGTAAAACCCATATAAACCGTCGTAACTCGGAACTGGTACGACGTATCATAAAAAGTTAAATGTACACCCCCCCTAGAAATCGATTTGCTATAAAAAAGGTCCTATACGATTTTTTTCTATCTCTTACCGTTTCCGAGATATGAAATTAAAAATTTGAGTTTCTCAGGACCAGATTAAAATTAGATTGTCAAAATTTTTAAAAAATTACAGAGCCTGTGTTTATAAATATTAAATAACAAAAATTTGGGTATATATGCAACAAGATACGTAAAATTCAAAAATGTAGGTGCGGAATTTGTAAGTCCACCCAGTTTCGGGTATGGCAATTACAAGGCCCTTATTTATAATTATAATATAGCCATATTTTGCGTATATATGTAGAAATATACGTAGAATTCAAAATTTGATATGTCAAAATTGTATTTCCACCCATTATTGGGTGTGACATCATTATCTGCTAAACTATCAACTTAATGAAAAAAATTCATATGACAAAAGTTGTAGAGAATCAAAAGTTATGTAAGATTAATCGAAAATATGTTTGGATATGGTGCTCCAAATTGGAGTTTTCGGAAAAAATATGCAACACTTTGAAATATTTTAGTTGTAAATGGTGTTATTTACTGTTTTTATTGGTTTATATACGAAAGAAACTATGTTCACATAAGGTGCTTAAATATATTGAAACTTACCGTCCCTAACTCGTTGGAATTTCAAGATTTCTGGAAGGATTTAAAAAGGAAGAAATGTACAATTTCACAGGAATAATCGTTTATTCAACACAGGATAATACAATGAATAGGATAATACACATATAAAAGACAATACAATTGACACAGGATGTGAAGGATAAAACACGAGTTGTTGGACGGCGTGAACTTAATAATAAAACAATTTTTCGTACCTTAAAAGATTCAGGGCGCGATGTCTGTCCATCTGTTCGGCCGCAGGGCCCCATTTGCACGCGTTGTCTTCGGCCAATCGTCGTTCAAGTTGTTCCACAAGTTTAACAGCTCCAGAATTAATTCAAGCGATGTCTGCATGTCTGTCCACTTGCAAGATGGTTTCATACAGCTGTTAACTACAATAAAAAACACTTGTAACAAACGGAATCACAAATATATTCACGTACCGTATACAAGAATTTCTTTAGCGATGGAACTTCATTTTCACTTACTCGTAACATCTCAACGGGTAAAAATATCTTCTTTTCGAGTACAGAATCGGATTCCTTGAACTTTAAACTATAAATCACAATATTTTCATCCCTTAAAACTGTTTGGTATAAGATTCGGAAAATATTTTGTCTTGTGGTGTCAGTTGACAATTTCCATAACCTGAAAAAAATAATTTCGATTAGATTTACTTCATTATTAATGCATAAAACATACTAAAATTTATGTAGAATATGTAAAATTAAGTATATGATCTTATTTTATACTTAAAACGCTTAAATATATTTGAAATACAGTTGTTATGATATTTACCTACCGTATACAATTTCTCCAACCACTGAACTTCATGTTCACTTGCTCGTAACATCTCAACGGGTAAAAATATCTTCTTTTCGAGTGCAAAATCGGATTCCTTGAACTTTAAACCATAAATCACTATATTTTCATCCCTTAAAACTGTTTGGTATAAGATTCGGAAAAGGTTTTGTCTTGTGATGTCACTTGACAATTTCCATAACCTGAAAAAAATAGTTTCGGTTAGATTTTCTTCATTATTATTGCACAACACAAACTAAAATTTATGTAGAATATGTAAAATTAAGTATATGATCTTATTTTATACTTAAAACGCTTAAATATATTTGAAATACAGTTGTTATGATATTTACCTACCGTATACAATTTCTCCAACCACTGAACTTCATTTTCGCATGCTCGTAACATCTCAACGGGTAAAAATATCTTCTTTTCGAGTGTAGAATCGGATTCCTTGAACTTTAAACGATAAATAACAATATTTTCATCCCTTAAAACTGTTTGGTATAAGATTCGGAAAAGATTTTGTCTTATGGTATCAGTTGACAATTTCCATAACCTGAAAAAAATAGTTTCGGTTAGATTTACTTTATTATTATTGCACAACACAAACTAAAATTTATGTAGAATATATAAAATTAAGTATATGATCTTATTTTATACTTAAAACGCTAAAATATATTTGAAAAACAGTTGTTATGACATCAAATTCTGGGATAACCTCTAAAGTATGTTTATATGAAGACTCGTTGGAATTTCTGGAAAGATTTAAACAGGAATAAATGTACAATTTCACAGGAATAATCGTTTATTGAACACAGGATAATACAATAAATAGTATAACAGGATAATTGACACAGGATGTGAAGGATAAATCACGAATTATTGGACGGCGTGAACTTGATAGAAACACAACACACTTACCTTAACAGCTTCAGATTGCGATGTCTCTTTGCAACAGGGCCCCATTTTACCGTCTGGAATAAAGAAACATTTTGATGACAGCTTAAAATTAGGTTAAATGTACTATTCAACCTGCATAACATCAGGTAAAAAAGTATTCACGCACCGCTCATTAAAATAAAATTAAAGCTATTTACATATTTGATTTAATAATGAAATGAACTAATTACGCCCTAAATATATTTAAAAATCAAGACGAGATTACTGCTGTATTTTACAGCACAGCGTTAAACTTTTAAGAAAATAGTTTTTGTATTTAATTTGTCATTTTTTGTACTCAACTGGTGGCAACACTGACAATATGGCGGACTGATAAGGCGCGAACATACAATAAAAACAACAAATTATAAACGTAAAATATATTTAAAAATCAAGACAAGATTACTTCTGTCATTTTATTGCAAAGCGCTGAACTTTTAAGAAAATTATTTTTGTATTTTTAATTCGACAGATTTTTTGTGCTCAACTGGTGGCAACACTGACAATATGGCGATCTAAAAAGGCGCCAACAAACAATAAATTATAAACGTAAAACAATGATTGGAGCTTTGAAACTTACTTTGTCCGTATATTTATATGCTTGGCGACTCCTGTAGGGGCCCAATCTCCTGTTGTTTCCTCCCGCCATAAAACTTCGTTTGCTGCATCGAATTAGATATAAACATTTGTTGTACAAAATTGAATAGAAATATATAAAAAGAAATAAAAATAAACATACTTAAAATTGTTTTTTTTTTACAAAATACATATATAAAATCGTTTAAAATACATAATACTAAATATAATACATATATAGGGATCCCAACTTAATAAATACTTAATAGGATTTTAAAATATTGCATCATGTTTTTAAAATATTTACTTAAAGGTAACTTAACTTAAAGGCAAGATTAATTTCAAAATCAAGCTAAAGAAGTGTTCCACTTTTCTTTGTGTTGGTCTAGTCCGAAACCAGCTTCATAATTGCCTTTAGAAATGAATAGACGTTTAAAATGTGTTAAACAATATATTAATCCTTGATTATATGTGTATGTATCCATTCTGAAATAAAAAACACTCATTTTTTAATCATATTTTAACCTACAGTTTAATTTTTAAAGATGTCTATTATCTCTCCTATTTTCTTCAAAATATCGACCCTATTTTGCGGAGTCCCTAAGGCCTTTTTGATACTTTAAAAGTATTAATATATCAAATCGACCCTCCAGAGTTCGTTTTTGCAAGAATTAACACTCCATCTTGAACCGAAACTGAGATATTATCCGATTTTGAACCTCATATTCTTTGTCAAAAATGTACAAACAGTTGGGAATTTAAAAACCACCCAAAATTGGGTAGAGGAAATTTTTGACTTCACCATTCAATTCTACGTACTTTCTTACATAAGTATATCAATTTTCATATTTTTTTGTTGAATGGTTTTCAAATAAAAACAATTTGAATTCATCTGAAATCTGTCGAATTTTAGTGCGCAATCGACGCGTCACTCGCGCATTAAAATTCAGCAAATTTAGGGCGAATATTATCTTTAAAAATATTTAAATAAAACTTTGTCTAGACGGTTTTAAGATTTGAAAATGAGTTAATTTATATTATAAACCCCGTAGAACACGAATTTCGTGTTAATTTGAAAGTAATTTAAACCGTTGAGGAGATATTGACCGAATTTTAACCTCACATTTTTAGCCAAAAATGTACAATTTTTGAACCCGGGTTTGAGGGGTTTTTAAGCGGAAATTTAACCACTTTTATATCGAAAATATACATATTAACCCTCTAAAGTTTATTTTTGCAAATACGAACACTCTAGCTTTAACCCAAATCGAAATATTAACCGATTTATAACTTTACCTTTTTAGCCAAAAATATACAAGTTTTGAACCCGGATTTGAGGAGTTTTTAACCTGAAAATTAACCACTTTTATATCGAAAATATACATATTAACCCTCCAAAGTTCATTTTTGCAAAAATTAACACTTTAGCTTTAACCGAAATCGTTATATTGACCGATTTTTAACCTCACATTTTTAGCCAAAAATATACAATTTTTGAACGCGGGTTTGAGACGTTTTTAACCAGAAATTTAACCACTTTTATACTAGAAATATACATATTAACCCACTAAAGTTCATTTTTGCAAAAATGAACACTTTAGCTTTAACTGAAATCGTGATATTGATCGATTTTTAACCTCACATTTTTAGCCAAAAATATACAATATTTGACCCCGGGTTTGAGACGTTTTTAACCGGAAATACAACCACTTTTATACCCAATATATACATATTAACTCTCTAAAATTCATTTTTGCCAGAATGAACACTGTACCTTTAACCCAAATCGAAATATTAACCGATTTATAACTTTACATTTTTAGCTAAAAATATACATTTTTTAAACCCGGGTTTAAGGAGTTTTTAACCCGAAATTTAACCACGTTTATACCCGATATATACATATTAACTCTCTAAAGTTCATTTTGGCCAGAATGAACACGCTAGCTTTAACAGAAATCGTGATATTGACCGATTTTTAACCTCACATTTTAAGGCAAAAATATACAATTTTTGAACCCGGGTTTGAAGAGTTTTTAACCAGAAATTTAACCACTTTTATACCGAAAATGTACATATTAACCCTCTAAAGTTAATTTTTGCAAAAATAAACACTTTATTTTTAACCGAAATTGTGATATTGGCCGATTTTTAATCTCAAATTTTCAGCTAAAACCGTTTGAAATATCTTCAAATTAACACTGAAATAGTGTTGTACGGGGGTTAAAATATAAATTGACACGCGCAGTTAATAGTACCAAAAAAGGTTCTGGTATGATATACAGGGTGTTTCAGACGGCCCCTTGCATACTTTTTTTAGAATTACGGCGTTTTAGACGTACCGGAAAAAAAACCATCATAATATAGAATATAGACCTAAAATCAAGTTCAGACTTCAACAGACATCTTTTAAAAATTAAACTGTTTTTTTATTTTAAATTTGACTACCTTAAAATGCAGTTACATTCTTTACAGCGAAAGCAATTTTTGTGATATATATTATTGTGACAAGATATCTTTTCTAAAGGGTAAACTCGACCCTCACAACTTTTACAAGTCTCTACATTGTTCGTTGTGTCCTAAAAAAGATATTTAAACTTATAGAATAGTTGATAACCTCTAAATTTATCATCTATTTAGAATATTAACGTCAACTAGACAAAATATTTTTTTAGTTTTTACGGGTTTTAAAATTTTGAGTGTGGGCATGTTGCGTGGGCAGTTTGGGTGGGCATGTTGCGTGGGCAGTTTGGGTGGGCATGTTGCGTGGGCAGTTTGGGTGGGCATGTTGCGTGGGCAGTTTGGGTGGGCATGTTGGGTGGGCATGTTGCGTGGGCAGTTTGGGTGGGCATGTTGCGTGGGCAGTTTGGGTGGGCATGTTGCGTGGGCAGTTTGGGTGGGCATGTTGCGTGGGCAGTTTGGGTGGGCATGTTGCGTGGGCAGTTTGGGTGGGCATGTTGCGTGGGCAGTTTGGGTGGGCATGTTGCGTGGGCAGTTTGGGTGGGCATGTTGCGTGGGCAGTTTGGGTGGGCATGTTGCGTGGGCAGTTTGGGTGGGCATGTTGCGTGGGCAGTTTGGGTGGGCATGTTGCGTGAGCAGTTTGGGTGGGCATGTTGCGTGGGTATCATAAACCACCATCGGCGGAGCCCTAGGGAAAACTCGGCGAAGCCGAGGTTACGCTAGTATTAATATTCTAAATAGACGACATTATTTTTCTTACCCTTTGTTGCATTTTGTTGCAAAACTCATACAACACGTTTATACATGTTTAAATTGTGTATATCTATAGATAATTTTCCTTTAACACGGTTAAAAATGCTGTAGAACTATTAAAAAATAATAAAATAAAATGTTTCTTATTATTCTATTCTAATTTATTCACACAATGTTACAAAAATTGGCACAATACAGTCTCAAGAGTTAAATAAACAATTGAATATGAGGTGTCCTTGAATTAAAGTCACTCTAAAAAGATTTTTTTTATAAAAATTGGACAGACTAATTATTGGTGTTAGGATTAAGTATCTTTAGAATATTTTCAATCGTAGCCTTCTCACTCTGAATTCCATGCACGGTTAAATATATAACAATGATTTTTTAACCTCGTACAACACGATTTTAGTGTTAATTTGAAGATATTTCAAAAAGTTCGGGAGTTATAAACCCCTAAAAATGTTTGTTTCCATGTGCGAAAAATGGTTCAACATCACGGTTTCGGTTAAAAATAGAATGTTTAACCTAGCAAAAATTAACTTTAACGGGTTGATTTGTATATTTACTATATAAAAGTGGTTAAATTTCTGGTTAAAACTCCTAAAACCCGGGTTCAAAAATTGTATTTTTATGGCAAAAATGTGAGGTTAAAAATCAGTCAATATCTCGATTTCGGTTAAAGATAGAAAATTAATTCTTGCAAAAACGAATTGTGGAGGGTCGAATTGACATATTCAGTTTAAAAATGGTTAAAGTTCCGGTTAAAAACGTCTCAAACTCGCATTCAAAAATTGTATTTTTTTTTTTTTTTTTGGCAAAAATGTGAGGTTAAAATTCGTTTAATATCTCGATTTCGGTTAAATATAGAAAGTTAATTCTTGCAAAAATGAACTATGGAGGGTTGATTTGTATATTTCCAAATTAAAAGTGGTTAAATTTACGGTTAAAAATTCCTGAAATACCAGATTGAAAAATTGTTTTTTTGGCAAATTCTGAGGTTAAAAATCGGTCAATTTCTCAATTTCGGTTAAAGATAGAAAGTTAATTCTTGCAAAAATAAACTTTAGAAGGTTGATTTGTCTATATCCGGTATAAAAGTGGTTAAATTTTCGGTTAAAAACGTCTCAAACCCGGATTCAAAACTTGTATTTTTTTGGCAAAAATGTTAGGTTAAAAATCGGACAATATCTCAATTTCGGTTAAAGATGGAAAGTTAATTATTGCAAAAATGAACTTTAGAGGGTCGAATTGTATATATCCGGTATAAAAGTGGTTAAATTTCGGGTTAAAAACTCCTCAAACCCGGATTCAAAAACTGTATTTTTTTGGCCAAAATGTGAGGTTAAAAATTAGTCAATATCTCAATTTAGGTTAAAGACAGAAAGTTAATTCTTGCAAAAACGAACTGTGGAGGGTCGATTTGATATATTAATATTTTTAAAAGTGTCAAAAAGACCTTAGAAATTACCAAAAAATGTATTTTATTTTGCTCGCAACAACAAAATTTTGGAAAAAATTTCCCAAAAACATGCATTTTATTTTCTTCACATCTCATGAACGGTTCAAATTATCTTCAAATTAACACGAAATTCGTGTTGTACGGGGTTTAAAATATAAATTCACTTATTTGCAAATCTTAAAACCGTCTGGACAAAGTTTTATTTAAATATTTTTAAATATAATATTCGCCCTAAATTTGCTGAATTTTAATGCGCGACTGATGCGTCGATTGCGCACTAAAATTCGACAGATGTCCGGTGAATTCAAATTGTGTTTATTTGAAGACCATTCAACAAAAAATCATGAAAATTTGTATATTCATGTAAGAAGATAGTGTTTATTTTTGCAAAAATGAACTCTGGGGGGTCGATTTGATATATTAATATTTTAAAAGTGGCAAAAAGGCCTTAGGGATTGCGGAAAATATGATCGAAATTTGGGAAAAATTTTGCCCAAATAATGCATTTTGCTCACAACTCCTTAACGGTTTAAATTATTTTCAAATTAACACTAAATTCGTGTTCTACGGGGTTTAAACTATAAATTATCTCAGTTCCAAATTTTAAAACCGTCTGGACAAAGTTTTATTTTAATATTTCTAATGGCTGAAATTTACAGAAAACGCATAAAAAATTAACTGAAAATCATTTATTTATACTTTTTGCGAATAAATCTTTAACCGTGTCCGAAGTAGAAGGCTACGATTAAAAACTAATGCGTTGCAAAAACAATTTTTTAAAAATGTCGCTGGGTAATATTTCTATAATTAACAAATTTAAAATTACAAAACATAAAAATATTTTACATAACTTTCTATTACCCAAAAGTCAAAAATTTTAGAAAATGTAACAAATATAACATTAGATAAATCTACAAGTCAAAACTAGACAATCTAGACAGTACTAGACAAACAGTGTCTTAATGCGATTGTGCGATACACTTAGACAGTGAAAAGAGATTTAAGACACTGTTATTAAAATAATAACAAAGAAATGTTTGACCAAAAAGCTTCATTTTTTATATTTTCAATGGATTTAACACAGTTTAAAACACCTACCTTGCCGGAATGGTGCTCTACCAACTAAAATATTATCTGCTCTTCTTTCGATACGACTCTTCTTGTATGAGTTTAAAAGTGAAATATTGTTCGGACATCGAGTTGAGAGCAGCCGATAGTTTAGTTGGTAGAGCACCACTCCGGCAAGGTGCGTGTCTTGGGGTTGAATGGCTTACAATTTTTCACATTTCCAATTTACAGTTTTTGGCAAAAATGTCTGTACCTGGAATAGTGCTCTACCAACTAAACTATTGGATGCTCTTTTCTCGATACGACTGCTTTTGTACGACATTAAACTAATTTAAGACATTTGGGAACTATTTAAAATAGTTTCGGGTAATTCTGAACAAATTTAAGACATTTGGGAAGTGTTTAAAACAGTTTCCGGTAATTCTGAACAAATCTAAGACATTTGGGAAGTGTTTAAAATAGTTTGCGGTAATTCTGAACAAATTTAAGACATTTGGGAATTGTTTAAAACAGTTTGCAGTAATTCTGAACAAATCTAAGACAGTTGAAAAGTATTTAAAACAGTTTGCGGTAATTCTGAACAAATTTAAGACATTTGGGAAGTGTTTAAAATAGTTTGCGGTAATTCTGAACTAATTTAAGACATTTGGGAAGTGTTTAAAACAGTTTGCGGTAATTCTGAACAAATTTAAGACATTTGGGACGTGTTTAAAACAGTTTCCAATAATTCTGAACACATCAAAGACATTTGGGAAGTATTTAAAACAGTTTGCGGTAATTCTGAACAAATCTGACATTTGGGAAGTGTTTAAAATAGTTTGCGGTAATTCTGAACAAATCTAAAACATTTTGTACGACTTTAAAAGTGAATGATTGTTCAACCATCGAGTGGAGAGCAGCAGTTTAGTTGGTAGAGCACCATTCCGGCAAGGTAGGTGTCCCGATAGTTGACAATTTTGGACAATTTATTTCAAATTTACACAGTTTCCGGCAAAAATGTTTGAATCGAACAGTCCTAAAAACAATTTTGGAACAATTTAGACTTAAAAAATGAAACTTTTCGGCCGCTTTTGTTAAAATTCCTACACATTTATAATTAAGAATCCATATTCTACGATTTTTTAAACCAAAATTTTATTAGTTTTGCTAAAAATTGATCCCAAAATATGATTTTTGAAAAGAAAATCGTAAAAATATGAAGAGTAGTTTTCTTATAAATTTATAAACTAATTTTTTCAAAGATGAGTTGTTGACATTCACTGAAATATAAAAAAATATATATGTATAAATATTTTTTTAATTTAAAAACCACTCTAGGTTATTTAGAAAATCATGCGAATTCATGCCACGATTAAATGCAACAAAGGGAAAGAAAATAATAACTTAAAACTAAACCATAAAAAGCTGAAATAAATGTTTAAACTGCTAAAACTTTCAAACAAACTCACCACAAATCTATTGACTTTCACACGGGGTTGTCTCTCCTTTTCAGTGGTGGAATCCCGCATAGATTCAAATCTCGCGCGCAAACTTTTGGCGGATTCTATCTGCGATTCCGCGTCGCCCAGTTCTTCGGAAAGATTGACAGAACTGTTGTTTTGTTCTCGTTTGATTTCGTTGGCTTCCCATCGCTCGAATTTAGCTCGAAGTTGTTTAGCTCTAGCGGCTTTTTGAGCCTGGGAACATATAAAGTAGGCCATTTTTTTCGATAATTTCCGCAATCCCTAAGGCCTTTTTGGCACTTTTAAAATATTAATATATCAAATCGACCCTCCAGAGTTCATTTTTGCAAAAATAAACACTATCTTCTTACATAAGTTTACAAATTTTCATGATTTTTTGTTGAATGGTCTTCAAATAAACACAATTTGAATTCATCGGACGTCTGTGGAATTTTAGTGCGCTATCGACGCATCACTCGCGCATTAAAATTCAGCAAATTTAGGGCGAATATTATCTTTAAACATATTTAAATAAAACTTTGTCCAGACGGTTTTAAGATTTGCAAATAAGTGAATTTATATTTTAAACCCCGTAGAACACGAATTTCGTGTTAATTTGAAGATAATTTGAACCGTTCATGAGATGTGAAGAAAATAAAATGCATGTTTTTGCGAATTTTTGTCCCAAATTTTGACCCTATTTTCCTAAATCCCTAAGGCCTTTATGATACTTTTAAAATATTTATATATCAAATCGACCCTCCAGAGTTCATTTTTGCAAAAATAAACACTCTACCTGTAACCAAAATGGAGATATTGACAGGTTTTTAACCTCACATTTTTAGGCAAAAATGTACATATTTTGAACCCGGGTTTCTGCAATCCCTAAGGCCTTTTTCACACTTTAAAGATATTAATATATCAAATCGACCCTCCGGAGTTCATTTTTGCAAGAATTAACACGATATCTTTAACCAAAATCAAGATATTGACCGATTTTTAACCTCACATTTTTAGCCAAAAATGTACAATTTTTAAACCCGGGTTTGAGAAGTTTTTAACCGGAAATTTAACCACTTTTATACCGGAAATATACAAATCAATCCTCCACTGTTCGTTTTTGCAAGAATTAACACTCTACCTTTAACCCAAATCGAAATAATGACTGATTTTTAACCTCACATTTTTTGTCAAAAAAATACAATTTTTGAATCCGGGTTTGAGGAATTTTTAACCGGAAATACAACCACTTTTATACCGGAAATATACAAATTAACCCTCCATAGTTCGTTTTTGCAAGAATTAACTTTCTATCTTTAACCAAAATTGAGATATTGACCAATTATTAACGTCACATTATTAGCCAAAAATGTACAATTTTTGAACCCGGATTTGAGGAGTTTTTAAGTGGAAATTTAACCACTTTTATACCGGAAATGTACAAAATCAACCCTCTAAAGTTCATTTTTGCAAAAATAAACGCTCTGCATATAACCAAAATCGAGATATTGGTCGATATATAACCTCACATTTTTAGTCAAAAATGTACAGAGTTGGGAAATATTTAAAAACCACTCAAAACTGGGTAGAGAAAATTTTTGACTTCATCATTCAATTCTACGTAGTTTCTAACATAAGTATATCAATTTTCATAATTTTTTGTTGAATGGTCTTCAAATAAACACAATTTGAATTCACTGGAAATTTGTCTAATTTTAGTGCGAAATCGATGCGTCGGTCGCGCATTAAATTTCAGCAAATTTACGGCGAATATTATCTTTAAAAATATTTAAATAAAACTTTGTCCAGACGGTTTTAAGATTTGCAAATAAGTGAATTTATAGTTTGAACCCCGTACAACACGAATTTCGTGTTAATTTGAAGATAATTTGAACCGTTCATGAGATGTGAAGAAAATAAAATGCATGTTTTTGGGAAATTTTTTCCCAAATTTCGAACCTATTTTCCGCAATCCCTAAGGTCTTTTTGACACTTTTAAAATATTAATATATCAAATAGACCCTCCAGAGTTCATTTTTGTAAAAATAAACGCTCTACCCTGTAACCAAATCTTTAACTGATATTTGAAAAATTTTAAGCGGAAATTTAACCACTTTTATACCGGAAATAGACAAATCAACCCTCTAAAGTTCATTTATCTTTAACTAAAATCGAGATATTAACCAATTATTAACCTCACATTATTAGCCAAAAATGTACAATTTTTGAACCCGGGTTTAAAGAGTTTTTGACTGTAAATTTAATCACTTTTATATAGTAAATATATAAATCAACCTTCCTAAGTTCATTTTTGCAAAAATAAACACTTCATCTTTAGCAGATATCGCGATATTAAACAATTTTTAACCTCACATTTTAGCCAAAAATGTACAATTTTTGAACTCGATTGCGAAGCCCACGACTGTTGGGAACAATGTAAGACATTTTTATCCTACCTCAAGTAAATCTTGATCAACATTCCTCTCTTCATTTTCCGCTTCATCGTCATCTTCCTCGTCAGTATACTCAGACTCTGAGTTCGACTCATCCCGTTGAGGTTCCGGGGGAGGTGTGAACCTCTTCAGAGGTTTGGGGCCATCTTGAACCGAGGGCTTATTTGCAGACTCTTCCATTTGTCGAAATACTGACAGCATTCGGGTCGCTGTATGCGACTGTTCTGCCTTTTGAGTGTCCGGGACTTCTGGCTCAATTTCTTGAGCGAGTTCCGGTTCGGGGACCTAAGAAATTTATTGTTAAGAGGTGTTTTCGCGCGTTATTTGATTTTATAAGGAAAACACACTATGTTAGCTGTAAAGCAATTTGTTAAAAGCTAAGCGTAACACACGGAAAACACAAAATAAAATCATCCAAGTTCTTTTTGAGATCCAAAATTATATAATGGACTGTTGGTAAACAATTAAAATAGTTTAAACACATTTCCCGCACTTTTATTTACATATTTCTTAAGTTTCACAGCTTAAATCGTTGTTTGTACGTTTATAATTTATTATTTTCATTGTTTGTTGACGTCTTGTAATTGTCTTGCTATGGGTGCGGTCCGAATCACGCTTTGAGTACCGACAGCGCGCTAACAGCTGGTCCGAATCATGCTTACAACGCTCAAAGTTTGCGCTGTGAGGTGTATGACGTCAGAGGTGACGTCATCATCTCATGCTAACAGTGCTCACGCCCAAGAGGATAGGCAGTATAAGCGCTGTACTTACGTTTGATGTTGTTTACGCCAGTGCTTGCTGAAATAATGAAATTATGTGTTAAGATGAAGTTGTTAACGCGGTAAAGGTTTTTTTAGAGGAAACTCATGAATTGATCGAGGTTAAACTCATAAATGACAAGCAAGAAATAAGAGCGATTACGAACGGTCCGAATCGTTAACGCCTTCACAGTCGTCAGCGCGCTTATTCAATTCGGACCAGCTGTGAGCAGTCTGAGCACTGTAAGCTATGATAGCATGATTCGGACCGCACCCTATGACAACAGGTCGCCATATTGTCAATGTTGCCACCAGTTGAGCACAAAATTTCTGAAATGTGAACAGCGCCAAAATGCTCGAACTAATTGTCCTGTATTACCGACAGAGGTTGTCAAAATATTAAATTATTTTAATGAGCGGTGCGCGAACACATCTAAGTCATTTAAAATAGTTTACGGTAATTCTGAACAAATCTAAGGCATTTGGGAAATATTTAAATTAGTTTCCGGTAATTCTGAACAAATTTAAGACAGTTCAGGAGAATTTAAAATTATTTGCGGTAATTCTAAATAAAATTAAGGCAGTTGAAAAGTGTTTAAAATAGTTTCCAGTAATTCTGAACAAACCTAAGACAGTTGAGAAGTATTTAAAATCGTTTCCAGTAATTCTGAACATATTTAGGACGTTTGGGAAGTATTTAAAAGTTTCCTGTAATTCTTAACATATTTAGGACATTTGGGAAGTGTTTAAAATAGTTTGCGGTGATTCTGAACAAATCTAAGACATTTGAGAAGTATTTAAAATAGTTTCCTGTAATTCTGAACATATTTAGGACATTGGGGAGGTATTTAAATTAGTTTGCGGTAATTCTGAACAAATCTAAGACATTTGGGGAATATTTAAAATAGTTTCCAGTAATTCTGAACAAATCTAAAACATTTGGGGAATATTTAAAATAGTTTCCGGTAATTCTGAACACATTTAAGACAGTTGGGGAGTATTTAAAATAGTTTGCGGTAATTCTGAATTAATCTAAGACATTTGGAAAGTATTTAAAATAGTTTCCGGTAATTCTGAAGATATTTAGGACATTTGGGAAGTATTTAAATTAGTTTGCGGTGATTCTGAACAAATTTAAGACAGTTTAAAAGTATTCAAAATAGTTTCCGGTAATTCTGAACAAATTTGAGACATTTGGGAAATATTTAAAATAGTTTCCGGTAATTCTGAATAAATCTAAGACATTTTGGAAAGTATTTAAAATAGTTTCGGGTAATTCTGAACAAATTTAAGACAGTTCAGAAGTGTTTAAAATAGTTTCCGGTAATTCTGAACAAATCTAAGACATTTGGGAAGTGTTTAAAACAGTTTCCAGTAATTCTGAACAAATTTAAGACATTGGGAATTATTTAAAATAGTTTGCGGTAATTCTGAACAAATTTAAAACATTTGGGAAATGTTTAAATTAGTTTCCGGTAATTCTGAACATATTTAAGACATTTGGGAAGTGTTTAAAATAGTTTCGAGTAAATCTGAACAAATTTAAGACAGTTGAGAAATGTTTAAAACAGTTTCGGTTAATTCTGAACAAATCTAAGATATTTGGGAAGTGTTTAAAATAGTTTCCGGTAATTCTGAACATATTTGAGACATTTGGGAAGTATTCAAAATAGTTTGCGGTAATTCTGAACAAATCTAAGACAGTTGAGAAGTATTTAAAATAGTTTCCGGTAATTCTGAACAAGTTTGCGACAGTTGAGAAATATTTAAAATAGTTTGCGATAATTCTGAACAAATTTAAAACATTTGGGAAGTGTTTAAATTAGTTTCCGGTAATTCTGAACATATTTAAGACATTTGGGAATTATTTAAAATAATATGCGGTAACTCTGAACAAATCTAAGACATTTGGGAAGTATTTAAAATAATTTCCGGTAATTCTGAACAAATTTACGACATTTAAGAAGTATTTAAAATAGTTTATATCAGTCCACAATACAATTCAAAGAACTTAAATGACATTTATGTTTGATTAGTATCATTTCAAAATGCAAAACAACCTTAACGGTATTTTCTCTAGGTGGCGTGATTCTAAATTCTTTTCGTTGCTTTTCTGGTTCTTTATACGTTTCAAAGAACTTAAATCTGCTGGAAATATCAGCTGTTTTAACTTCTACGTCATCTACTTGATCCGTGGATCGCACTACATCTTCGCTGGCTTGTTTATGCATAAAGGCCTTGAGGAAAATAAATGAAACTAAGTAAAAAATATATTCTAAACTACGAATGCCGCATTATTTTATAGTCGAAAGAAATTTGTAGATTGGGCCCGTAATATATTTCAAACTTACCTCTCTAGCTCTTTTGACTTCTTTCCCCGGTTGTGGGGCCCCAATTAACGACGGGGGCTTCGCCCCTTTAGCGTCCATCTCCAAGAACATGGAGCGAGATTTCTTCGAAATCCCACCTTCGAAGATTTCTTGATCTTCTTCCAATTTTTGTTGTTCTTGTTTTGTGAGAGATTCTCCGCGCTCGAATTTTTCACGGATGCTTTTCGCGCCTTCTTGAAGCTCGTGAAGCTCTTTAAGCTCGGGGTCAAGCTGGGGTTTCTTGATTGAGGAAGAATCCAACACGGCTTGTTGGTAGGCTTCTTTGATTTTTGCTTGCTTGCCCTAAACAGACAATGGCAAATTCCGAACTGTCTCAAATTTATTCAGACATTCACGAAATCACAAATATATTAACGGAATTGTTCACAAAACTATGTTAAACGAGCGAAAATATATATTTTTATTATTTAATACACATTTCCCGCACTTTTATTTACATATTTATTAAGTTTCACAGCTTTAATCATTGTTATACGTTTATAATTTATTATTTTCATTGATTGTTTAACATTTGTCTTGCTATGACAACGGTCGCCATATTGTCAATGTTGCCACCAGTTGAGCACAAAAATTATGAACTCTGAACACCGCCAAAATATTAATTAAAGCTAAATAAAATTATTTGCATATATTTTACGCATTTACAGGCCATAAGTATTACAATAAATATAAAATAATTGTACTATACAGTATAATTTATGTATAAATTATTTTAAAGAGCGGTGCGTTAGCCGAATGTTATGCAGGTTGGACAATACATTTTAACCTCGAAATTAATGTCAATTCAAATATTTTTATTGAAAAATACATGTTTTCGACTAATTTTAAATATATACAAATAATTTTCAGTCAATTTTATGTGTTTCCTGTAAATTTCAGCCGAATTCATAACCAAATAAAAGTTTTGATGTCTTGAAAGAATTGCGCAAAATTCACAACAGCTGTCATCTTAAATATATTTAAATAAAACTTTGTCCAGACGGTTTTAAAATTTGGAAATGAGTTAATTTATATTTTAAACCCCGTAGAACACGAATTTCGTGTTAATTTGAAGATAATTTAAACCGTTGAAGAGTTGTGAGCAAAATAAAATGCATGTTTTTGGGGCAATTTTTTTCCAAATTTCGATCATATTTTCCGCAATCCCTAAAGACTTTTTGGCACTTTTAAAATATTAATATATCAAATCAACCCTCCAGAGTTCGTTTTTGCAAGAATAAACACAATCTTCTTACATAAGTATACCAATTTTCATAATTTTTAGTTAAATGGTCTTCAAATAAACACAATTTGAATTCACCGGACATCTGTCGAATTTTAGTGCGCAATCGACGCATCACTCGCGCATTAAAATTCAGCAATTTTAGGGCGAATATTATCTTTAAAAATATTTAAATAAAACTTTGTCCAGACGGTTTTAAGATTTGTAAATAAGTGAATTTATATTTTAAACCTCGTAGAACACGAATTTCGTGTTAATTTGAAGATAATTTGAACCGTTCATGGAATGTGAAGAAAATAAAATGCATGTTTTGGGATATTTTTTCCCAAATTTCGTCCCTATTTTCTTAAATCCCTAAGGTCTTTTTGTCACTTTTAAAATATTAATATATCAAATAGACCCTCCAGAGTTCATTTTTGCAAAAACAAACGCTCTACCTGTAACCAAAATGGAGATATTGACAGGTTTTTAACCTCACATTTTTAAGCAAAAATGTACATATTTTGAACCCGGGTTTCTGCAATCCCTAAGGCCTTTTTCACACTTTAAAGATATTAATATATCAAATCGACCCTCCGGAGTTCGTTTTTGCAAGAATTAACACTATATCTTTAACCGGAATCGAGATATTAACCGATTTTTAACCTCACATTTTAAGCTAAAAATGTACAATTTTTGAACCCGGGTTTGAGACGTTTTTAACCGGAAATTTAACCACTTTTATACCGGATATATACAAATCAACCTTCTAAAGTTCATTTTTACAAAAATAAACACTATTTTTTAACCCGAACTGTTTGAAATATTTACAAAGACTAAAGTATCAAAGATTGCTATTAATTTTGATTCTTACCATAAAAAGACGACTTCTAATCGACTGTATCTCCTGTTTTTGTGCTTCTCTGCGTTCTTCTTTGCTCATTTGATTGCCCGACTCCCATTTCGACATAACATCTGACATATTTGTAAAATGCATCGGTTTTTCGCGTTGGGCTCGTCGGGCGCGCACCAATTCTGCATCTTCACCTATTGTTATTTAAATTTCTTTCTAAGTCCTGCAAATTTGAGAATGACAGTTTCACTCACCATCAATTTCTTCTTCTTCTTCCTCCTCCTCTTCGGAGGTGCTTTCTTCGACTGGGATTCCATTTAGAGAGTCGTCTGCAACGCCGATGTCCATGCCTTTTGACTGAAATCTGAAATTAATTTATATTTGTTGGCGACTTTTTTGGGCTTCCCAACTTCCATGGGAAGTTTTTCGGGGTAAAAGACTCCAAAACTTTTACGGGACAAGTTTGGGAAAGGTCTGTTAGGCTTTAAATCTAATCATTTTATTACTACATCTGGTGTACCTCAAAGATCAAATTTAGGGCCACTCATTTTTGTTCTATTCATAAATGATATTATTGAGTGCTAGGAATATTCAGTGCTATATGCTGATGATTTAAAATTATTTAAAGTCGTTGATTGCCATCAGCTTCAGAAGGATATTGATAATCTTCTAGCTTGGTGCTCATCCTCCCGTATTTTCTTTAATGTCTCAAAGTGTAAAGTTATGTCTTACTCAATGAAACAAACAACTATTTCTATTGAATGGGTACAAAGAAAGTTTGTAGGATATTGCGCGATAAAATCTCGTCCTTGAAATTCATTTACTTACAGTTACTCCGTGACTATCAAATTTAAATATGCAAATATTGGATTCTAGACGTAAGATTCGGTACAAAGAAAGTTTGTGGGATATTATGCGATAAAATCTCGTCCTTGAAATTCATTAAATTACAGTTACTCCGTGACTATCAAATTTAAATATGCAAATATTGGATTCTAAACGTAAGATTCGGTACAAAGAAAGTTTGTAGGATATTGCGCGATAAAATCTCGTCCTTGAAATTCATTTACTTACAGTTACTCCGTGACTATCAAATTTAAATATGCAAATATTGGATTCTAGACGTAAGATTCGGTGCAAAGAAAGTTTGTACGATATTGCGCGATAAAATCTCGTCCTTGAAATTCATTTACTTACAGTTACTCCGTAACTTTATCAAATTTAAATATGCAAATATTGGATTCTAGACGTAAGATTCGGTACAAAGAAAGTTTTTACGATATTGCGCGATAAAATCTCGTCCTTGAAATTCATTTACTTACAGTTACTCCGTGACTATCAAATTTAAATATGCAAATATTGGATTCTAGACGTAAGATTCGGTACAAAGAAAGTTTGTAGGATATTGCGCGATAAAATCTCGTTCTTGAAATTCATTTACTTACAGTTACTCCGTGACTTTATCAAATTTAAATATGCAAATATTGGATTCTAGACGTAAGATTCGGTACAAAGAAAGTTTGTAGGATATTGCGCGATAAAATCTCGTCCTTGAAATTCATTTACTTACAGTTACTCCGTGACTTTATCAAATTTAAATATGCAAATATTGGATTCTAGACGTAAGATTCGGTGCAAAGAAAGTTTGTAGGATATTGCGCGATAAAATCTCGTCCTTGAAATTCATTTACTTACAGTTACTCCGTGACTTTATCAAATTTAAATATGCAAACATTGGATTCGCTCATGCTTATATTTACATGGGTTACTGTGAAATGTTATAGATGACGTTAATTCAATGAGCAGTATACAAATAAATATTCCTCGGTTGGCATCTAGGACTTATATAACGTTTTGCACTAGGCTATGTAGAAAAAATTAAGAAACTAGAGATCCTGTTAGACGATTATGTCTAATATATAATGAAGTAGAAAGTATTTCTACTTTTGTCGTTGTACTAGGTTGCTTTCTTATTTGTATAGAACGTATATTTTTGTATAATGTGCGTCTATTCATGTTGTTATTGGGATACTTTGTATCCTGTTGGGAGGTTGTAAATAAATAGTAACAGGACGCAAGATCTGGCCAGACGATAAAATTGTACCCAGTGTGTTCTTCTTCGATACAATTCGGCCCGCAAAAGACCTGGATAGACTCCTTGAGGCACTCCTTGCATGCGAATTTCAACTTTTGTTTATATCTGACATTATTAGGAACCTCTGCAATAATGTCGGTATAAAACCCATCAATTACCTTAATGTCATACAAAAATAAATAATTATTCGTTTATTTGTTCAAATCAAGAAAACATACGTCATTTTTACATTTTTTGTTATATAAAATCGTTTTAAAGTATATTTTAAAAAGTTGGTCATTAGTCATTCGTTTTTACTTTTAACAGTAACTGTTTTTCGAGTTGTTTTTTTTGTATCACGCGGTGCTATTAAAAATATTTTCCCACTATTTTCGCTTGTATTTTGGCACTTTCGTAAATTTCAGGTTATCTTTAAATGTCACTGACGCGTGACGATCAAAATGGCCGCGTTGATGGAACGCTGACGTCACTGGGCAAGGAACGAGGCGGAGAAAATCAGCCGCGTTTTGAACAATGCCATTTTTAATTGCAGTTTTTCGCTATTAAATAAAAAATACGGGTTTTGTGTAATTTGGATTCACTTAATGATACTTACTTGGCCAATTTAGACAATATAGAAGGCGATCTCTTAACATTGACAGTAGATGGCGTACGTTCCAAGTTATTATCTTGACTTTCATGGTGTTCAAAAACTTGAAAACGTTCTTTAACGTTCAAATTTTGCAGTTCTTCTAGCCCAAGATCAGGCTTATCACTAGCTGCAGAAAAAAAACAATTAGACGCGAACAATTCAAACGGAAAACATCAAACAAATATTACAATTTTAATAAATTAGTTCATAAAACAACACTCAAATTAGTCCGTTATTGTACACACTTGTATACCTCGAACCACATCAGGAGGAAGCTCCTTCGGTTGGTTTTCTCTTATTATCATTTCATGACGACGGGGTCTCACTATTTGTCACGGGAAAAAAAATATAATTTTGTTAGGTTAAAAAAAATTGTAACTTACTTGGTTGTGGTTCGTCGTCGACGGCTTTGGGGGCAAACAGCGCCCTAAAGTGCGGTTTACAATACAGCACACCTTCGTTACTTTGGTACGTATCAACACTGAAAAAAATTTGAACAGTTTAAACAAACCTTGAAAATTATACATACATACATAAAATCACGCATTTCTCACAAAATCAGTCTCTCTTTCAACAACATTCTTACTAACCTGACATCATAGGTACAACATATATTCCTCACTCTTAACATATTAAAGTGACCGAATTACGGTAGCGAAATACCGCAACCGGACCACAATAATAGTAACAAAACAATCATCCTTCACCACACATTCCGGTCTAAGCACACTTCTTTCGCCTCGGCCACATTCATAATCGCATTCATACACGCTCTTCTTCTCTTCCCACTCGGAAACTTTCTCTCTTTTAGTACCTTATCAATCACATCCATCCACTTACACACTGGACGGCCACGCAATCGAACACCCTCAATTTCACCAAGATATATACGCTTTACAAGACGTTCACGCTTCATTCTCTCCACATGACCAAACCATCTCAACTGGCTCATTCCTCTTAACAACATTCTTCCTAACCATACATTCTTCATACACCAAGATGTTCCTCAAGGGATGTATCCAGGCCTTATTTATTGACGAAGACGCTGGGGACAGATCAAAACGTCCCATATAATATTTTTGGGCTCTTTTATCTCGGAAAATATTCAGGAGTAGTAAATTGCGCCTTGACGTCAGATATAAACAAAGGTGTGCCGCAAGGCGAGCATCCAGGCCTTATTTTATTGACGAAGACTCTGGGGACAGATCAAAACGTCCCGTATAATATTTTTGGGCTTTTTTATCTCGAAAAATATTCAGGAGTAGTAAATTGCGCCTTGACGTCAGATATAAATAAAGGTGTGCCGCAAGGCGAGCATCCAGGCCTTATTTTATTGACGAAGACGCTGGGGACAGATCAAAACGTCCCATATAATATTTTTGGGTTTTTTATCTCGAAAAATATTCAGGAGTAGCAAATTGCGCCTTGATGTCAGATATAAATAAAGGTGTGCCGCAAGGCGAGCATCCAGGCCTTATTTTATTGACGAAGACGCTGGGGACAGATCAAAACGTCCCATATAATATTTTTGGGCTCTTTTATCTCGGAAAATATTCAGGAGTAGTAAATTGCGCCTTGACGTCAGATATAAACAAAGGCGTGCCGCAAGGCGAGCATCCAGGTCTTATTTTATTAACGAAGACGCTGGGGACAGATCAAAACGTCCCATATAATATTTTTGGGCTTTTTTATCTCGAAAAATATTCAGGAGTAGTAAATTGCGCCTTGATGTCAGATATAAACAAAGGCGTGCCGCAAGGCGAGCATCCAGGCCTTATTTTATTGACGACGACGCTGGGGACATATCAAAACGTCCCATATAATATTTTTGGGCTTTTTTATCTCGAAAAATATTCAGTAGTAAATTGCGCCTTGACGTCAGATATAAACAAAGGCGTGCCGCAAGGCGAGCATCCAGGTCTTATTTTATTAACGAAGACGCTGGGGACAGATCAAAACGTCCCATATAATATTTTTGGGTTTTTTATCTCGAAAAATATTCAGGAGTAGTAAATTGCGCCTTGACGTCAGATATAAACAAAGGCGTGCCGCAAGGCGAGCATCCAGGCCTTACTTTATTGACGAAGACGCTGGGGATAGATCAAAACGTCCCATATAATATTTTTGGGCTCTTTTATCTCGAAAAGTTTTCGATGGAAGTTGGGACGCATGATATAAACAAAGGTGGGGCGAAGTATAGAATATGGTCCAGCTTTAAAATGCAGTTTTTTAATGGACTCTATTCTTTTATGTAAAATATCGTATTAAAACCTGAAATTAGAGCACGGAAACAGGTTATATTCACTTTTTACTATAAAAACTCATCAAATATTTGTTTCCGAACCTTAATTTTGCTTTATTTTAATGTATATAGGAGGCTAATGAACCGATATATACTCATTTAAACTCATATTGAGTTTGGACCCTATTTTATACTTTAGCCCCATTCCTTACACGCCCCAATGCATCACATACATCACTTCATCTATATCATAAACACTTCCACAGCTTTCACAACTCGACCACTTCCACTCCGCAGTCTCTTCACACTCAACCAAAACAGTCGCTTATTCGTACTAAAATCATTTCACTCAATACGTCATCATACTTTAATTGTTTGTTGCATTCTTGGCACCGGAAACAGTTCTTATGCCATATGCTCTTTTCCGCTTTCATTTGTTCCATTTGGAAGACTTGCTTGCCACATGATTTACAGTTTGATGTATCGATCGCCCCATTTCCCTAAAAAAAAATTTTTTTAAAATAAAATTCAAGACATTTGAGCCCAATTTGAAATATTACATTAAATTTTTCCTGGGCTTTTCCACTGTCCGAAGATCGAACATGTAAGACCGATTTTTTCTGCAAAGCGTCGAACTTTGAAAACGACGATTTCTGAAATAAAAATTACATATTTTCAACAAAAATATTTTATTAAATTTTTTCAAAATATTGATAATATACCACAAAAATACTTACAAGTTTCTCAATGCGGTCAGATGTTCTTAGAATCGTTTTAATTTCACATTTATTAGAATTTATTTGGTTAATGATACTTTCATTTTTGTTAGTCAAGTTATTAAAACATTCTCTCTACGAAAACCATGCCATGCAACAAAATTGTTAAAATATGTTAAATAAGCTTTAAAAAGCGTAAATTTAAACTTTAAGCATGATTACACAACATAATAATTTAAGAATGCATTAATTTCGGGAATTTTTTTCCCAAATTTCGATCCTATTTTCCGCAATGGTTAAATTTTCAGTTAAAAACGTCTCAAACTCGGGTTCAAAAACTGTACATTTTTGGCTAAAAATGTGAGGTTAAAATTCGGTTAATATCTCAATTTCGGTTAAAGATTGAGTGTTAATTCTTGCTAAAACGAACTCTGGAGGGTCGATTTGATATATTAATATTTTAAAAGTGCCAAAAAGACCTTAGGAATTCCGGAGAAAAGGGTCGAAATTTTAGAAAAAATTAGAAAAATTTACCACCAAAACATGCATTTTATTTTGCTCACAACTCCTCAACGGTTTAAATTATCTTCAAATTAACACGAAATTCGTGTTGTACGGGGTTTAAAATATAAATTAACTCATTTCCAAATCTTAAACCTGTCTGGACAAAGTTTTATTTAAATATTTCTAAGATGACGCCCGTTCTTCCAAAACATCAAAACTTTTATTTGGTTATAAGTTCGGCTGAAATTTCCAAGAATCCCTAAGGTCTTTTTGACACTTTTAAAATATTAATATATCAAGTCGACCCTCCAGAGTTTATTTTCGCAAGAATTAACACTGAATCTTGAACCAAAATTGAGATATTAACAGATTTTTAACCTCACATTTTTTGTCAAAAATGTACAAACAGGAATTTAAAAACCTCCCAAAACTGGGTAGAGGAAATTTTTGACTTCACCATTCAATTCTACGTACTTTCTTACATAAGTATACCAATTTTCATTTCTTGAATGGTCTTCAAATAAACAATTTGAATTCACCGGAAATTTGTCGAATTTTAGTGCGCAATCGACGCATCAGTCTCGCATTAAAATTCAGCAAATTCAGGGCGAATATTATCTTTACAAATATTTAAATAAAACTTTGTCCAGACGGTTTTAAGATTTGCAAATAAGTGAATTTATATTTTAAACCCCGTAGAACACGAATTTCGTGTTAATTTGAAGATAATTTGAACCGTTCATGAGATGTGACGAAAATAAAATACATGTTTTTGGGAAATGTTTTCCCAAATTTTGACCCTATTTTCCTAAATCCCTAAGGTCTTTATGACACTTTTAAAATATTAATATATCAAATAGACCCTCCAGAGTTCGTTTTTCTAAGAATTAACGATTTATCTTTAACCAAAATCGAAATATTGACCGATATTTAACCTCACATTTTTGTACAATTTTTGAACCCGGGTTTGAGAAGTTTTTAACCGGATATTTAACCACTTTTATACCGGAAATGTACAAATCAACCCTCCACAGTTCGTTTTTGCAAGAATTAACTTTATATCTTTAATCGAAATCGTGATATTGACCGATTTTTAACCTTACATTTTCAGTCAAAAATGTACAAATTTTGAACCCCAGTTCGAGACGTTTTTAACCGGAAATTTAAACATTTTTATACCGGAAATATACAAATCAACACTAAAATCGTGTTGTGCGGGGTTAAAATATTAAATGACTACAATACAACAGTAATGTCAAATATTTGTCAGGAGTTGTAAGGAGAAAATAAAATGCATGTTTTAGGGCAAATTTTTCAAAATAACGACCTTATTTTCTATAATCCCTAAAGCCTTTTGACACTTTTAAAATATTAATATATCAAATCGACCCTCCAGAGTTCATTTTTGCAAGAATTAACACGTTTTTTTCAACCGAAATAGAGATATTGTTCGATTTTTAACCTCACATTTTTAGCCAAAAATGTACAATTTTTGAACCCGGCTTTGAGAAGTTTTTAACCGGAAATTTAACAACTTTTATACCAGAAACATACAAATTAACTCGTTAAAGTTCATTTTTGCAAAAATAAACACTATCTTTAACCGAAATAAACTATTATTAACCTCACATTTTTGGCCGAAACTAAATATGAAAACACGCATTTTTCGTGATTCATAACTTCTGAACTGTTTGAAATATCTTCAAATTAACACTGAATGCTTGCGACTAAATAAATTTGGGACAGTTACGAATAATTTTAGACATATTTATATTATTATGTTGTGTAAAACATACTTAAAAAATGTAAATCTTACCAATGATTTTACAGAAACGTTGGAGAAGACATTAAAATCATCTGTTCGAATGTCCATCATACTTTTATGTCGCTAATGTTAGAAAACAAATAATAAAATGAACAAATATTAAAAATTAATATAACAACTTATTTTTATAAAAATTGCAGCCTTGTTAAACAAAAAAATAAATAACTTAATGGTTTCTAATACTACAATTAAAAAATCTACGTCTAAATTTAGAGACTTTTACAAAACATGCAATAAAACTCACCAATGTTAGAAACTTTTTTTTTACTTGAAACTCAGTATTTTTAGAAGATAAACTGGAAAGGTCACTAAAACTACGACACTGAAAGATGCAATGAAGCAAAAAATACAATCATTCAAACAATATTTAATAGGTTAATAAACTTACCAAATTTTTGACGCTCACATGAGATAATGTATCTTCATCATTAGTTAATTCAGTCTAAAAAATAAGTTAGTAACACTCAAAACACTTGTTAAATATTAGAAACACAACAAATCGTACACGAGAACCATTTGAAAAGTTCCAGGTTTTGTAGAGATGATCTTTCTTCTATTGCACCGTCAACGATTAAAAATATAGAACATTTTTATTATTTAATACACATTTCCCGCACTTTTATTTACATATTTCTTAAGTTTCACAGCTTTAATCATTGTTGTACGTTTATAATTTATTATTTTCATTGACTGTTTAACATTTGTCTTGCTATGACAACGGTCGCCATATTGTCAATGTTGCCACCAGTTGAGCACAAAAATTATGTACTCTGACCATCACCAAAATATTAATTAAAGCTAAATAAAATCATTTGCATATATTTTAGACATTTACAGGCCATAAGTGTTACAATAAATATAAAATAATTGTACTATACAGTATAATTTATGTATAAATTATTTTAAAGAGCGGTGCGTTAGCCGAATGTTATGCAGGTTGGACAATACATTTTAACCTCGAAATTAAATGTCAATTTAAATATTTTAATTAAAAAATACATGTATTCGACAAATTTTAAATATATATAAATAATTTTCAGTCAATTTCATGTGTTTCCTGTAAATTTCAGCCGAATTCATAACCAAATAAAAGTTTTGTGGAAGAATTGCGAAAAATTCGCAACGGCCGACATTTTAGAAATATTTAAATAAAACTTTGTCCAGACGGTTTTAAAATTTGGAATTGTGATAATTTATAGTTTAAACCCCGTAGAACACGAATTTCGTGTTAATTTGAAAATATTTTAAACCGTGAAGGAGTTGTGAGCAAAATGCATTAATTTGGGGAAAATTTTCCCCAAATTTCGATCATATTTTCCGCAATCCCTAAGGCCTTTTTGACACTTTTAAAATATTAATATATCAAATCGACCCTCCAGAGTTCATTTTTGCAAAAATAAACACTATCTTCTTACATACGTATACAAATTTTCATGATTTTTTGTTGAATGGTCTTCAAATAAACACAATTTGAATTCACCGGACATCTGTCGAATTTTAGTGCGCAATCGACGCATCAATCGCGCATTAAAATTCAGCAAATTTAGGGCGAATATTATCTTTAAAAATATTTAAATAAAACTTTGTCCAGACGGTTTTAAGATTTGCAAATAAGTGAATTTATATTTTAAACCCCGTACAACACGAATTTCGTGTTAATTTGAAGATAATTTGAACCGTTCATGAGATGTGAAAAAATAAAATGCATGTTTTTGGGAAATTTTTCCCAAATTTTGACCCTATTTTCCTAAATCCCTAAGGCCTTTTCGACACTTTTAAAATATTAATATATCAAATAGACCCTCCAGAGTTCATTTTTGCAAAAATAAACGCTCTACCTGTAACCAAAATGGAGATATTGACCGGTTTTTAACCTCACATTTTTAGCCAAAAATGTACATATTTTGAACCCGGGTTCCTGCAATCCCTAAGGCCTTTTTCACACTTTAAAGATATTAATATATCAAATCGACCCTCCAGAGTTCGTTTTTGCAAGAATTAATACTATATCCTTAACTGAAATCGAGATATTAACCGATTTTAACCTCACGTTTTAAGCTAAAAATGTATAATTTTTGAACCCGGGTTTGAGACGTTTTTAACCGGAAATTTAACCACTTTTATACCGGATATATACAAATCAACCTTCTAAAGTTCATTTTAGTAAAAATAAACACTCTATCTTTAACCAAAATCGTGATATTAACACTAAAATCGTGTGGAACATTTCAAATGATTCCCGAATTTATAATAATTAATACAAACAGACTTACCACTGAGATATTTTCTTTTTCGTTGTCCTTTTTCGATTTTTTGGATTTCTTTTTCTTTAAGGCCTTTTCCTGCATGCCACTAGATTCAATTTTAGTCGCACTAGATTCAACTTTTGTTTCCATGTATGTTGATTCACAAGTTATTGATGAACTCTGTACAAAAAACAAGAAAAAATAGAAATATAAATTAAGTCGATATTATTTTCGACAATGTATATTTTTATTATTTATACTTAATATGGGAAAAGTAAATGGAAACTGATAATATTTTTCAATATTTATCGAAAATATGTTAAGATAAGATAATTTAATCATTAAATAAATAATTATGGATTAATTTTTATCGATATGGCCGCATATGACCTCCCGCCAATTATGTTTACAATAAAAATAAACTCATTTTAAGACAGTTTAAATATATTTCTTGACAGTTATCGACACATTTAGACAGTTTTAGACAATTCAAAGCCAAATATGGGCTAAGTATAGAATATGGTCCAGCTTTAAAATGCAGTTTTTTTAATGGATTCTATTATTTTATGTAAAATATCGTTTAAAAACCCCGAAATTAGAGCTCGGAAAGAGGTTAGATCTACATTTTACTACAAAAACTCATCAAATATTTACTTCCGCACCCAAATTTTTATTTATTTTAATGAATACAAGGCTATTGAACCGATATAGAGTCATTTAAATTCATTTCGAGTTTGGACCCTATTCTATACTTAAGGGCTAAGTATAGAATATGGTCCAGCTTTAAAATGCGGTTTTTTTAATGGATTCTATTCTTTTATGTAAAATATAGTTTAAAAAACCTGAAATTAGAGCTCGGAAAGAGGTTAGATCACATTATACTACAAAAACTCATCAAATATTTACTTCCGCACCCAAATTTTTCTTTATTTTAATGAATACAAGACTATTGAACCGATATAGAGTCATTTAAATTCATTTCGAGTTTGGACCCTATTCTATACTTTAGCCCAAAATATTTTTAGTTAAGCAACACTTACATTGTTAGTAAGACACTCAGTTAGATTTTGCAAAACTGAACTTTCTTCAAATTTTTCGTCAAATTTTTCTTCAAATTTTTCTTCAAACTTGACATCCGAAGTTTCGTTCACTTCAAATATCTGTTGATGTTCGATTTCTTCAATTTGATGACTTTCTTTAAATTTTTCATCAATTGTATCGCAAATTTCTTCACATTTTTCATTTATTTCTTCGTTTTTATCATATTCAAAACTGGTATCTGGCGAAGCATCGCATAAATGTTCGACTATCGTCGGCGTCGGGCGCATTTTAAACGTTTCTTCAACCGACTCTTTCTTCAAATTTTCTTCTTCAATATCCGATATTTCTTCGCTGTTGCTAGAATGGACGCAAACTTCGTTTTCCGCTGAAATTTCAGAGATTGAAGTCGGTTCTTGGGTTGGCGCTTCAATTTGCTTCAAATTTTGAAGAAAATCGTAAGTTTCTTCTGTTGGGGTTAACATCGGAGAGGAGACTATTGTTTGAGTGAACAGCGGAAGTGCCGTATCGGTTGATAAAAGTAATAATTCTCGATTTATTTTCCGTTCATTTTCGATATCTTTGAATGTGTTTAAAAATCGCTCTTTTGCGGTTAAAGATTCTGTGTCAACATCAGTGACTACAATATTACTAGGTATTGGGTCGTATTCTACTTCCGGACTAGGGATTTCTTTATTTATATAGTTGTCATCCTGCGCGTCGCTTATATTGTGTTGTTTTATTGGGAAAGTTTGAAGACCTACCGATTTTTTTATGTCAAAGTTTCGCCGATAGAAATAAAAATAAGTTTTCGGAATTTTTTTTACATATCGACGTAGTTTTTTTTATAAATTTTTTACATTGAAAAATTTCCGAAAACTTATTTTCTTATTATTACCTTCAGACTGTAATTTCTCTTCAATTTTTGGTGAAGAATTTCCGTTTTCCGTGTGTTTTATATCATTTTTAAGTACGCAACTTAAGTTTTCTGAGGTTAAAGTTAAGTTCATTTGAGATTTAAGTTCATGTTTAAGTACATTTTCTTCTGTAACACTTATAATTTCTTCATTGGTGGTTTCTTTTTGCTCCTAAAATTATTAGCTTAAGCCAAAACAGCTATTTTGACAATATACACATTTTAGGTTATGTTTATGTATATAATGTCAATAATAATTATTAATAAGTTAATAAAACAAAACTCACAGACATGCATTTTAATCTGTTATTGAATTCTTCACTAATTATGTCTTCTAACGAAAAATTTTCTTCATTTTCGGAACTTACAATTCTGCTTTTCTTGACTGTATCCGCCATCTGTAAAAATAAAATAAAAATAGGTAATTTTCAACTAACTAATCGATAGCGGGATTCCGCCATTTTTTACTTCCCGCCATTTTTAGTTAATATGCACGAATTTTCCGTATTTAAGCATTCTGCATTCATATAGAGTTGATTATCTTAAAGTTAATTTATTGATCTACACTTTTACATTCCACCATTTTGTCAACACATCCACTACTCAGTTGCAGACATAACAGCAACAGCAGTAACTCTTTAAATAATGAAATACTTTAATGAACAATTTATTGATCTACACTTTTACATTCCACCATTTTGTCAACACATCCACTGCTCAGTTGCAGACATAACAGCAACAGCTGTAACTCTTTAAATAATGAAATACTTTAATGAACAATTTACTGATCTACACTTTTACATTCCACCATTTTGTCAACACATCCACTGCTCAGTTGCAGACATAACAGCAACAGCTGTAACTCTAAATAATGAAAAACTTTAATGAACAATTTATTGATCTACACTTTTACATTCCACCATTTTGTCAACACATCCACTGCTCAGTTGCAGATATAACAGCAACAGTTATATATATATATATATATATATATATATATATATATATATATAAGCATTCTGCATTCATATAGAAATGATTATCTTAAAGTTAATTTATTGACCTACACTTTTACATTCCACCATTTTGTCAACACATCCTCTGCTCAGTTGCAGACATAACAGCAACAGCTATATATATAAGCATTCTGCATTCATATAGAGTTGATTATCTTAAAGTTAATTTATTGATCTACACTTTTACATTCCACCATTTTGTCAACACGTCGACTGCTCAGTTGCAGACATAACAGCAACAGCTGTAACTCATTAAATAATGAAATACTTTAATAAACAATTTATTGATCTACACTTTTACATTCCACCATTTTGTCAACACATCTGCATTATAATTTATAAAATGAAATACATAATCAGTCACATTGATTGCGTACAACTAGTTATTCCAAAATTTGTTATAAATAAAATTATACTTTATTGCCTAGGTATAAAAATATCTATTCTACCTTGCTGAGTGGTCCAAATGGCACTTTAGTGACACTGACACAATTAAACATAATTAACACTTCAACCTTGTGCCATTTTAATTATTTTTATGTCATTTAAATTTAGAAAATCTATTTATATTGTAATTCTAAACCACTCCTTAGTTAAAAATATACAAGTACATATTATAGAGATTTGAACCAGTACAACGTCGCTAAACAATCTTAAAATAAACTAAGTCAACGAACTGAAGATATCTGCTATCTAAATTTAGAAAAGACACTAAAATATTTTAGTAATTTTATCCAGGTAGATATTTAGTAAATACTTTAAATATTTTCTTCAGCGTTGCATCAGGACTATTTTTATATTTCACAAGCCTCAGAATACTGAAAGTAGCACATAAACATCAAAATAGAAAATGAAACATTTGTTAAAAATTTGACATTAAACTTACATTTTCTCTAGCGCACTACTATTCAATGGTTTAAAATATCTTCAAAGTAACATCAAATTTGTGTTCTGTGGGGTTTAAAATATAGATTGACTCATTTACATACCTTCAAACTACTTAAAATAAGTTTTATTTAAATATTTCTAACCTAACATCAAAACGAATCTTTTCAATTCTGTCAAAACAATCAAAACTTTTATTTGGAGATAAAAAATAAATTCAAAGTACCATAATTCGTGTTCTGCAGGGTTAAAAATATAAAATGACTCATTTACATACCTTCAAACAACTTAAAATAAGTTTTATTTAAATATTTCTAACCTAAGATAATTCCGAATCTTTTCAATTCTGTCAAAACAATCAAAACTTTTATTTGGAGATAAATATATTCAAAGTAACAACAAATTCGTGTTCTGCGGGGTTCAAAATATAAATTGACTCATTTACATACCTTCAAACAACTTAAAATAAAGTTTTATTTAAATATTTCTAACCTATGATTCAATTACGAATCTTTTCAATTCTGTCAAAATAATCAAAACTTTTATTTGGAGATAAATATATTCAAAGTAACATTAAATTCGTGTTCTGCGGGGTTTAAAATATAAATTGACTCATTTACATACCTTCAAACAACTTAAAATAAGTTTTATTTAAATATTTCTAACCTAAGATAATTCCGAATCTTTTCAATTCTGTCAAAACAATCAAAACTTTTATTTGGAGATAAATATATTCAAAGTAACAACAAATTCGTGTTCTGCGGGGTTTAAAATATAAATTGACTCATTTACATACCTTCAAACAACTTAAAATAAGTTTTATTTAAATATTTCTAACCTAAGATCAAATTAGGAATCTTTTCAATTCTGTCAAAACAATCAAAACTTTAATTTGGAGATAAATATATTCAAAGTAACAACAAATTCGTGTTCTGCGGGGTTTAAAATATAAATTTACTCATTTACATACCTTCAAACAACTTAAAACAAGTTTTATTTAAACATTTCTAACCTAAGATCATATTACGAATCAATCAAAACTTTTATTTGGAGATAAAAGCGGCTGAAATTTACAGAAAATACGTAAAACTAACTAAAAACCATTTATTTATATTTAAAATTTGTTTAAAACATTGATTTTTAAATGAAAATATTTGTTTAATAATAGCCAAATTTAACGTTAAAGTGTACTATTCAACCTGCATAACATTTGGTATGATCAGCGCCAAAACGCTAGAACTACATTTGACATAAATGACTCTGTCGGTATAAAAGAGTTATAGATTTATTAATTAAATGATTAAACTCCTAAATGGTTAAATTATTTACAAATTAACACTAAATTCGTGTTCTACGGGGTTTAAAATATAAATTAACTCAATTCCAAATCTTAAAACCGGCAAATAGTAAGAAAATGGCGCGAACAACTGCCAGTTGGGCTGTCAAACGTCAAATATATTGCTGTCATTAAAATACCTGTATTTTAATTTCAATAAAAGCTTTTGTAACTTATTTCGATAAGGTCTATTCGGCTGAAATTTACAGGAAACACTTAAAATTTATTGATTATTTAATGAAAATATTTGACTGACAGCAGAAAAGTGTGGTTTGACATTTTGACTCTGTCGGTAAGGCAGTTTCAAAACAAATGCCAATGCTATTCTTATGTAACTTTGAAAATTATTTATTGAAACACTATGCAATATTTTGAATTCTAACAACTTCTATGATACGCCCTGGGGTTAAAAGAACATCTCTACAAAATTTGACATCGATATGGAAATCGACATGTTGAGAACTGCTCGTTTACCGGCCGGTATTTATATGTGTTTTGGCAAACGTTCAAATTTGTAACATTGGTTACTAAGGACTCGCATATTGTACAGGTATTTTAAGATTTGAATATCTGTTGAAATTCTTATAAAAATATACAAATTTTCCAGAAACTAGGCAAACTTGCGCGTTTTCTAAACTTAAATAATGTCAGATATAAACAAAAAGACAAATTCGCACATAAGGTGTGCCTCAAGGCGTCCATCCAGGTCTTTCGTGAGCCATTTTATTTTTTTTAATTTGTGCCAAAACTAATCGAACATACGGTATTTGAAACAGTTTCAGTCTGAATCAATTTTAGACGTGAAGTACAAAAAAACAACAATACTATTTTATAAAGTGAAATTTGTTTATTACAATGTTTTAATAATTAATTTTGCAATTAACAATTACACAATTAAAATAAGAAAGTTATCCTGACATCCTTATCAATATCTAGTGACGTCACTTCCTTTAATTCTACCACATATGGTTTATTTTTTACCACAGACATTTAAAAAATGACGTACCATTCTAGTCTTTTAAAAATAATATATTTGAAAATGTCACTAATAATCACAAAAATCGTGCAGTGTTGCCAACCTTATATAATATTTTAACCCCGTACAACACGATTTTAGTGTTAATTTAAAATTATTTTAAATAATTCATGAGTTATGAGCTCCCAAAAATGTATGTAAGGTTAAAATAGTTCAATATCACGATTTCGGTTAAATATAGTGTTTATTTTTGCAAAAATGAACTTTAAAGGGTTAATGTGTATATTTCCGATATAAAAGTGGTTAAATTTCCGGTTAAAAACTCCTTAAACCCGGGTTCAAAAATTGTACATTTTTGGCTAAAAATGTGAGGTTAAAAACCTGTCAATATCTTCATTTTGGTTACAGGTAGAGCGTTTATTTTTGCAAAAATGAACTCTGGAGGGTCTATTTGATATATTAATATTTTAAAAGTGTCAAAAAGGCCTTAGGGATTTAGGAAAATAGGGTCAAAATATGGGAAAAAATTTCTCAAAAACATGCATTTTATTTTCTTCACATCTCATGAACGGTTCAAATTATCTTCAAATTAACACGAAATTCGTGTTCTACGGGGTTTAAAATATAAATTCACTTATTTGCAAATCTTAAAACCGTCTGGACAAAGTTTTATTTGAATATTTCTAAAGATAATATTCGCCCTAAATTTGCTGAATTTTAATGGGCGATCGACGCGTCGATTGCGCACTAAAATTCGACAGATGTCCGGTGAATTCAAATTGTGTTTATTTGAAGACCATTCTCCAAAAAATTATGAAAATTGGTATACTTATGTAAGAAGATAGTGTTTATTTTTGCAAAAATGAACTCTGGAGGCTCGATTTGATATATTAATATTTTAAAAGTGTCAAAAAGGCCTTAGGGATTCCGGAAAATAGAGCAGAAATTTGGGAAAAAATTAGGAAAAATTTGTCCCAAAAAATACATTTTATTTTACCCACAACTCGTCAACGGTTAAAATTATTTTCAAATTAACACGAAATTCGTGTTCTACGGAATTTAGAATATAAATTAAGTAAATTCCAAATCTTAAAACCGTCTGGAAAAAGTTTTATTTAAATATTTCTACATGTCATCCGTTGCGAATTTTTCCATCAATTATTTGGTTATTTTGTAATTTAAATAATTTATTTATATAATTTGAATTGTTTTGAATTATACAATAGACAACATTAGAAAGGAAATACAAAAAATATAATGAACTGTAAGTATTTTTTTTGAAAAAACTTATTGAACATATGTTGACGAAAAAAATACTCATACGTATACAAAGAGCACATTTTCTTTAAAGTCATTCAACTTAAAAAAAGTTTAAGGTCTGCCGGTATGAACTTTTGCCCCCAAATATAATCAGCAGTTTTTATTCACAGTGCTCGAGACTAAGTTTTCGCGCAAATGAACTCGACAATTTAGAATTTTAAAGATGTGATGTGTCAAATTTAAATTACGATTATTTTAACGTCTTTTTTATGTAATGTAGTGTTAATCATGGTATCTAATAATTATTTGTTACTTACCAAGTATTTCAGTTGTAGTATACAGCAAATTTAAATTTAAAAACTTGTTAAATTTCTAATTGTTTTGTCACAATTTATATTACATTTGTTGGTTATGTTTTACCGACATCGCGAGTGCTCTGTTTTGCCGACTCCCGCCAAACAGACATTGTTGCCAACATTGCGAACCAAATGCACTAAGTTCATTATTTTAAAATTAAATTTCATTCAATATTCCACCATTTTCTTTTATTATTATTATTAAGCGAATAAATGTTTGACAAACTATACTTTTTATTATAAATATATTTGTTTAAGAAATGCTTTAGAAATAGGAGTGTTTTTTGTAAATTTGGGAAATTGACAATTGACGTTTTGCACGTTGCCTAGGCGACGCGAAACAACACATTAGTTTATTTATTTATTTTTGACGATCCTAGAAGTTGATTTAATCGTTCAAGACAATAAGTCCGTTGATTTAATTATATATTTAGGGCATTCTTCAAGAAATACGATATACTGTAAGCATATTAGTTTGAAGTAAATATTATACATATATTTATCTTGTTTTCAATGTGACTCACAGTAGATATTGATTGTGTCAAATATTTCTCCGATGACAAATATACTTAAACTTTAATATTATTATACACTTTGTACTTAGAAAGAGTTTCTTTCTTTTGATGAATAATTTTGAATAAATTTTTGTAGTCTATTATTTCTTAAAAACGATTTACAACATTTCTGAACCGTGAACTAAATTAACATAATAATTATCTTTAATAAATGACTATCTGAAAAAGTAGAGCATCTAATGAGGTCAAAAATTAGAATTAGCAAACTTAAGATTACTTTTTTTAAATTGCGACTTAAATTTTTTAATTAAGTTAAAAAGAGAACAGAACTGGGCTCATGACACCCCCTTGTTTCACACCATTTTATTACTTTGAACAAAACAGCATAGGACAAAACATACTCAATAATAAATAGAGCATATATATTTTAATTTGTATGTAATAAGTACAAAATGCTATATTTAAATTATTTTATATTTAAATATAAGTATACTCCGATACCTTTAGTATATAGGAAGTTTAAATATTTCAAATTCCTGGATCTACAAACTTATTTTTAACTCGAAAACAACTATGCAGTCCTCAAAATGTTCTCGAGTTACAAAATTTCTACGTATCTCAAAAACTAAATTATTTTTAACGCAGAATCATTTACATAATAAAAAATGGGGTGTTCCATTTAAAATTTTGAATTTTGTGAACTTTACGTTCACGTAGAAATTACAATTTTCAAAAATTATCGATTATTAATTTATAATATTGTAAACAAAAGCTTTCTTTACAAAACTATTTTTACAGATGTAAAATTATCTGCTGAATTCAATAGTAGAATAAAAACTATAGCATTCCATTTAAAATAAGAAAGTAGGGTCCATTTCCGGTTAAACCGGAAGTGCTTCTGTTTGGAAAATATTATAGCTGAAACGAGAATGACGGAAAACCCCCAAATACCAAATTTCGTAAAATAATATTGAATAGTTTTTAAAATAACGTTAGCATACACCCTTAGATTCATATTGTTTTAATGTGTCGCATTTGTTGTTTTTAGATGTAGTTCAAATGTTATTCTTGTACATATACGTAAAAAGATATAAATAAATTTTGTTTATTTTGATGACTGAAAATGTTATTTAAATACCTTTGCTCACTTAAAGTTGAGTAAGATTTCTAAATTTTCCAAAATGACATCATTAAGATAACTTATTATTCGATTAAGTACCACTTCCGGTTTATTATAATAATCAAAATTAAATATGTTGTTTTCATATAAGAGTTTTAAATATCAAATTTGAGAAGTTTTGGATTATATTTTAATATATTCAAGAAAATCTGTCGATTAGAGCTTCCAGTAAAGTACCACTTCCGGTTGCCCAATTTTACCCCAAAATTTAATTTACATGAATGCAGAAAGTTTAAACGTCACACATACACAAAATTCATAAATTTACAGTAAATACATCTTTTGATAATTTGGGAGAAAAAAAATCGTCACACAAATACAAACAGACAGACAGACAGACATGATTGCAAAAATAGTAAAATTGTATTCTAGGGACCCTAAAACGTGCTTTATTCATTTTTGGACCGAAAATATTACCTATAGTGACGGGAGGTAATAAAAAATACCCCGCAAATTTACTTGGTAAAATGCCGGCAACCGATGCGTCAGTTGCCGACAAAAAAAATCTTAAATTTACGGCAAATACATCTTTTGGTAATTGGGAGAGAAAAAAATCGTCACACAAATACAAACAGACAGGCAGACATGATTGTAAAATTGTATTCTAGGGACCCTAAAACGTGCTTTATTCATTTTTGGACCGAAAATATTACCTATAGTGACGGGAGGTAATAAAAAATACCCCGCAAATTTACTTTGTAAAATGCCGGGAAGCGATGCGTCAGTTGCCGACAAAAAAATCTTAAATTTACGGCAAATACATCTTTTGATAATTTGGAAGCGAAAAAAAAATCGTTACACAAATACAGACAGACAGACATGATTGTAAAAATAGTAAAATTGTATTCTAGGGACCCTAAAACGTGCTTTATTTATTTTTGGACCGAAAATATTACCTATAGTGTGACATGAGGTAATAAAAAATACCCCGCAGATTTATTTTGTAAAATGCCGGCAAGCGATGCGTCAGTTGCCGACAAAAAAATCTTAAATTTACGGCAAATGCATCTTTTGATAATTTGGAAGAGAAAAAAAATCGTCACATATATACAAACAGACATCATTGTAAAAATAGTAAAAACGTATTGTGTTTATTCACTGTAATTATTATTATCGAATTTTTGGACCGAGAACATAACCTCCCTTACCTACGATATGACGGGAGTTAAAAACTATATTGTTTTTTTTTAGAACAGCTGTATATTAAATAATATGTTGTTTCGAGCACGTTTATTTTAAAAACAATATTATTCATATACATATATTTATGTTTTATACATGTTTATAACATCAATATGTAAAGTTTTTAATTTTACACACTGTAAATTCATTTAATGATAGGTGTCAAATAAAATTAATAAATTAAGAGTCAATGAACTTCAAATGAACATTAAAAATATTTAAAATATACTCACTGATGTTTAAAATAAAATAATTCAACAAAAATATCGTTTGTTTTATCTATTTTGATAGAAATGAACAACCATAAACAATGATATCACTTATTGATAACAAAATCAACAATGCCATTATTTTAAAACAAATGACTCAATTTTTCTGATTTTTAATCAAAATTGTTGTAATTTTACTAAAATTTATATCTTTCTAAAATTAGAATCTTACTAGAATCATTTCCAATTGGGTGGGGTTAAGAAAATAGTAAAAAAAATATACACAAAATGGTTAGCAAATGCAGCAAGGAAAATAGCGAGAATTTATGCTTAATTTGTAGATAATTAGATGTTCTACATTCGTTGCACAATTATAAATATTAGAATAATGTATTTGCTTACCTTTTTTGACAATAAATCCGGTAAAAATGTAAATACTTAAGTAACGATGCACACTATTCAACACACAAATGAGAACTGATATTTTCTTGTTCGCATCGACACTGTCGCCATCTTCACGTAAAGTATTCCACTAGAGTTCACGCCCAATATTACAATTTTATTATATTATAATCGTATACATATTTGCTTGGTTATAATTACAGAAAAATAGCTAGTTTTGCATCGTTAAAATGTTCAAACATCGTTCTGTTCATTTCTTATTTTGTTCAGTTCATAACGTTCAAAACTTGACTGTGAAGTTGGTGCACATTAACTTCGCGCGCTCTCATTTTATATGTGATTTATATGATTTTTATTTACAACTAGCTGGAATCAATTTTTATTTTAACCCAGTACAACATGGTTTTAGTATTAATTTGAAAATATTTTAAACAATTCATGAATTATAAGCCCCTAAATATATGCTCAAAACGCATGTTTGGTCTCGGTTAAAAAAAAGTTCAATATCCCGATTTTGGTTAAAATAGAGTTTATTTTTGCAGAAATGAACTTTAGAGGGTTGATTTGTATATTTTAGGTATAAAAGTGGTTAAATTTTCGGTTAAAAACTCCTCAAACCCGAGTTCAAATATTGTACATTTTTGACTACAAATGTGAGGTTAAAAATCGGTCTATATCTCGACTTCGGTTAAATATGGAGTGTTAATTCTTACAAAAATGAACTTTAGAGGGTTGATTTGTGTATTTGCGATATAAAAGTGATTAAGTTTCCGGCTAAAACTCCTGAAACCCGGGTTCAAAATTGTACATTTTTGGCTAAAAATGTGAGGTTAAAAATCGATCAATATCTCGATTTTGGTTAAAGATAGAGTGTTAATTCTTGCAAAAACGAACTCTGGAGGGTTGATTTGACATATTAGTGTTTTAAAAATGCCAAAAAGGCCTAAGGGATTGCGGAAAGTACGATTGAAATTTTGAAAAAAAAATTGCCCCAAAACAATGCATTTTATTTTGCTCACAGCTTCTAAACGGTTTAAATTATTTTCAAATTAACACGAAAATCGTGTTCCACGGGGTTTAAAATATAAATTTACTCAATTTCAAATATTAAAACCGTCTGGACAAAGTTTTATTTAAATATTTCTAAAATGTCGACCGTTGCGAATTTTTCGCAATCCTTCCAAAACATCAAAACTTTTATTTGGTTATGAATTCGGCTGAAATTTACAGGAAACACATAAAATTGACTGAAAATTATTTGTATATATTTAAAATTAGCCGAAAACATGTATTTTTTATATTTGAATTGACATTTAATTTCGAGGTTAAAATGTATTATCCAACCTGCATAACATTCGGCTAACGTACCGCTCTTTAAAATAATATATACATAAATTATACTGTATAGTACAATTATTTTATATTTATTGTAATACTTATGGCCTGTAAATGCGTAAAATATATGCAAATTATTTTATTTAGCTTTAATATTTTGGTAGTCAGAGTTCATAATTTTTGTGCTCAACTGGTGGCAACATTGACAATATGGCGATGTTACAATAACTGTCACATTTTCATAACTTTTATTTTCTAAACATATATACATACAATTATTCGATTATACGATTCTAAACAATGAAATATGTTGAGAGGAATGTCATATAATGTAATTTATTTTTTAGTTACTGCGAATAATTTGATCATACGCTTGAAAAACAGCTTGAGCGACTTCCACGGCCCGTGATTTCAAGCTCAAGGTCGCTGTAGTTTGTCCGGGCTGTAATTTAAGCTCCAAAAGCACCCAAATTTGATTTGTGAGCTTTAAGCTTTGATATAACATATCCTGCCCTTCGACATTTCTTTTAGCGATTGTGAAGATATTATTTGCCGTCATTTTACTTGCCACTGTATCAGCATTGCCTTTAACGTCGCTCAAACTGTATTGCACTTCATTTGCTGACGGAATATCTTTCCATGTTGTCAAAAAAACTCGTTTGTCCAGTTGGCCATCTTCGCAAAACAAAACTTGTAACGGAATTTGACACGCGAAGTAAAACACCTCAACGTTGTTTTTGACAGCGACTTGAAGAGTCGTCAACGGCTCCATTTTTTGAACTGGGCCATTTGTGGTTAATGCTAAGGATGTTTCTATACTTTGCCCCGGTTGTAGGGCCCCTAAATTCAGTCCCTGGCTTGGAAAAACGCCGAAAGAATTTTTGTTGAGTTGTATCGCGAATGAATTCATGGCAGACATTGCTTTATTGGTGAATGTAAGATCCATTTGGGTGTTTCCGGCACGACGAGAGAATCCTCCGTAGATTTCTAACCCTTTTGCTTTTTCTGCAGGGAGCCAACATTGTTTAGGCGGGGAATATATACTGGGGGTTGTTGTCAAACCGAAAATATCCCCTAAAATATTTGTGGTTGAATTTGGGGCTTCTAAACTTGAAATATTTGAACCGCCTAACAATACGTCTAGTAGGATATCTACGGGGGGTTCAGCGGGTTTTATAACGTTTGAATTTCCCGCCAAAGTTGGGGTGTTTGATATATCCATAGATAATAAATCCCCGACTAAGTTTTCTTGGTTAGGAATGACTTTAAGTGTTTCATTTTGAGGTTCAACCGCCCGATTAACTTGCGGTAAGGTTTTGCGAACCCCCGCCCCTCTCCCCTCGACAAAAGCAGCAGGGGGTTTGTGATACACACTGGCTAAACTCGAAATATGACAGACAAGTTCGTCGAGTAAAGTCGGTTCTAACAAATCAGTTTCTTCTGATATTAAAGGCTTGTCGGCTAAAACAACTTCTTTTGCCGCAGCGGGATCGGTTGATAGTAATCGCCAGTATATAAAACCACGGTCTCGCAAGTCGGGATTGTCTGAATCTTGAGTGGCGAGGCTCAAAACATGCTGAACCAAAGTTTGAGTGTGCGCCGGGCGCTTTAAAAATAGTTTTACAACCGCTGTTAATAGCTGAAGTTGTACTTGAGCGTTTTCATCGGAAAATCCTTCAAGAAATGAATCTAATAATTCATCGGCGTTGTCGATTCTTTCAGCGTATTCTCCGATAATCCAAACCATAGACGCCCGCGCCTCGGGCTCATCTAACGTATCTAAATTTTCGCATAAAGTCGAAATAATTGATTCGTATTTATTCGGGTATTTCCGGAATATATCTTTGATTACAACAATGGCTTCTTGAACGACATAATTAACCTTAGTTTGTATCAAATCTAAAAGTGTTGAGACACATCGTTCCGCGGATGGTTCGACTTTAATCGCGCATCGACCGATCGCCCGAACGGCTTTCCGAACAAAATCAACATCAACTTCCGTTGCGTATTCTTTTAATTCTCCCAAAACTTGCGCGATGTTAGTTTGCGACGCTAACCTAATCATGATGTCAAGTTTTTCGAGTTTGACGTAAATTGGGTCGTTATATTTTACGAAAAAAACTTTCATTTCTTGTTTTAATATTTCGGGGCGTTTTTGAACAACTAAGTTTATGTTTCTCAACGCTACGTATTGTACTTCGGGTTCTGAAGATAATAAAGTGACAAGTGGTGGGGCTAATTTTTTAGATAAAGTGTTACAAGTGTCTACATCGTGTTGTAAAAGCTCTAAAAGCTTCATCAGAACTTTGACAGTGGACAAAACAACCGCCGCATTTGCGTGAGCTAATCTCGGAGTTATTCTTTCGCAAATACTTTGAGCTTCGCGATCATCTCTCGGATTATAATTCGCCAAACTGTCCAAAATAAAAACTTGCGCCCATTCGCTACTTTCATTCAATGCCGTCAACAATTTATTCACGATTTGAGAGTTAAACTCAACTAAAGGAACGCCCGAACTCGAGCTTTCATTAATTTCAGACAAAGCTGCGACCGCATTTGCAACAACCATAGGATTGGAGTCACTTAAAAGCTCTCGAAGTTGATCTAAAAAGCCCTGGTCTTCGACCAAGCTCGCGGATATGTCGAAAAGTTTCGCGACGCAAACCGCGGCCGTTTTGCGGACGTATGGATCCTCGTCTTTTAAACATTTGCGGAGAGGTTCGCACAAGTATTCGGTGATTTTATCGACTCGAATGCAACCCATGGTACGAACGGCGAGGGCGCGGATCAGTGGGTTCGGGTCCTCGCAGTCCTATATTAATTAAAAAGGAATGTTAGAGCAGTTTGATTGATGAGAAAAATGATTTAAGCAACTACAGTGATTTGAAAATGTAATTATGGTTTGTCGAAATACAAATATTTATTCAAAAATGTTATAAATTGTTCCCAACTATCTCAATCTTTTTTTTTTTTTTAGTTTAGAGGGTTAATGTGTTTCTTATCGGTATAAAAATGGTTAAATTTCCGGTTAAAAACATTTCAAACCCGGAATAAAAAATTGTACATTTTTAGCTAAGAATGTGAGGTTAAAAATCGGGCAATATCTCGATATCGGTTAAAGATATAGTGTTAATTCTTGCAAAAACGAACTCCGGAGGGTCGATTTAATATATTAATATTTTAAAAGTGTGAAAAATGCCTTAGAGATTGCAGAAAATAATTAGATAAAGTCACGGAGTAACTGTAAGTAAATGAATTGCAAGGACGGGATTTTATTGCGCAATATCGTACGAACTTTCTTTCATTCAATAGAAATGAACTTAAGAGGGTTAATGTGTATATTTTCGGTATAAAAATGGTTAAATTTCCGGTTAAAAACTCTTCAAACCCGGGTTCAAAAATTGTACATTTTTGGCTAAAAATGTCAGGTTAAAAATCGGTCAATATCTCGATTTTAGTTAAAGATACAATGTTTATTTTTCAAAAATGAACTTTAGAGGGTTAATATGTATATTCCCGGTACAAAAATAGTCAAATTTCCGGTTAAAAACACCTCAAACCCGGGATCAAAAATTGTACATTTTTTGTTAAATATGTGAGGTTAAAAATCGGCCAATATCTCGATTTGGGTTAAAGATAGAATGTTTATTTTGGCAAAAATGAACTTTAGAGCGTTCATGTGTATATTCTCGGTATAAAAATGGTTAAATTTCCGGTTAAAAACTCCTCAAACCCGGGTTCAAAAATTGTACATTTTTGGCTAAAATGTGTGGTTAAAAATCGGTCGATATCTCCTCAACGGTTTAAATTACTTTCAAATTAACACGAAATTCGTGTTCTACGGGGTTTAAAATATAAATTAACTCATTTCCAAATCTTAAAACACTCTGGACAAAGTTTTATTTAAATATTTTTAAAGATAATATTCGCCCTAAATTTGCTGAATTTTAATGCGCGAGCGACGCGTCGATTGCGCACTAAAATTCGACAGATTTCAGGTGAATTCAAATTGTGTTTATTTGAAGACCATTCAACAAAAAATTATGAAAATTAGTATACTTATGTAAGAAAGTAGGTAGAATTGAATGGTGAAGTCAAAAATTTCCTCTACCCAGTTTTGGGTGGTTTTTAAATTCCCAACTGTTTGTACATTTTTGGCTAAAAATATGAGGTTAAAAATCGGTCAATATCTCAATTTCGGTTAAAGATAGAGTGTTAATTCTTGCAAAAATGAACTCTGGAGGGTCGATTTGATATATTAATATTTTAAAAGTGTCAAAAAGACCTTAGGGATTTCGGAAAATGGTACCGAAATTTTGGAAAAAAATTGCCCCCAAAAAAATATATTTCGACAAACCAATTCGTACTACAATGAACAACCAACATAATAGCGCCCTTTATATCATACAATGGACTGAAAACTATATTAAATTGTTCTCAACTGTCTTACATTTACTCAAAACTACCTCAAACTATTTTTAAATTAACTGTCAAAATCAATTTGCCGGCAAAAAAACTCCGTAAGGTTTTCCAGTCCATTATATCATATCATAGGGTCACTTGCACACACAGCCATTCAGGAGTTGGGTAAGTCAAGGTCATCAGTCAAGGTCAAAGGTAGACTCGCACTTTCACGCACGGTATGAAAATGAACCTAAATGATTTCTAATCTACACCAAATAGTGTAACGCGTGTGTGAAAGGCAGTCATTACCTTCAGAAGTTGTGACGTAGGCAGATCCTGTTGCCAAGGAAACACGAGCAAACATGTCAACAAGCTGCGTTGTGCACGACAATAAGAACTATGACGTCACACTGCAGTTAAATAAAAATGAGAAGATAGTAAAAATATATTTTGAATTACTGAACGGTTATAAATGAAAAACTACAGTTCAATATTTGTGGTTTGATTTTTTTTAAGTATCTGTCATTGTGACGTCATAATCTACTGTCAAATGACACAAAAACAAATGAAACTTACCTTGACAAACGTATTGACTGCCATAATTGCCATATCTGGTTGAGATTTAGCATAATTCATTAAATACAAATAAACTAATTTTTTTAATTCCAAATTGTCGGTCTGCATACAGTTGACTACATCTGGGAAAAGGGCCGATACATCTTTTCCAACTGTCATCGACGCTATAACCTAAAATTTAAAAAATAAGCATCGCCTACTTTGTTTTAGTTAAAAATGCAAGCTTACCTTTTTAACAGCTTCTTTCTTCTTCTCTTTCTTATCAGAATTTAATTCTGATTTCAGTTCAAATATTTCACCCTTTTTGGTGGTTGTAAAGTACTTGGAATCAGTCATTTTTGACCTAAATATGTATTAAAATATGCACTAATAACAATTTATAATATATATTACAATATGTAAGTGTAATTTGACACGTACCTTATCTTATATTTTCCACCCCTTAAAATATGTATATGATGTAATTATGAGTATTTTATTAATAAAACTATCCTAACACACTTAAAAATCGTTTTAAATACTTCCAACACACTTTTAATTAAGTATTATAGTCTAAATTAAATTTTATTGACAAATGTCATACGAAGCAGACCACTGACATTTAAAATGGCTGCCGGTTAATACGATACATTACGATTTATCTTAAATATATTAATAAAAGTCAATTAAATTTACAAGAAACGTGTAAAATCAAATAAATATTAATTATACAAGCTCAAAATTTCTCTAAAACATTTATTTTCATATATAAATTATTAATATGACAGCTATTTTTTAATAATAGACATCTAGCGGGAAAACGCTGAACATAGCATAATGCCAACTGTTAAAACACAAAACGTGTACCGTTACAACAAGTACTTGTATTTAAAATTTCAACAAATTTAAAAAACGAGCCTTGTCAAATAAAATTTACTTATTTTCGTGCAATATAGAATGCAAGAAATTTTCTGTGTGGAATTTGTAAAAATACATTGGAGTATTTTGACGCTGAAAACCAGCCGAATGTTTTTGAGACGTACATGATTTTTCACCACTGCTATCAAATATTTTCATTAAACAAATCATTTTCATCAAATTTAAAGTATAAATAAATGGTTTTCAGTTAATTTTATGTGTTTTCTGTAAATTTCAGCCGAATTTATAACCAAATAAAAGTTTTATGGAAGAATTGCGAAAAATTCACAACGGACGTCATATAAATATTTAAATAAAACTTTGTCCAGGCGCTTTTAAGATTTGAAAATGAGGTAATTTATATTTTAAACCCCGTAGAACACGAATTTAGTGTTAATTTGAATATAATTTAAACTGTTCAGGAGTTGTGAGCAAAATAAAATGCATTTTTAGGGCAATTTTTTTCCAAAATTTCGATATTATTTTTCGCAATCCCTAAGGCTTTTTTAACACTTTTAATATATTAATATATCAAATCGACCCTCCAGACTTCAGTTTTGAAAAAATAAACACTACCTTCTTACATAAGAATACCAATTTTAGTAATTTTTTATTGAATGGTCTTCAAATAAACACAATTTGAATTCACCGGACATCTATCGACTTTTAGTGCGCAATCGACGCATCAGTCGCGCATTAAAATTAGCAAATTTAGGGCGAATATTATCTTCAAAATATTTAAATAAAACTTAGTCCAGACGGTTTTAAGATTTGCAAATGTGTTAATTTATATTTTAAACCCCGTAGAACACGAATTTCGTGTTAATTTGAAGATAATTTGAACCGTTCATGAGATGTGAAGAAAATAAAATGCATGTTTTTGGGATTTTTTTTCCCAAATTTGGACCCTATTTTCCTAAATTCCTAAGGCCTTTTTGACACTTTTAAAATATTAATATATCAAATCGACCCTCCAGAGTTCATTTTTGCAAGAATTACCACTATCTTTAACCGACATCCAGATATTGACGGATTTTTAACCTCACATTTTTAGTCAAAAATGTACAACTTTTGAACCCGGGTTTGAATAGTTTTCAACTAGAAATTTAACCACTTTTATACCTGAAATATGCAAATCAACCCTCTAAAGTTTATTTTTGCAAAAATAAACACTCTATCTTTAACCGAAAGCGAGATATTTGCGATTTATTAACCTCACATTTGTAGCCAAAAGTGTACAACATTTGAACCCGGGTTTGAGAAGTTTTTAACCGGAAACTTAACCACCTTTATACCAAAAACATCAACCTTCTAAAGTTCATTTTCGCATTTTCTATTGAATGAAAGAAAGTTCGTACGATATTGCGCAATAAAATCACGTCCTTGTAATTCATTTACTTACAGTTACTCCGTGACTTTATCAAATTATTTTCTGCAATCTCTAAGGCCTTTTTCACACTTTTAAAATATTAATATATCAAATCGACCCTCCAGAGTTCGTTTTTGCAAGAATTAACACGATATCTTTAACCGGAATCGAGATATTGACCGATTTTTAACCTCACATTTTAAGCTAAAAATGTACAATTTTTAAACCCGGGTTTGAGACGTTTTTAACCGGAAATTTAACCACTTTTATACCGGATATATACAAATCAACCTTCCAAAGTTCATTTTTACAAAAATAAACACTAATTTTTAACCCGAACTGTTTGAAATATTTACAAAGACGCGGCGCTAAAAGTATCAAAGATTGCGAAGGGAGCAATTCATTTTGATTCTTACCATAAAAAGACGACTTCTAATCGACTGTATCTCCTGTTTTTGTGCTTCTCTGCGTTCTTCTTTGCTCATTTGATTGCCCGACTCCCATTTCGACATAACATCTGACATATTTGTAAAATGCATCGGTTTTTCGCGCTGGGCTCGTCGGGCGCGCACCAATTCTGCATCTTCACCTATTGTTATATAAATTTGTTTCTAAGTCCTGTAAAATTTAACCACTTTTATACCTAAAATGTGCAAATCAACCCTCTAAAGTTTATTTTTGCAAAAATAAACACTATATATTTTACCGGAAGCGAGATATTGGCGGTTTTTTAACCTCACATTTTTAGCTAAAAATGTACAATTTTTAAACCCGGGTTTGAGACGTTTTTAACCGGAAATTTAACCACTTTTATACCGGAAATATACAAATCAACCCTATAAAGTTCATTTTTGCAAGAATTAATACTTTATCTTTAACCGAAATCGAGATATTGACAGATTTTTAACCTCACATTTTTATCCTGTACTTTCAAATATTTATTGATACATTTATAATATTTATTGAACAAAATGCAAGTCAAGATCATATTTTCGCATAAATCGTACAAATATTTACAAATCTATAAAATATTATACAATACTTTGTGCCTTAATAATAAATTCAATATATGTTCTAATCATCCACAGCTGGAGCGGAAAGAGCACCCACAAAAGGCGAAGCGCCTTTAACTCTTAACTTTCTTTTGCTGTCTTTGGCGGTAGATGTCGTTCGAAGGGGGCAACGGGGCATCTTCATCATCGCTTCCATCTAAGCTCAGCCCCATACGTCGTCGACGTTTGAGGGCGGAAGCCCCGATCGAAGCACTGCCCTCTTCCACAATCCAGTGAACGGACTTTGCGAGATCGAATAGTTTAGTGTCGCAGCCGTTTTCGGTCGAGGGCAACGGAGCTAGAATTAAAGAAATTAATCGATTGGAAGTGTTTAAAACATTTTCCTACCTGTATCCGGCAGCTGAATTCGCCCGAAGACATCCATGAGCAAATCGACGTGCACAAAGGGCCCCCGGAAGCAACCAGGGGGCGGGAGCAGCGTGCAGAGGTGCGCAGCTGCTGGGGGGTGTGGGAAGGTGCCCCCTGGAACAAGGTGCTCCCCTGGCAGGGGGTTCAGTTTTGGTTTAAAGGGGATCATCATTGAGGTGTCAGGCCGGGGGATCGAGGGCTCGTCGTCTAGGAGAAACGAGGCCAAAGGGCCCAAGCGGGAAGAGGAGACCTGGAATAAATTTTGATCATATTTTCCGCAAACCCTAAAGCCTTTTTGACCTTCCAGAGTTCATTTTTGCAAAAATAAACACTATCTTCTTACATAAATATACCAATATTCATAATTTTCTGTTGAATGGTCTTCAAATAAACACAATTTGAATTCACCGGACATCTGTTGAATTTTAGTGCGCAATCGACGCGTCACTAGCGCATTAAAAATCAGAAAATTTAGGGCGAATACAAGTTATTTTCGAACCCTAGTTCAAGGAGTTTTTAACCAGAAATTTAACCACTTTTATACCTGAAATATACAAATCAACTCTCTAAAGTTCATTTTTGCAAAAATAAACGCTCTATCTTTAACCGAAAATGAGATATTGACCGATTTTTTACTTCACATTTTTAGCCAAAAATATACAATATTTGAACCCGGGTTTCAGAAGTTTTTAACCGGAAATTTAACCACTTTTATACCGGATATACACAAACCAACCCTCCAAAGTTCCTTTTTGCAAGAATTAAGACTCTATGTTTAACCGAATACAAGATATAGATCGATTTTTAACCTCACATTTTTGACCAAAATTGTACAATTTTTGAACCCGGGTTTCAGGAGTTTTTAACCAGAAATTTAACCACTTTTATACCGGATATACACAAATTAACCTTCCAAAGTTCGATTTTAAAAGAATTAACACTTTATCTTTAATCGAAATAGAGATATTGACCGATATTTAACCTCACATTTTTAGCCAAAAATGTACAACTTTAGAACCCGTGTTTGAGGAGTTTTTAATCGGAAATTTAACCACTTTTATACCGGATATACACAAATTAACCCTCCAAAGTTTTTTTTTTGAAAGAATTAACACTTTATCTTTAACCGAAATAGAGATATTGACCGATATTTAACCTCACATTTTTAGTCAAAAATATACAAATTTTGAACCCGGGTTTGAAGAGTTTTGAACCGGAAATTTAACCACTTTTATACCGGATATACAAAATCTACCCTCCAAAGTTCGTTTTTGAAAGAATTAACACTTTATCTTTAACCGAAATAGAGATATTGACCGATATTTAACCTCACATTTTTGACCAAAATTCTACAATTTTTGAACCCGGGTTTCAGGAGTTTTTAACCGGAAACTTAACCACTTTTATACCGGATATACACAAATCATAACTCCCGAATTGTTTGAAATATTTTCAAGTAACACGAAAACCGTGTTGTACGGGGTTAAAATATAAATTGAGTCGTGGTTGAGGTTTAAAAATGTTCCTCTTACCTCTGTATATCCGATACTCTTTAATTCCGCCGCAGAACACGGATATAAATCCAAAAACTTATATCGATCGACAAGTTGTGCCGTTTCTTTTCCTTGAAACTCTTTAATTTTCTCCAAAACGGCACTGCGCCTTCGTTCCACTTTCACAATCGATTGCAAATCGCCAATATTTGATTCAAACTCCAAAAATCGATTCCATATTTCCCTAAAAACCCAAAAATGGGTAAAACGTATAACACTCTGTATTTATACTTACACCGATTTTTCTGGTTCCAAACTTCCACTGCTTAAAACTCTTTCAAATAATACTCGAGTATTGTTGTCTTCATTCAAATGCGATAAATAATCTATGTAACACAAAATATAGTCCGGGTTGTCTCCGAATTTTTTTAATCCTAGTTCGAAAATACGAAAGGCGATGTTTTTGTCTTTAGAACAATAATATTCCATCAACGCAGCAGCAACAAAAACGTGATATTTGGATCGAGGGTCTTCGCGGGCCCTTTTGAAAACTGCGCGAGCAGATTTGATGCCTTCGGCCCGTCTGGCGAATTTCATGTACTGTACATAAGCCTAAAATTAAAAAATAAAACTGTCCAGAGGCATTACAGGCCATAAATATTACAATAAATATAAAATATGTGCTATACAGTATAATAAATGTATAAATTATTTTAAATTCTTACATATTTCTTAAGTTTCATAACTCTAATCATTGTTGTACGTTTATAATTTATTATTTTCATTGATTGTTTAACGTTGTCTTGCTATGACAACAGGTCGCCATATTGTCAATGTTGCCACCAGTTGAGTACAAAAATTATGAACTCTGACCATTACCAAAATATTAATTTAAGCTAAATAAAATTATTTGCATATATTTTACGCATTTATAGGCCATAAGTATTGCAATAAATATAAAATAATTGTGCTATACAGTATAATTTATGTATAAATTATTTTAAAGAGCGGTGCGTGAGCCGAATGTTATGCAGGTTGGATAATACATTTTAACCTCGAAATTAAATGTCAATTCAAATATTTTTATTAAAAAATACATGTTTTCGACTAATTTTAAATATATATAAATAATTTTCAGTCAATTTTATGTGTTTCCTGTAAATTTCAGCCGAATTCATAACCAAATAAAAGTTTTGTGGAAGAATTGGGAAAAATTCGCAACGGTCGACATTTTAGAAATATTTAAATAAACCTTTGTCCAGACGGTTTTAAAATTTGGAATTGAGTTAATTTATATTTTAAACCCCGTAGAACACGAATTTAGTGTTAATTTGAAAATAATTTAAACCGTTAAGGAGTTGTGAGCAAAATGCATTAATTTGGGGAAAATTTTCCCCAAATTTCGATATTTTCCGCAATCCCTAAAGCCTTTTTGACACTTTTAAAATATTAATATATCAAATCGACCCTCCAGAGTTCATTTTTGCAAAAATAAACACTATCTTCTTACATAAGTATACCAATTTTCATAATTTTTTGTTGAATGGTCTTCAAATAAACACAATTTGAATTCACCAGACATCTGTCGAATTTTAGTGCGCAATCGACGCATCACTCGCGCATTAAAATTCAGCAAATTTAGGGCGAATATTAGCTTTAAATAAAATATTTAAATAAAACTTTGTCCAGACGGTTTTAAGATTTGCAAATAAGTGAATTTATATTTTAAACCCCGTACAACACGAATTTCGTGTTAATTTGAAGATAATTTGAACCGTTCATGAGATGTGAAGAAAATAAAATGCATGTTTTTGGGAAATTTTTTCCCACATTTTGACCCTATTTTCCTAAATCCCTAAGGCCTTTTTGACACTTTTAAAATATTAATATATCAAATAGACCCTCCAGAGTTCATTTTTTCAAAAATAAACGCTCTACCTGTAACCAAAATGGAGATATTGACAGATTTTTAACCTCACATTTTTAGCCAAAAATGTACATATTTTGAACCCGGGTTTCTGCAATCCCTAAGGCCTTTTTCACACTTTAAAGATATTAATATATCAAATCGACCCTCCAGAGTTCGTTTTTGCAAGAATTAACACTATATCCTTAACTGAAATCGTGATATTGACCGAATTTTAACCTCACATTTTTGGCCATAAATGTACAACATTTGAACCCGGGTTTCAAGAGTTTTTAACCGAAAATTTAACCACTTTTACACTGGAAAAATACAAATTAACCTTTTAAAGTTCATTTTTGCAAAAATAAACATTCTATAGTAATATTGAACCATTTTTGGTCGAGACTAAACATAACTCCTGCATTGTGTTGTACGGTGTTCAAATAAAAATTGAACGGTTAAGAACAATTTAATAAAATAATTAGAGACTCACCAAAGTTGGGTCTATATCAGGAATATCTAAATACTTTTGATAAATTTGATGCACTTTGTCATATTTAACTCTTCCTTCTTCATAATCAGCGTATGCAAAATACAACAACATATTTTTACTCAACAGAGTTCCTGTTGCTCTTTCGAACATATTTGCGGCTTCTTCGCTGAATAATTTCGCTGCATTCACATCCTAAAACAATAAAAAGATTACAATGTTGTCTTCTTTCGATTTTACGAACCCCAATTTTGGGTTCGTAGAGGTTATCTTACCCCTTTTTCTTGCAACAATTTACAGCTGTGTTCGAGGAATTGCGCCGCTTGATACCAAATGTCTGCGTGATGTCCCATGCACAAAAGACATTGCTCTAAAGCGAACACAACGCGCCGAGTCAGTAAAGAAGTATCTTCACTGCGTAATGGGTTTGATTTTTCCCAAGCGATGTATTTTTGCCATAGCTCCACCTAAAAAATATTGAAAAAAGACCTCTTGACGGACGTCATGTTATAAATATTTAAATAAAACTTTGTCCAGACAGTTTTAAGATTTGAAATTTACTTAGTTTATATTCTAAACCCCGTAGAACACGTATTTAGTGTTAATTTGAAAATAATTTAAACCGTTGAGGAGCTGTGATTAAAATAAAATGCATTGTTTTGGGGCAAATTTTTCCAAATTTTTTCCCAAATTTCGACTCTATTTTCCGGAATTTCTAAGGCCTTTTTGACACTTTTAAAATATTAATATATCAAATCGACCCTCCAGAGTTCATTTTTGCAAAAATTAACACTCTATCTTAAACCAAAATTGAGATATTAACCGATTTTTAACTTCACATTTTTTGTTAAAAATCTACAAACAGTTGGGAATTTAAAAACCACCCAAAACTGGGTAGAGGAAATTTTTGACTTCACCATTCAATTCTACGTACTTTCTTACATAAGTATACCAATTTTCATAATTTTTTGTTGAATGGTCTAAAAATAGACACAATTTGAATTCACCGGAAATCTGTCGAATTTTAGTGCGCAATCGACGCATCAGTCGCGCATTAAAATTCAGCAAATTTAGGGCGAATATTATCTTTAGAAATATTTAAATAAAACTTTGTCCAGACGGTTTTAAGATTTGGAAATGAGCTAATTTATAATTTAAACCCCGTAGAACACGAATTCAGTGTTAATTTGAAAGTAATTTAAACCGTTGAGGAGATATTGACCGATTTTTAACCTCACATTTTAGCTAAAAATGTACAATTTTTGAACCCGAGTTTGAGACGTTTTTAACCGGAAATTTAACCATGTTTATACCGAAAATATACAAATTAACCCTCTAAAGTTCATTTTTGCAAAAATAAACACTCTATCTTTAACCCAAATCGAGATATTGACCGATTTTTAACCTCACATTTTTAGCCAAAAATGTACAATTTTTGAACCCGAGTTTGAGACGTTTTTAACCGGAAATTTAACCATGTTTATACCGAAAATATACAAATTAACCCTCTTAAGTTCATTTTTGCAAAAATAAGCACTCTATCTTTAACCCAAATCGAGATATTGACCGATTATTAACCTCACATTTTTAGCCAAAAATGTACAATTTTTGAACCCGGGTTTGAGAAGTTTTTAACCGGAAATTTAACCATTTTTATACCGAAAATATACAAATTAACCCTCTAAAGTTCATTTTTGTAAAAATAAACACTCTATATTTAACCAAAATTGTGATATTGAACCATTTTTAGCCGAGACTAAACATATATCATGCATCTTAGAATTTCACATTTATATTTCAAAACAACTAATTTTAAAAATAAATAAATGCTGGAAACTATTTAAAAAAATTATTTTCGCGGTGTCTCGTACCTGTTTTAGTTCTTCTTGACTGCCGGTAGGTGGTACACTAGGGGCATTGCGATTTATTCCCCTTATTTGTACCTCAAGTTCTTTGGCAACTCTTCGGGCATTCATATAATCTCTACTCCGTTCTATTGACATTTTTTCAGCTATAATCGGGTTTATAGCTTGTTCGAACGCTATATAATCCTTCCAGAATTGTTCCATACCCGACATTGGGTTTATAACGCCCCTTTGGTACACCTAAAATTTATTCAAATTGCCGGAAAAAATTACAAATTGTCTATAACTTATTTAGAATCACTGGAAACCATTTTGCACTTTAAATTGTCGAAAACTATGTATGGTGCCAAATCTGGGGAATAGGGTGGATGGGAAAATAAATTACACAAGTACAAACCTTTCGAACGGCGCTAATTTTTTGATTTTCAGCGTAGGACCCTACAGCTTCTACGGCTTTTAAGAAGTTTACATAATCATTCCAAATGGAATATGAATGTATATCCATTCCTATTTTGTCAAGCGCAAAATCATAAGCCTGCGCCATCTTTTCTCTACAATATAAGAAAAATAATAAACCCCAAACTAGACAATTTGATAAGTTAAATGGGACATGTGGTGCGCCTTTGGGAGCCATCTTGGATGTGCTTTTGTTTGCCAAAAATTCTCAAAGGTTACTAGATAATATCAGCAAATAAGAAAAATGTCTAAATGGTGGCCTTCAAAAACCCGAACACCCTGTATAAATAAGTAATTTTGAATAAATCTAAACATTTAAAAAAAATCAAAATCGATGTTTTTGAGATTTAAAAAAGTTCTCCGGCGCGCCAAACAACCCTATTAAGTTAAATTTTGGCACACCCAATTTTGTACCTCGACCCATTTTTAGGTGGCGCCCTAAGCAATTTTTTTTTTACTAAATTACTAATTTATATTCAGATACATTTCAAATTTTGTCCATTTGTGGGCAATAACCCAAAAATGGGTAGAAATTACATAAGTATATCAATTTTTTTTAAATATAAAACTTACTTGTATGTTGGCAAAGTAGCTTTGGTTTCCTTAACATACGTTAAATACAATTTCCATAGCTCAATGTTTAATATTTTCATTAAACAACGTTGAAATAACTGTTAAAAAATACATTTATTTTGTTATAAATATGTATTCAAACTTGACCTAATTTACACAAAAATGTCGTCACTTACAACAAATTAGATTTTATACTTAAAGCTTTTCTGAATGAATAAAGAAAACAACCTATTCACAAATCAAAACAAAGTTTTTCTACAGTCTATATACAAAGTAGCCATTTGCGCTCTCTTTTGTCAACGCAAAATGTCACTTTGCCGCTCTAGGGCGACAAAGTAAAAAACGCCCGCTCCTCAAATTTCTAACTATACAATGTTGAGAAATGTTACTTACACTTACATAACCAAAATGCTGCACTGCTGTGAAAATAAAATAGGGCATTCATTTACAAAAACGAAAGTATAGATTAGATTGAATAGCTCAAGAATAGAAAATACCGATAAGTAAAAATAATTTTTTATGGTGGAGGACCCCATTGTGGCGACTGTAGAAAAAGTCTTGTGTCTCGAGCGCAAATGGACATTGTCGATTTCGAGAGAATGCCTCGCTCCTACGTCGCGCGACCTCTCAATCGACAATGTCCCATTTTGCGCTCTTAATACACAAATAGCTATTTTAAGTGACGACACATCATTCAACGTTTTCGTAAATTCATCCGAATTTAAAACATTTTTAAACAAAATAAATTGAAACAAATTGGGAAATATTTAAACAGTCGATTGAATTTACGGTTTATGAAAGACAAGTTAGGAAACGATTGGGTAACCGAGAAAGTAAGATTCCATAAGATAGAATTATGGAATCCTACCTCCCAGGTTCTAAACGCATAAGAGATAGAAATAAAAAAATAACTTTGTCATAAGTTATTTTATTACGTGTTCACTAACTGAAATATTTATTAACCTATATATATCACATTACAAATATTACAAACATACCTTTTCCACCCGTTCAAAGTTTCTTGTCTTCATCTGAAATTAAAAATAAACTTTAAAATGCTACTTTAACATTTTTTCTGCGTTTGTACAATTCGCAAAAATGTCAGACTTTTGCATATATTGTTTATACCAACCTCATGTTCGATGTATATTTTCCAATATCGAGCCGCGCTTGGAAAAATACTTATTAAATGTTCATAAAGCAGTCTGACTTCTGAAACATGTTTGCTTTGGGCCTCGCGAAGCAAAATCGACCATCCTTCTAAGTCATACGGGTTTTTGTCTATCTGTTTCTGAGTGCGAATCAATTTGTCGTTACCCCAATCCTATTTTAGAGTTAAAAACATCCAAATATATCGTTAAAAACATTTATCTCGATACAGTACTTACTATTTGAATCTTTTCTTCTTCCATGGCTAAATAATTACAAGTAAATATCTAAAATTTGAGATCAAACAGACGCTTCAGTCACCATTTTGATATTTACAAGCCATCATTTTGCACAGTTTGGCCAACTATAAAAAAAACAATATTTTAGATAAATTGTGTATAAAAATGTGTAAAATGATGTATATAATTTTGTTTTGTACTTAAAACAAGCTAATTTAACGAAAAAATATTCATTTAGCCGTTAAAAATAGACGAAATGTACTATTCTGCATAAAATCAGTTTTGATATATTTGCACAGTTGGGAACACTGCGCCAACATAGCAACTAAAAATACACTAACCATTAAAAGATAAGTTGTCAAAATTATGTAATTTTGCGAAAAATGGCATTAAAAGTATTTTCTATTGCGAAAACAGGTATTTAATATACTAATATTACATTAGCTATGTTATGTAATATAACCTAACTAAACATTTTGTGCATATCGCGTGGAAATGTTGAAACTATTAATTTTAGGTGCGAGATTTGTTCGCCCTGCTATTCTAGGGCCCCAGGTTCGCTTCGAGGGCTCTTGTGCTTCATCCCCAGAACAACAAAGCAAAGGGAATTTTATTTACGTAAATAATCAAGAACCGAGTATGGAATGGAAAGCAATTACAGACAGAGCGGCCCAAACAATGTTTTGGACAGAATTAGCCCGCGGTTTTGGTGTTACTTTAGGTATGATTTTCAAGGAACCAGCGACCATCAATTACCCATTTGAAAAGGGCCCTTTGAGCCCCAGATTTAGGGGCGAGCACGCTCTAAGGCGCTACCCTAGTGGGGAAGAGCGCTGCATTGCCTGCAAGCTTTGCGAGGCGATATGTCCCGCACAAGCTATCACGATTGAAGCCGAAGAACGTGCCGATGGCTCGCGAAGAACCACTAGGTAAGAATTGGTCCATCTTGAAGCCCAAATATTTACTTCCACATCCTAATTTTGCTTTATTATTTACATGTATATTTTTTGTTGTAGGTACGATATAGATATGACAAAATGCATCTACTGCGGATTTTGCCAAGAGGCGTGCCCTGTAGACGCCATTGTAGAGGGCCCCAATTTCGAGTTTTCTACAGAAAGCCATGAAGAGTTGCTTTATAATAAAGAAAAACTTCTCAACAATGGAGACAAATGGGAGAGTGAAATTGCAGCTAATATACATGCAGATCACTTGTATCGTTGAATTTATTCTGTGTAGTCAATAAAGTTGTAAATAGAATTACAAAAACTCATCAATTATTTGCTTCCATACCCTAATTTTGCTTTATTTTAATGAATAGGGGGGCATTATAATCTAATTGTTGCAACTTGTGATTCAGCTAGGTTGCGCGTATCAACTGGCATGATTTCCCCACTTTTGAACTGATCACTTCGATTGTTGTAGATGTAACTACGCGCTCGAAACTGGGTTATGGGTTCAACAATTAGTGTGTTTATGATCTCTTTACTTTTTTTACAACTTATAGTCATTAAATTCGATTTTATTAAATTATTTCTTTCGTTTCGCAAACCTCCGTTGTTTACAGGCAACAACGTTACGGTAGGTAAGATCTCTTTTCAGTACTTTAGAACCGTCCTTTTCGTAATTTTGAGGTTAAAAATTACGTGGCGCCCTTATTCCTTTTTATAACTATGGTTTTCAACCCTGCCCGTCTCTATTGTTTAAAAGCTGGCGGCCTCCCAACAGAACATCCCTGACTCAATTAACCCTTTAGGGAAAAGTTACGTCACACATTGTTTATGGAAATTATTTTCTTTTTAATTATAATACATTACAACAATAATAATAATGATTGATTACAATAATTAATATAATAAAGCACAACACAAATCATTTTTAATTTAATTATACTTAAAACTGATTATGAAAAGGGCCTTAAAAAGCAATTTACTTTCACCACACATGTAAATAATAAATACGTCGAATTGCAGACTACAATGTTTCGCATTGATTTTTGACGGATCACTAATTTTTTGCGGACGATATTTATCCACGTTTGATATTAATTACCGTCACATGTGACACATCCAACCAAGAACAACTTCAAACTGTCTAAAATGTAATAATATTCAGAAATAAGTGCATAAGAAATAAAAAAACAGAACTGTCATGTGAAAACTAACCTCAAAATATAATACTTACGTTTTCTACAGACGAGAATGGAATAATTAGGGCAACATTTATGCGTTTCTCTTCCTCAAAGTATGCAGAAACATTCAAAATAATTTATTTACACCGTTTCGATCAAATATCTTCCGAAATTCATCCATTCTCCAACAATATAGAACAAAATGGAACGTTGATGTTTGAAAAACAAATAGATGATGATAACAAACAAAACAATCAAACAACATCCTTAGCAACGCCAAAGCATTAACAAAACATTAAATCAACTAAATATTTTATTAAAACGAATTTATTTACAATTATTTATATTTATTTTAATAATTTATCTATCTATTTCTCCAAATACGACGTCCAATGTTCCAATAATTGCAACAATGTCGGCAAGCATATGATGTTTGCCAATATGATCCAACGCTGCTAAATGGGCGAAGCCCGGGGCCTTAATTTTGCACCTACACATAAAAATTAATTAAAAAATCACCAAAATATTTTATTTGTGTCACTTACCTGTAAGGCTTGCTACCACCGTCAGAAACCAAATAAACCCCAAACTCTCCCTTGGGGGCTTCGATGGCCGTATATGTGGTCCCGGGGGGCACCTGGTACCCCTGAGTGAATAATTTAAAGTGGTGAATAAGGGCTTCCATGCTGTGTTTCATTTCTCCCCGGCTAGGGGGGGTTAATTTCGCATCATCTGTTTTTACTTCGCCAGCCGGCATTTGGTTCAAACATTGTTCGATTATTCGTAACGATTCACGCATTTCTGCCATGCGGATTAAGTAACGGTCGTAACAATCGCCTTTTGTGCCTAGTGAGAAGAAAAAACACAAATATTGCACAAGTTAAACCCTATACAGTATAATATATGTATAAATTATTTTAAAGAGCGGTGCGTTAGCCGAATGTTTGCAGGTTGAACAATACATTTTAACCTCGAAATTAAATGTCAATTCAAATATTTTTATTGAAAAATACATGTTTTCGACTAATTTTAAATATATATAAATAATTTTCAGTCAATTTTATGTGTTTCCTGTAAATTTCAGCCGAATTAATAAACAAATAAAAGTTTTGTGGAAGAATTGCGAGAAATTCGCAACGGTCGACATTTTAGAAATATTTAAATAAAACTTTGTCCAGACGGTTTTAAAATTTCGAATTGAGTTAATTTATAGTTTAAACCCCGTAGAACACGAATTTAGTGTTAATATGAAAATAATTTAAACCGTTAAGGAATTGTGAGCAAAATGCTTTAATTTGGTGAAAATTTTCCCCAAATTTCGATCATATTTTCCGCAATCCCTAAGGCCTTTTTGACACTTTTAAAATATTAATATATCAAATCGACCCTCCAGAGTTCATTTTTGCAAAAATAAACACTATCTTCTTACATAAGTATACCAATTTTCATAATTTTTTGTTGAATGTTCTTCAAATAAACACAATTTGAATTCACCGGACGTTGTCGAATTTTAGTGCGCAATCGACGCATCACTCGCGCATTAAAATTCAGCAAATTTAGGGCGAATATTATCTTTAAAAATATTTTAATAAAACTTTGTCCAGACGGTTTTAAGATTTGCAAATAAGTGAATTTATATTTTAAACCCCGTACAACACGAATTTCGTGTTAAATTGAAGATAATTTGAACCGTTCATGAGATGTGAAGAAAATAAAATGCATGTTTTTGGGAAATTTTTTCCCAAATTTTGACCCTATTTTCCTAAACCCCTAAGGCCTTTTAGACACTTTTAAAATATTAATATATCAAATAGACCCTCCAGAGTTCATTTTTGCAAAAATAAACGCTCTACCTGTAACCAAAATGGAGATATTGATAGGTTTTTAACCTCACATTTTTAGCCAAAAATGTACATATTTTGAACCCGGGTTTCTGTAATCCCTAAGGCCTTTTTCACACTTTAAAGATATTAATATATCAGATCGACCCTCCACAGTTCGTTTTTGCAAGAATTAACACGATATCCTTAACTCAAATGGAGATATTGTCCGATTTTTAACCTCACATTTTTAGCCAAAAATGTACAATTTTTGAACCCAGGTTTGAGACGTTTTTAACCGAAAATTTAACCACTTTTATATATGAAATATACAAATCAACCCTCTAAAGTTCATTTTTGTAAGAATAAACACTCTATATTTAACCGAAATTGTGATTTTGAACTATTTTTAACCTCAAATTTTTGGTCGAAATAAACATCAAAACATGTTTGAAATATGTTCAAATTAACACTAAACTCTGTATTGTAAACTTACCGATAGGAACGTCGAAATCAACCAAATGATATGCATCATAAGGTTGTTGTTTTCTTAAATCCCATTTAATTCCAGATCCCCGAAGCATAACGCCTGAAAATCCATAATTCACGGCTTCTTCTGCCGACACAGTGCCAATATCAACAGTTCTTTGCACCCAGATTCGATTCGCAGTCAAGACATCATCAACCTCATCAATGCGTTCGCCAAAACGCGCAGACCAATCATAAATATCATCCAATAACCCTAAAAATGAATTTTTATCTCCCGCCATGTCAAATTATCCTAACCCAACTTACCTAGAGGTAAATCGAAGGCCACGCCGCCCGGTCTAACATAAGCGGCGTGCATTCGGGCCCCAGATACTCTTTCGTAGAATTCCATCAACTTTTCACGTTCTTCAAACAGCCAGAAAAGTGGAGTCAGTGCTCCAACGTCTAAAGCATGTGTACTGACTGCCATTATGTGATTTAAAATACGCGTTATCTCCGCGAAAAGAACTGAAAGATAAATTAAAATAATACAAGTGACTGAAAAACAGACTTAGGCTTATTTTTTACCTCTGACATATTTAGCACGGAGTGGCACGTCAATGTTTAATAATTTTTCAATAGCCAAACTATAACATTGCTCATTGCACATCATAGATACGTAATCTAAACGATCAAAATATGGCAAAGCTTGTGTGTATGTTTTATATTCAATTAGTTTTTCTGTTCCTCTGTGCAGAAGTCCGATATGAGGATCTGCTCTTACCATGACCTAAAAAAGGGTGGAGATCAATTGTACTTAATTATATATATAAAACTCCTCAAATCCGGGTTCAAAAATTATTTTTGCCTAAAAATGTGAGGTTAAAACTCGATTTCGGTTAAATATAGATTGTTTATTTTTGCAAAAATAAACTGTAGAAGGTTGATTTGTATATTTCCGGTATAAAAGTGGTTAAATTTTCGGTTACAAACCCCTCAAACTCGGGTTCAAAAATGTGAGGTTAAAAATTGGTCCATATCTGGATTTCGGCTAAATATACAGTATTAATTTTTGCAAAAATGAATTTTAGAGCGTCAAAAGTATATATTTCCGGTATAAAATGGTTAAATTTTCGGTTAAAAACTCCTCAAACCCGGGTTCAAAAATTGTACATTTTTGGCTAAAAATGTGAGGTTAACAATAGGTCAATATGTCAATTTCAGTTAAATATAGTGTTTATTTTTGCAAAAATGAATTTTAGAGGGTTAAAAGTGTATATTTCCGGTAAAAAGTGGTTAAATTTCCGGTTAAAAACTCCTCAAACCCGGGTTCAAAAATTGTACATTTTTGGCTAAGAATGTGAGGTTAAAAATTGGTCAATATCTCAATTTCAGTTAAATATAGAGTATTTATTCTAGCAAAAATGAATTTTAGAGGGTTAAAATTATATATTTCCGGTAAAAAGTGGTTAAATTTCCGGTTAAAAACTCCTCAAACCCGGGTTCAAAAATTGTACATTTTTGGCTAAAAATTGTACATTTTTGGCTAAAAATGTGAGGTTAAAAATTGGTCAATATCTCGATTTTGGTTAAATATAGAGTATTTATTTTGCAAAAATTAATTTTCGAGGGTTAAAAGTGTATATTTCCGGTAGAAAGTGGTTAAATTTCTGGTTAAAAACTCCTCAAACCCGGGTTCAAAATGTGAGGTTAAAAATTGGTTAATATCACGATTTTGGTTAAATATAGAGTATTAATTCTTACAAAAACGAACTCTGGAGGGTCGATTTGATATATTAATATTTTAAAAGTGTCAAAAAGTCTGAAGGAATTCCGGAAAATGAGTCGAAATTTTGGGAAAAAAATTGCGTAAAATTTGCCCCAAAAATATGTATTTTATTTTATTCACAACTCCTTAACGGTATAAATTATTTTTAAATTAACACTAAATTCGTGTTCTACGGGGTTTAAAATATAAATTAACTCATTTCCAAATCTTAAAACCGTCTGGATAAAGTTTTATTTAAATATTTCTAAAATGTCGGCGTTGCGAATTTTTCGCAATTTTTCCACAAAACTTTTATTTGGTTATGAATTCGGCTGAAAGTTACAGGAAACACATAAAATTAACTGAAAATTATTTATATACATTTAAAATTAGTCGAGAACATGTATTTTTCAATAAAAATATTTGAATTGACATTTAATTTCGAGGTTAAAATGTATTATCCAACCTGCATAACATTCGGCTAACGCACCGCTCTTTAAAATAAGAAATAGCGATATTTTTAACCGTGCCCGCTTTTACAACAAATTTGTAACATATTCCATTGAATACTTACTTCTCCGTCCAATTCTAAAACTAATCTTAACACCCCGTGAGCAGCCGGGTGTTGGGGCCCGAAGTTAAGAGTCAAATTTCGGACAGATTTTTCCAAAGGTGTTGCTTTGGCGTTCCAAGGGGGTAGTGGCCATTTCGACGTCGTTTCATCAGGGTACATAACGGGCCCCTTAAATTGTTCGATATACTCACTGTCCGGGAACCATTTCTTGGCTTTACTGTCTCCGCTGAAAGATATTCGTAGACATAACCACAAAAGTTATGTAACGACATATTGCAAGATTTTGGTCTTTTTTCTTAGAAATTTTATATTACCTTGTGTGAAACAGAGTTGTAGATGTTTTTAAGATGTTGTTACTGAATTTTGGAAATAGTAGAGACTTTTTTAAGACGGTATTTATTATAGCAGTCGCCATTTTGATGCAGCGAAATGCGACGGCGAAATCTAGTGCATGTATTTTGAAGTTTTGTGACAGTTTTATTAATAAAATACTCCAAAATGTTGTTTATTCTTTATTTATATTATTATTATGCACAAAATAATAATTTATAAACAATATATTTTAATTGTGACTGGTTTTTAATTTATTGCGTAAAAATAGCCTCAAAAACCGCACTGTAACCACTGAACCATTAAATATATCGCACTAATTCATACAGATTTGAATTCTGCAAAGTTTTTTTCATATGTATACAAATTTTTATAAAAATCCGACCACTAATTCAGGAGTTATTTAAAAATAGGTAAAATAATAGTAACAGCCTCAAAAACCGCACTGCAACCACTCAACTGTTAAATATATCGCACTAATTCATGCAGATTTGAATTCTACGATGATTTTTCCATATGTATACCAAATCTCATCAAAATCAGCCCACTAATTCAAGAGTTATTTAAAAATTAGGTTAACTTACCCCTATTTTCACAAAAATTTTGGCTTCCAATATTAAATAAAACATGTCATCTCACTTACTTGGTATGAAAATCTAAGTTTAAATATATATTTTAAGGTTTTATATAGTTTTCAAAAATGTTGTAACGATTTAAAGAGTATTTAACGTTTAAATTTTTCATTTAAGCTGTCAAATCGTACTGTTTTACAGCATTTGACAGCTGGTCGACGTCAGCCATCTTGGCATTTTCGCGCCCTTATATTTTACCCCTTTTTAAGGATTTTAAGCATAAATTTATCTGTGTTTAAAAATATATAGGCTATAATTATATACACATATTAATTGTGAGACCCCCTAATGTATATGTAATGAAATAAATAGATAAAATTTATGACAACTTAGCTTATTTCTTAAATAGATTGTAATGATAATTCTGTGCCAAAAGTATTCATATGTTAGTTAAAATAATTTTTAAACAGTCAAAATAACTAGTTATGCCCTAAATATAATTTAAAAATATATTAAACGATTTTTTTATTCATATAATTTAAAAACGAGATTACTGCTGCCATCATACAGTAAAGCGCTGAACTTGCAATTATTTTTGTGTTCAACTGGTGGCAACACTGACAACATGGCGACCTATTTTTTATAATTATATACATATATTAATTGTGAGACATGTTTTCTATGCAGAATTTTCCGTAGAATACGAATATGATGTTTAATTAATAACAGGATTAATGATTAATCAATTAATTAATTTCTTTTATTCAAGGAGGTTACAGACTTTTCCAAAAACATTCGGCTTGTATAGAGCTATGTTCAACTTATTGCCGATAGATGGATTCAAATATACGTCAAAATTAGTTGATATTTCATTGATTTTAAGCTAAATAGTAACTAAAATCTACTTTTAATGTATTTAAATCAGATATTACAGACATTGCTAACCATATAATCACAAAAAATTGCATAAAGTTGTGCAATGTCACCCCCTAGTGAAAGTAATTCAAACTATTTGACAATTAAAATAAAATAGTCACTTTTGTGTTTATGGTTAATTTTATGTAAAATACTTCACGTAGCATTAAAATTAAAGCTATGGAACATCAAACTAATCATTTTTAAGTTTAACAAACTTCGAATCTAATATTTTATAACAATGGCCCTGCATTTTGGTAATATGAATACTTCGGGAAAACGGTTTTCGATTGACGATGCCTTTGAAGAAGAAACGGACGAGGCAATCAGAGTTTATGGAAGCACGGAAACATGTTCCCCAGTGAATAATTTGCCCAGATTAAGTTCGGACAGCACCGATCATACGACAAGGTAAGGTTAGGTTTGTACTTAATTTCGTCAAAATTGACCTTAATTCCTCATAAAATTGGGGAAAACTAATTCTAATTACTTTTAAGAAACATTTTAAATATTTTCTTGAAGAATTGATGCGTATTTTCTTCAAATTTCGCCCAGAGTTTGTAAAAAAAATACGAAACCATCCTAAATTTCTGTATTTTTAGACAACTTTCAGAACTCCTTCAGTGTTTATGTTTCAAAATAAAATAATTTAAATTGGTTTACGGCAATTGTGGACACATTTAAAATAATTTCAAGCAATATTTTTAATAAAATAATCATCTAGATTTGAAATATGGACGAATAATACAGTCCCATAACTTTTACAACTTTACAAAATTGTAGCAAATATAAAAATGGCGAACTATCGATAATTTTTATATATGATTTAGACATACAAATACAACATATGTTCTATATTGAAGAATGTAAGAACAGCTGTTGCTGTTGCAACTGAGCAGTGTTTGTGTTGACAAAATGGTGGAATGTAAAAGTGTAGATCAATAAATTGTTCATTAAAGTATTTCATTATTTAGAGTTACAGCTGTTGCTGTTATGTCTGTAACTGAGCAGTGGATGTGTTGACAAAATGGTGGAATGTAAAAGTGTAGATCAATAAATTAACTTTATATATTTTGCAGAAACACTTACAAACTTACCTCCGAAGCATCGAGAGACAGCGACAGTCTCATCCAAGACTCCTCCAGCATGGATTACGCCCCCAGGGGCTGCTTAAACCATCCTAAAATTCGCGAAAACTGGAGAATGGTCCTCGCGGCCGCGACTTTGTTAGTTGTAGGAATTGCTCTCTTAATAGTGGGGGCCCTGGCATTGGCGGAGCCCGAGTCCGGTCTCCAGGGGGCTGTTTTTTTTCTGGCGGGCTTTATTTGCTTCATACCAGGGGCGTACCATATAGTTTATATTTATTTGGCAGCTAAGGGCAAGCGCGGTTATCATTTTCACAATCTGCCGCTTTTTAGTTAAGGTTTTTAAAAACGGGATATGGACTCTATAGGTGTTTGGCGGAATCTGACACCCTCTATATTAATGAAATAGTTTCCAACAACTCTAAACTAAATTTAAAACAATTTCAAGCAATATTCACAGAGTCCAATTTAACAAATAATATAAAATTTGACGATAAAACATTTAATTTTTAATATTTTTAATTTTAAGTCAACTGAGAAAATATTTTTATTTACAATAATTTAAGGTCGTATATTTAGTTTAAGATCAATAACAATGCAAAATGATATTTAGGGCGGAATACAGATTAGGTAAATGTATTAAAATGACAATATATATTACAAAAACTCTTCAAATCATAAAAATCCTTTTTTCCGCGCCCTAATTTTGGTTTATTTTATTGAATGAAAGGCTAATGTTCCGATATATATTAATTTAAACGCATTTTAAAGCATTTATCTAATCTATATATTAGCCGATATTTAATTTATTTTATTTTATGTAAGTATGACTGAATGTATATTTATTTAAATTAGCTTTAAGAAAAATCTCGAAAATATAAATTAAATAATAAGTTTTAAAAAATAGTTTCTCAGTTAAGTTGTAAATATTTTTATGTCATGAAAATTATTTAATTACAAAATAATGTTCACAGTTTTCAGGCGCTGTAATAAATGTAAACAATTAAAAATAAATCATTATTTATTATTGAAAAAACATCTGCAACATGTTATTGTGCGTTTAACAATTGTTTTAGGAAGGCACCTAATAAAAAAATGACAATCGACCCTTTTTTAAAAAACAATTGATAGATTTTACATATTTAACAATGCCGATCATCATTTTTCCTTGAATGATTTATGAGCGAATTTTGTCTTAAATTTGTTCAAATTTTTGTACATTTTAAATAGCCACATATCTCAAAATAGTTTCGGACTGTTTTGAATAAGTTTTAGCCACCAAGCGGCAATATTGCGAACTCTAGTCGGCCATCTTAAATGAACGCAGCGCCTCTATAGGAAGTTTCAGTTGCCAATAGTTTTGAAACTGCCTTACCGACTGAGTTAAAATGTCAAACATTTTTCTGCTGTCAATCAAATATTTTCAATAAACAATCAACATTTTCAACAAATTTTAATTATAAATAAATGATTCTGAATAAATTTTCAAGAGTCCGATTCAAAATTTGAGATATCTACGTATTTTTAAGTTTCAATGACCAAAATTCGCCCATAAATCAATTGTAATATTTACAAATTCATAATTAATGAAAAATGCCAATAAAATAAAATTCGTTGATAAAAATCACAAATAAATTAAAACACTATATTATATGACACAAGAGAACTACAGCACCCGATATTGAAGTAGGTCTCACAGTTCTCAATAAATTGTACAACACGTTATTAAAAAATCAAACCGGATGTTTTTGAGACGTACATGATTTTTAACCACACTTTTCTGCTGTCAATCAAATATTTTCATTAAAATATAAACATTTTCAACAAATTTCAAGTATATATAAATGATTTTCAGTTAATTTTATGTGTTTCCTGTAAATTTCAGCCGAATACATAACCAAATAAAAGTTTTGTGGAAGAATTGCGAAAAATTCGCAACGGCCATTTTAGAAATATTTAAATAAAACTTTGTCCAGACGGCTTTAAGATTTGGAAATTAGTTGATTTATATTTTAAACCCCGTACAACACGAATTTCGTGTTATATGAAAATAATTAAAAGCGTTGAGGAGTTGTGAGCAAAATAAAATACATATTTTTAGGAAAATTTTTTCCCAATTTTTCCAAAATTTCGACTCCATTTTCCGGAATCCCTAAGGCCTTTTTGACACTTTTAAAATATTAATATATTAAATCGACCCTCCAGAGTTCGTTTTTCGAAGAATTAACACTTCATCTTGAACCGAACGTGAGATATTAACCGATTTTTAACCTCACATTTTTTGTCAAAAATGTACAAACAGTTGAGAATTTAAAACCCAAAACTGGGTAGAGGAAATTTTTGACTTCACCATTCAATTCTACGTACTTTCTTACATAAGTATATCAATTTTCATAATTTTTTGTTGAATGGTCTTCGAATAAACAATTAGAATTCACCGGACATCTGTCGAATTTTAGTGCGCAATCGACGCGTCACTCGCGCATTAAAATTCAGCAAATTTAGGGCGAATATTATCTTCAAAAATATTTAAATAAAACTTTGTCCAGACGGTTTTAAGATTTGCAAATAAGTGAATTTATATTTTAAACCCCGTAGAACACGAATTTCGTGTTAATTTGAAAGTAATTTAAACCGTTGAGGAGATATGGACCGATTTTTAACCTCATATTTTTAGGCAAAAATAACAATTTTTGAACCCGGGTTTGAGGAGTTTTTAACCGCAAATTTAACCACTTTCTACCGGAAATATACACTTTTAACCCTCGAAAATTCATTTTTGCAAATATAATTTTTAACTTCACATTTTTAGCCTGTAAATTTCAGCCGAATTCATAACCAAATAAAAATTTTGATGTTTGAAGATTGCAAAAAATTTGCAACGGTCGACATTTTAGAAATATTTAAATAAAACTTAGTCCAATTGGGTTTAAGTCTTAAAAATGTTGTTATTTATATTTTGAACCCCGCAGAACACGATTTTAATATCAGTTTTGATGTATTTTGAACAACAACAAAAATACGAGCAAGAGAAAATAAGTTTTTTTTAATGTGTTGTACAATTCATTGATTCTATTTGAGGTTTAATTCCTTTGGCAACATTTATGTGCTGTTTAAGTGAGTAAATAATACTTTTATAAATATTAAGTAAAATATTTCAATAATACTTTTAAAACTTTGTCACTTCGTAACTCGAAATCTGTCGTAAATATTTTAGATTTGGACGCAAAGTTCCGTAAATTTGTTTAATTGTTCCAATTTTTTAAAAAATTAACCGTTAATTTAAATTTTGTCCTAATTCAAAATTTTGTAAATATTCAAAAAATGGTAGTATAGAATAGGGTCCGGCTTTAAAATGCATTTTTTTTAATGGGCTCTGTTCTTATATGTAAAATAACGTATAAAAAACCTGAAATTAGAGCTCGGAAATAGTTCTTTAGGCTGTATTTGTAAAAATTTGCAAAAAAACTCATCATATATTTGCTTCCGTGCCCTAATTTTGCTTTATTTTAATAAATAGGAGGCTAATGAACCCATATGTTGTCATTTAAACCCATTTTGGGTTTGGACCCTATACTATACTTTGCCCAGTTTTTAACCATTTTTCAGATATTTCATTCCAAAAATAAATTTTTCGTAACTCACCATTTTCAACAGCACTTTGAGACTTGTAGGGCCCTTTAGACTTCATCAGGGGCCATCAATTTGTCTTGCGGGGGCGCTGCAATACCCAGGCCGTCCCCCGCGGGGCCCTCGTCTTCCGGCAGGTTGATAGTTGGAGGTGGAGCCCTGTTCGAAGCGACTTCAGCCTCTAAGGCACGAATGCGATTTTCGTGTTTGACTATCATCGCTTTTAGTTTGCGAATTTCGTCAGCGAATTCCGAAAGCGTTTTGTCCGTGGTTGCTGACTGTTGGGGACTGTCTACAACTGCAGAAAATAATTAATAATGAGACACCGGAATAATAAAAAACTAACCATTCTTTCCCGACTTTGGCGGCATTTTGTCGAGGACATTTCTTCTTCTACTGACAGTGACTTCCTGTGATTTGGGCTTGTATCCGTCTTTCAAACTGATGAGGAGCGGTTCTTCATCTTTGCCACCCATCCATTCGTCAGCTGTTAGAGCAGCGGTGTCTCCCAGAGTATCAGGGTATAAATCTTCTTGAAATAACTCCGACTTTCGCGGAACTGTCATCGTGATAACTTGACACAAGCCTGAATTGTTTAGGCGGTAAAATCGGCTAATTTCGCAAGAACTAACGTCGCAACCTCGTTTTGGCATCATGCCTATACCTCGTTGTGGGTCGGGAGTCTGTAAAGATAAAATAAAACCCCGTACAACAATATTTCAAACAATTCTGGAATTAGAAGCACCCAAAAATAAGTGTTTTTATGTTTAGTTTCGGCCAAAATTGATCAATATCTCGATTTTGGTTAAATATAAAATGTTTATTTTTGCAAAAATAAATTTTAGAAGGTCAAAAGTGTATATTTCCGGTAGAAAAGTGGTTAAATTTCCGGTAAAAACTCCTAAAACCCGGGTTCAAATATTGTAATTTTTTATTAAAAATGTGAGGTTAAAAATCGGTCAATATCTCGTTTTCGGTTAAATATAGACTGTTTATTTTTGCAAAAATGAATTGTAGAGGGTTAATTTGTATATTTCAGGTATAAAAGTGGTTAAATTTGCGGTCAAAAACTCCTGAAACCCGGGTTCAAATATTGTATATTTTGGCTAAAAATGTGTGGTTAAAAATCGGTCAATATCTCATTTTCGGTTAAATATAGACTGTTTATTTTAGCAAAATTGAATTTTAGAGGGTTAATTTGTATATTTCAGTTATAAAAGTGGTTAAATTTTCGGTTAAAAACTGCTCAAACCCGGGTGCAAAACTTGTTATTTTTGTTTACAAATGTGAGGTTAAAAATCGGTTAATATCTCGGTTTCGGTTAAATATAGAGTGATTATTTTAGCAAAAATGAATTTAAGAGGGTTAAAAGTGTATATTTCCGGTAGAAAGTGTTTAAATTTTCGGTTAAAAACTCCTCAAACCCGGGTTCAAACATTGTTATTTTCCCCCAAAAATGTGAGGTTAAAAATCGGTCAATATCTCAATTTTGGTTAAATATAGACTGTTTATTTTAGCAAAAATGAATTTTAGAGGGTTAATTTGTATATTTCAGGTATAAAAGTGGTTAAATTTGCGGTCAAAAACTCTTCAAACCCGGGTTCAAAAATTGTTATTTTTGGCTAAAAATGTGAGGTTAAAAATATGTCAATATCTCGATTTCGGTTAAATATAGAGTATTAATTCTTGCAAAAACGAATTCTGGAGGGTCGATTTGATATATTAATATTTTAAAAGTGTCAAAAAGGCCTTAGGGATTCCGGAAAATAGAGTCGAAATTTTGGAATAATTGGGAAAAAATTATCCTAAAAATATGTATTTTATTTTGCTCACAACTCCTCAACGGTTTAAATTATGTTCAAATTAACACGAAATTCGTGTTCTACGGGGTTTAAAATATAAATTAACTCATTTCCAAATCTTAAAACCGTCTGGACAAAGTTTTATTTAAATATTTCTAAAATGTCGGCCGTTGCGATTTTTTCGCAATTCTACAAAACTTTTATTTGGTCATGAATTCGGCTGAAATTTACAGGAAACACATAAAATTAACTGAAAATCATTTATATATATTTAAAATTAATGGAAAACATGTATTTTTCAATAAAAATATTTGATTTGACATTTAATTTCGAGGTTAAAATGTATTATCCAACCTGCATAACATTCGGCTAACGCACCGCTCATTAAAATAATTTATACATGAATTATAACTGTATAGCACATATTTTATATTTATTGTAATACTTATGGCCTGTAAATTATAGAAAACACATAAAATTAGCCGAAAATAATTTATTTATACTTGCAATTTGTTGAAAATATTTGATTGACAGCAGAAAGGTTAGTTTTGACATTTTGACTCTGTCGGTAAGGCAGTTTCAAAACTAATATGTTCTTACCTGGAATGTGTTGATGTAGTGTACAAATGGCGGCTCCGCGGTTATCTCGAAATACCTTATAACCGAGTCTCCCTTTCCACATAGATAAACCAGGTTCGTATCCGGATCGTACAAAGGGAACATAACACCGTTGGATGTATCCAGTTCCACCATAACAATGGGTTCGGAGAGCATGTCAGGGGTTCGGAGTGAATATTGCCTTTCGGACATTTTGCTGAACCCTGTTGTAAAAACTAAACCGTGCCTATAACGAAATTTATATTTTAACGCCGTACAACACGATTTTAGTGTTAGTTTGAAGATAATACAAAGAATATAACAAATAACTTGACTTGTATTCACCGCAAATTTGTCGAATTTTAGTGCGCAACCGACGCATCACTCGCGCACAAAAATTTAGCAAATTTGCGGTGAATTCAAACTGTGTTTATTCGAATACCAATCAACATAAAATTATGAAAATTGGTATACTTATGTAAGAAACTACGTAGAATTGAATGGTAAAGTCGAATATTTACTCTCTCCACCCAGTTTTGGGTATGGCATGCATATACCAATTTTATGTTGATTGAATAAACACACTTTGAATTCACCGCAAATTTGCCGAATTTTAGTGCGCAACCGACGCATCACTCGCGCACAAAAATTTAGCAAATTTGCGGTGAATTCAAACTGTGTTTATTCGAATACCAATCAACATAAAATTATGAAAATTGGTATACTTATGTAAGAAACTACGTAGAATTGAATGGTAAAGTCGAATATTTTCTCTCCACCCAGTTTTGGGTATGGCATGCATATACCAATTTTATGTTGATTGAATAAACACTTTGAATTCACCGCAAATTTGCCGAATTTTTGTGCGCAACCGACGCGTCACTCGCGCACAAAAATAGATATTTAGTTGCCCGCCTATGGTCCTATGCAAACAGTTCAAAATGTGAGGTTAAAAACGTTCTCAGCTGTCAAAAATTTATTCAGAATTGTCTAAAACGGTTTAAAATTGTTCTCAACTGCCATACCTTAGAAATATGGCCCTTGTGGCTTTGGATCCTTCGTGACAAATAGCTTCAGATTCAATTTCGCCCGTTCTTGGATCAATAAGTCGTATTTTTTTATCTTTACAAGTTGTCAAGAGTTTAGAACCGTCCCAATTCCAACAAGCGCTGTAAACAATGTCTGGATGGCAATCAAGATGCATCATAGTTTCTCCTGTACCCACATTCCATATAACGACCTAAAAGGGTTTTAAATTCATTCAAAACTATCTAAATGTTTTTAATTTAATTTAAAACTGTCTTAAAACTACCTGATTATCACTTCCAGCAGTCAGAAGTACATTGAGAGCCGTTGGGTGCCACAAAACCAAACCCACGCGTCTTTGATGTAAAACTAAATCGACTATGGGTTCGGTGAGGGTTCGAGATAACCCTCCGTCTGGTATATGCCATACCTACATTATAAACATTAAAATAACCCAGAAAAATTAAGATAAATTTGCTTTTGTAATCATTTATTTATACTTATTGTCTAAAACATTTCTTTTTCTTGTGAAAATATTTGTTTGACAGCTAAAAAGTGAGGTTAAAAGTGTAAAGCTTTTCCAAAAACATTGGCTCGTCAGCCCCGACGTAAAAGTTGACCGTTTTGCCGCGAGATGTCTCATTAATATTTCATTTATTTCAATATTTACCTTAACGACGCAATCTTCTGAACCAGACGCTATGACATTGTCGTTGTGTGGACACCAAGCTATGTCCAAAACGGGGCCTTTGTGGCCCCCGACAAGAGGGTGATCGGCAGCTATACGACCTACCTAAAATAGGGAAAATTTATATTTTAACCTCGTACAACACGATTTTAGTGTTAATTTGAAAATATTTCAAACAATTCAGGAATTGGGAGCCCCCAAAAATAAGTGTTTTTGTGTTTAGTCTCGGCCAAAATTGGTCAATATTTCGATTTTGGGTAAATATAGAATGTTTATTTCTATAAAAATTAATTTTAGAGGGTCAAAGAGTATATTTCCGGTAGAAAAGTGGTTAAATTTGCGGTTAAAAACTCCTCAAATCCGGGTTCAAAAATTGTACATTTTTTGCTAAAAATGTGAGGTTAAAAATCGGTCAATATCTCGTTTTCGGTTAAAGATAGAGTGTTTATTTTTGCAAAAATGAACTTTAGAAGGTTGATTTGTATATTTCAGGTATAAAAGTGGTTAAATTTGCGGTTAAAAACTCCTCAAATCCGGGTTCAAAAATTGTACATTTTTTGTTAAAAATGTGAGGTGAAAAATCGGTCAATATCTCGTTTTCGGTTAAAGATAGAGTGTTTATTTTTGCAAAAATGAATTTTAGAAGGTTGATTTGTATATTTCAGGTATAAAAGTGGTTAAATTTGCGGTTAAAAACTCCTCAAATCCGGGTTCAAAAATTGTACATTTTTTGTTAAAAATGTGAGGTTAAAAATCGGTCAATATCTCGTTTTCGGTTAAATATAGAATGTTCATTATTGTAAAATTGAACTTTAGAGGGTTGATTTGTATATTTCAGGTATAAAAGTGGTTAAATTTGCGGTTAAAAACTCCTCAAATCCGGGTTCAAAAATTGTACATTTTTTGTTAAAAATGTGAGGTTAAAAATCGGTCAATATCTCGTTTTCGGTTAAATATAGAATGTTCATTATTGTAAAATTGAACTTTAGAGGGTTGATTTGTATATTTCAGGTATAAAAGTGGTTAAATTTGCGGTTAAAAACTACTCAAATCCGGGTTCAAAAATTGTACATTTTTTGTTAAAAATGTGAGGTTAAAAATCGGTCAATATCTCGTTTTCGGTTAAAGATAGAGTGTTTATTTTTGCAAAAATGAATTTTAGAAGGTTGATTTGTATATTTCAGGTATAAAAGTGGTTAAATTTGCGGTTAAAAACTCCTCAAACCCTGGTACAAAAATTGTACATTTTTTGTTAAAAATGTGAGGTTAAAAATCGGCCAATATCTCGTTTTCGGTTAAAGATAGAGTGTTTATTTTTGCAAAAATGAATTTTAGAAGGTTGATTTGTATATTTCAGGTATAAAAGTGGTTAAATTTGCGGTTAAAAACTCCTCAAACCCTGGTACAAAAATTGTACATTTTTTGTTAAAAATGTGAAGTTAAAAATCGGTCAATATCTCGTTTTCGGTTAAATATAGTATTTATTTTTGCAAAAATGAATTTTAAAGGGTTAAAAGTGCACATTTCCGGTACAAAGTTCTTAAATTTGCGGTTAAAAACTCCTAAAACCCGGGTTCAAAAATTGTTATTTTTGGCTAAAAATGTGAGGTTAAAAATCGGTGAATATCTCGTTTTTGGTTAAATATAAAGTGTTTATTCTTGCAAAAATGAACTTTAGAGGGTTGATTTATATATTTCAGGTGTAAAAGTGGTTAAATTTGCGGTTAAAAACTCCCCAAACCCAGGTTCAAAAATTGTAATTTTTGGTTAAAAATGTGAGGTTAAAAATCGGTGAATATCTCGATTTTGGTTAAATATAAAGTGTTTATTCTTGCAAAAATGAATTTTAGAGGGTTAATTTGTATATTTCAGGTATAAAAATGGTTAAATTTGCGGTTAAAAACTCCTCAAACTCGAGTTCAAAAATTATTTTTACCTAAAAATGTGAAGTTAAAAATGGGTCAATTTCTCAATTACGGTTAAATATAGAGTGTTAATTCTTGCAAAAACGAACTCTGGAGGGTCGATTTGATATTTTAAATTGTTCTAGACTGTCTAAAATTTATTCAAAATTACCGAAAACTATATTAAATACATCTGAACTGTCGGAAACTATTTGAAGTTGTCTAAAATTTATTCATTTGTTCCTGCAACTGTTTCAAACACTCCAAAACAATTTACGGTGTTGTTAGCGTCCAATTATTAAACAAATCATATCATAAACTAACCTAATTTTGGCACAAACTTATATCTTTAAAATTGGCACAAAATCAAAGATCTAAATATACATTTTCGGTCTATAAATAGTCCGTTAAGTTACCTTATTATGGGGTAGAACTATGAAAGCTCCTCCACCTGCACTTTCAACAATAATTGCCAAGAACTTCGGGTTGACAGCGCAAAATGTCGAGTCCCAAGAACTTTTAGACACTCTGATATTATCATAACATTGCTCTCGTTTCAGAGCTTGCCCGTAAACATGCCTGAATTTCGAAGTTCTAACGACACGAAAGGACATTTTCTGTAAAAAAAATCACTTGTAAAATATTCCAAACTAACATTTGATAAGATATTATCATTTATCTACTTTTGCGGTTTGATAAACATAACCTAAATGACGGAAATTACGATTAAACAAGCAGTATATACCTTTAAATGTTGCTTTTGAACTTAAATATGTTAGAAATAAATAACCATTTGATGAAATACTAACGAAAAGTTATGTTTTTAACTATGAAAGATGTACAGTATAGATTGAAGTCAACTTATATTGAGAATCTACTTCAAGAGCCATATTAGGAAATGTAGATTTGTAGCAGCAACGTCAAGCGTCGAAATATCTAGAGAAAACTCAGCCAGAAGATAGCGGCAGAAATGAAAATCCCTAGCAGCAAAATATTCAAAATTGTGCGTTGAAAATAGCATCAAACAGTTCTGAATGAATTTTAGACAGTTTGGTATAATTTATTATAGTTTCCGGAGGTTCTAAATTAATTTTAAACAGTTGAAAAATATTTAACACATTATCAGTCAGACAGTTCTGCATAAATTTTAGACAGTTACAAAGTATTTAGTAGTTATTATAATTACAAAATATATAATTTCTTATGAAAGATATGCATTAATTGTTAATCAATATTATTTATTTATACATTTAAAATGTGGTTCAAATTTTGACGTCTACAGTCGCCATGTTTGTAGTGTTGCCAATAGTTGCATGATAAATATGAAAGTTAACAGTTCTGAATAAATTTTAAACAGTTACAAAGTGTTTAATAGTTATAATTACAAAACATTAGTTTCTTATGAAAGATATGCATTAAATGTTATTATTATTTATTTATACATTTAAAATGTTCAAATTTTGACGTCTACAGGCGCCATGTTTAGTAGTGTTGCCAATAGTTGCATGATAAATATGAAAGTTTAAATGCCAAAAATTATGAATTAATAATTAATTTTAATTACATATAAAGGTCTAGTCATTAAAATATTGTTTTTGCTGGGTTAGTTTTATATTAAAATTTGCTATATTTCATAAAATTTGTTAATTGACAGTCAAAGTTGTCAAAGTAGAAAGTGTCTATAAAATTATTTCTGACGGATTTTGAATACATTTTATAGTGAATTATAGTTTAAAATTAATAAATATATTATATTAAAATAATAGATTGTTTAAATAATTTGTTTTTAACAAATAAACATGCACATTTTTTCTGTAGTTCAGCCATTTTTCGTAGATGTCACTAGTAGTTTTAAATCGTAATATATATTTAATCAGATTTATTAATAAATACGAGTAAAACATGAATTAAATTTGGATGAATTTTAAGACAGTTTGGTATAATTTATTATAGTTTCCGGAGGTTTTAAATTAATTTTAAACAGTTGAAAAATATTTAACACATCAGTCAGCCGTTTCTGAATAAATTTTAGACAGTTACAAAGTATTTAATAGTTATTATAATTACAAAACATATAATTTTTTATGAAAGATATGCCTTAAATGTTAATCAATATTATTTATTTATATATTAAAATATGGTTCAAATTTTGACGTCTACAGGCGCCATGTTTGGTAGTGTTGCCAATAGTTGCATGATAAATATGAAAGTTTAAATGCCATAAATTGTGAATTATTAATTAATAATTAATTTTAATTACATATAAAGGTCTAATCATTAAAATATTGTTTTTGTTGGGTTAGTTTTATATTGAAATTTGTTATATTTCATAAAATTTGTTAATTGACAGTCAATGTAGCCAATAGTAGCAAGTGTATAAAATTATTTCTGGACGATTTTGAATATATTTTATAGTTTATTATAGTTTAAAATTAATAAATATATTATATTAAAATAATAGATTGTTTAAATAAATTGTTTTTAACAAATAAACATGCACATTTTTGCTGTAGTTCAGCCATTTTTTGTAGATGTCACTAGTAGTTTTAAATTGTAATAAATGATATTTAATCATGTTTTATTAATAAATACAACTAAAATATGAATTAAACTTGATATATTATACATTTTTAAACAATTCTATATCAGTATTTCCATATTTAAGTGAATATAAAAAAATATAAAAATAAGAAGAACTCTATTATATGCACAAGATGGCGGAATACCTTCACAGCTAATTGAAGTTTTGTCCTTTCGGATTTTAAAGAATTTTAGCAAGATTTTTCACTATAAAAAGTTATAAATGTATTTAGAAAACAGTTAAGGGTACGTTAGTGTATTTTCAAATAGTGTGGTGCTTGTAATTTAATGAAATTGTGTGAAAAACATGTTGTAAAAATGTGAATGTGATGGTCTTTGTCTGAGACATGGACTGTAAGCAAAGTGCCATTAAAATTATGTGTTTGAGAGTTATATATGTATATATTTTGTGGAAATAAGATGTATACATGATAAAAGAAGACTAATATTAAGTAAGTAATATTTATTTCTATGTTTTTCGAACGTAAAAGTCGCAATTTACAAAGTAGGGCATCGTTTTGGGCGTACACTTCGTCAGTACGTTATTATATATATGTTTTGTCTATTACCGTAATTTATTACGTTTTCCTATGAATTTTTATGAAAAATATTGATTGAATTTTCGTTTTAAATATTGATTTATCATTAATATACGTTAAAAACATCTAATGAAGTATTTTGAGGAGTATAAAACTCACTTATAGTTAATGGTACATATTTTTTCAGATTTTCAAAATAAGACTGTTCAATTGGTTATTATAATATAACGTAAGTATTATTTGACCTGTTTTATATGACCTATGAACTCTATATCTTGCTTTTGATAAAGTATTTGTTAATATTTATTTCTCAAATGTCTGAAATGTTTTCAAAATTGTCTAAAACCATTTCAAGGTGTCTAAATTCAGTCAGAGTTGTCTGAAACTCGCTGAAACTATTTTAAATAATTCTCAACTGTTTTAAACTATTCCCAACTGTATAAAATTTATTTAGAATCTAACACTGTACAAAACGATTTTAGTATTAAAAACTAGCCTAACCTCGGATGACAATGTTTATCTTTTTAATATTGTACATGTACTCTTCGATCGATTGTGATATTCTTTCTGTCTTTATCAATGTTTTCGTAGTTTTTAGTAACTTCAGACATTACGTAAAATCTATTTACAAAATAAAATATAAATTAACAATAAACATTGCATAAATTTCTGACATATACATCGTTTAATTCATATTATTTTCTTAAATTTTACACATTTATTTATATATAGCATTGAAAAGGTCGACAACCCATACGAAGTTCATAATTTGTCATCATTGACATTAACATGTCAAACGCGACACATGATAGCGTTTTTCTTCTTAAATTTTTGCATGTACTCTTCGATCGATTGTTTCAATAATCCAATTTTCAACTAAACAGCCCCCTGACAACAATTTTTGTGATTTCAGGACAACTCCACTTGCCATAATCTTGCCTAGATGCGTTTTTAAAATGTCCCGAACAAAACACAAACTCTTATGCAGGTTACGACATGATTCCGGCGCAGCTGTCAGATGGACTTCCCTCTTTACAATTCTAACCTTACTTTGCGGGAATATCATACTGATAGATTGTGCCGAAACCGATAAATCGGATAGATTTTTAGACAAAATTAACGAACAGAGTATAGCTGCTGTTTTTAATAAAGTAGCGTACGGATCAACCACAAAACGATCAATTCCTGACAATGCTTATTTATATACAACTCTAGCGACGCCATTGTTGACAACATATAGATATTCAGATGGAAACCAAGAATGGTATCGTGTTGATGTGAAAGAACCAGAAAATTCAGAAACTGAGAAAATTAATGACGAAAAGGACGAATTAATTTCGGAAAAAGAAAAAGATTCGTATGGGTCTGATTTAGAAAAAGATCATGTTTTGCCGACTTCAGCGCCCGCGGCCGACATTTTGAAAAACAACAACAATAAAAACTACAACAATCCAAATAGGTACAACAATGACCGACTCAGACCGGATATCCCATTACCATCAACCCCCCTTCCGGTTTCAACATCGACTTCTTATCCGATTTTGAGAAACGTCCGGCCTACTAAGTCCATGGGCGTCCTTCCGGGGCAACCGGGGAGGGAGCCGCCTAGTTATGTGCCCCCATCTAGATCGTTTTTTACGCCGCCTCTGCCCCCGGAATATTTGAATCCGTTTGCGGATAAACCGACACTAAGGGGGACCAATTCAGAAAGTTATCAGAATAGAAGGCCTATCCCGCCGCCGAGTTTGATGCCCAAGAAAGATAGGATACCGTTTAGGTGAGAAATGATTTTTATTTTGCCAATTTATATTTTAACCCTGTGCAACACGATTTTAGTGTTAATTTGAAGATATTTTAAACAGTTTAGAACCGTCAAGAATGTCTGTTTTCATGAATAGTTTTGGCCGAAAATGTGAGGTTAAAAATCGGACAATATCTCGATTTTAGTTAAAGATAGAGTGTTTATTTTTGCAAAAATGAATTTTAGAGGGTTGATTTGTATATTTCTGGTATAAAAGTGGTTAAGTTTCCGGTTAAAAACTCCTAAAACCCGGTTCAAAAATGGTACATTTTTGGCCAAAAATGGTAAGATCTTGATTTCGGTTTCAGGTAGAGCGTTTATTTTTGCAAAATTGGTCATTAGAGGGTTGGTTTGTATATTTCCTGTAAAAGTGGATAAATTTCCGGTCAAAAACTCCTCAAACCCGGGTTTAAAAATTGTACATTGTCGCCCTAAATTTGCTGAATTTTAATGCGCGACTGATGCGTCGATTGCGCACTAAAATTCGACAGATTTCCGGTGAATTCAAATTGTGTTTATTTGAAGACCAACAGGTTAAAAATCCGTCAATATCTCGATTTCGGTTAAAGCTAGCGTGTTAATTTTTGCAAAAATGAACTTTAGAGGGTTAATATGTATATTTCCTGTGTAAAAGTGGTTAAATTTCCGATCAAAAACTCCTAAAACCCGGTTGAAAAATGGTACATTTTTGGCCAAAAATGTGAGGTTAAAACTCGGCCAATATCATGATTTCGGTTACAGGTAGAGAGTTTATTTTTACAAAAATGGACTTTAGAGGGTTGGTTTGCATATTTCCGGTATAAAAGTAGTTACATTTCCGGTCAAAAACTTCTCAAACCCGGGTTCAAAAATGATACATTTTTGACTAAAAATGTGAGGTTATATATCGGTCAATATCACGATTTCGGTTACAGATAGAGCGTTTAATTTTACAAAATTGGACTTTAGAGGGTTGGTTTGCATATTTCCGGTATAAAAGTGGTTACATTTCCGGTCAAAAACTTCTCAAACCCGGGTTCAAAAATTGTACATTTTTGGCTAAAAATGTGAGGTTATATATCGGTCAATATCACTACTTCGGTTAAAGTTAGAGTGTTCATTTTTGCATAAATGGATTTTAGAGGGTTGGTTTATATATTTCCTGTATAAAAGTGGTTAAATTTCCGGTCAAAAACTCCTAAAACCCGGTTGAAAAATGGTACATTTTTGGCCAAAAATGTGAGGTTAAAACTCGGCCAATATCACGATTTCGGTTACAGGTAGAGCGTTTATTTTTACAAAAATGGACTTTAGAGGGTTGATTTGTATATTTCCTGTGTAAAAGTGGTTAAGTTTCCGGTTAAAAACTCCTCAAACCCGGGTTCAAAAATTGTACATTTTTGGCTAAAATGTGAGGTTAAAAATCGGTCAATATTTCGTCAACGGTTTAAATTACTTTCAAATTAACACGAAATTCGTGTTCTACGGGGTTTAAAATATAAATTAACTCATTTTCGAATCTTAAAACCGTCTGGACAAAGTTTTATTTAAAAATATTTAAAGATAATATTCGCCCTAAATTTGCTGAACTTTAATGCGCGTTTGACGCGTCGATTGCGCACTAAAATTCGACAGATTTCCGGTGAATTCATATTGTGTTTATTTGAAGACCATTCAACAAAAAATTATGAAAATTGGTATATTTATCAAACAAACTATGGAGAATTGAATGGTGAAGTCAAAAATTTCCTCTACCCAGTTTTGGGTGGTTTTTAAATTCCCAACTGTTTGTACATCTTTGACAAAAAATGTTAGGTTAAAAATCGGTCAATATCTCTATTTCAGTTAAAGATAGAGCGTTAATTCTGGTAAAAACAAACTCTGGAGGGTTGATTTGATATATTAATATTTTAAAATTATCAAAAAGGCCTTAGGGATTGCGGAAAATAGGATCGACATTTAGGAAAAAATTGGTAAAAATTTGCCTATAAAAAATGCATTTGATTGTGCTGTCAACTCTTCAGCAATTTAATATATTTTCAAATAACACGAAATTCGTGTTATACGAGGTTTTTACAATATTAAAATATGAAAAATGTTTTAATTATTTTTCAGACCTGATTTGCCGCCGAGCGTAAACGATCCGGCGCCTTTGCCGGCGTCAAGGGACACCGCCCCACAAAACGCCGCCCCAAACACAGGGGGGGAAACTCAACGCAAAAAAACCCTAAACACCCCAAGTCAAAACGTTCATTTAGACCGATTAGGCGAATTTTACGGTTTAAATCGTCTTCACAACGAAACTAATTTCGAATACGAACCGATGGTTTTAATCCCTTCGATTAGTCGTATTTTAAGCGGTTCTAACGGTAGAAAAGAAGACATACCGGATATTTTACTCCGACAAGTAACCGCTAGTCCGCCGCAAAATCAAAATTTCGCGCCGAAAGTAAAACTCACGGAAAAACCCGAAATCGTGCCGGAGATAGACGAAAAGATCGAAAAAGTTGACGTTGCCTTGGCAACAGTCCCAAAACAAGAGGAGAAAGTTGTTAAAATTGAACAAGAAACAACGACGACGGGCGACATTTTGAATTTACCAAACGTGAAAATTAAGAAAGCGGAGGTGCAAAATACGACCAAAGCGAAAAACGGCGACGAAATCTGGCATATATCTTGGAACGTTCACGTGTATTTAGTGGTTTTTTTGTATGTGTTACTCGCAGTGTTTTCGATAGTGAAGTTGATAAAGTTTGAGCGGGAAAGTCACATGTTCAGTAAAACTTATTTTTTGAGTGTCCATTTACTTTTAACAATCATTTGTACGATGCGGGTGTTTTATTTAGTGTACGATCCATATAATGTGAACCAAAGTTTCGGTAATATGACGTTTGAAATTTTACATAACCTTCCGTTAAGTTTACTTGCCACAACATTTGCCATTTTGATAGTTTTTTTGTTGAAACGTACTTTAAACCACTTGAAAGTTAAAACGCGGCCGATATTTTTAGTTTTATTTGGTTTAGGGCATATTTTTTTGTGTTTTTGTCTGAATTTAGCCGAAAATTTTGAGATGTTCAACCGCACTCATTTTTTGAGTTTAATTTGCAGGTTTGTTTATATTTTATTATGTTGGTCTTTAGGCTTGAGCTATGTTTATTTATATAAAATTATTAAGAATGTTTTGGCGAAAAAATCGCAAAATTTATCGGAAATGTGCACACAAAATATTAGCTACGCGTCACACATCACAATCGCCATTGCGTTACTGTTTACATTATTAGGTTTTGTGTGTTTGTACGGCTTGTTTTTCATAAAAATTGATAAGTTTACAGTGCCATACCATTGGATTTTATGGGCATTCGAATTATCAGTTCGTTTATTAGAAATTACAATCATAACCCTACTTGCGATTGTTGTAAGTTTGAGGTTAACGCAACGCGAAAAACAAAATGTCGGTTTTCCATTATTCCCATGTACAACATCTGACAGTTCAACAGATAATATCTACCCAAATAACTGTTCTACAAATTTAAACGCCCTAAACTACTCCCTAAGATCGCAAAACCAAAATTTTCGACCACAACCCGCGCAAAATTCCCAAAACTTACAAGAAATCGACAACATACCCAGCGATATAATCGAGCGGCCCAATTTCGACAAAAAATCAACCCTAGAACGCGCGCCTAACCCCGAGGACCCAAACAGGGCCTCGGTGCAAAATTTTGAACGGTTTGAGCGCCCAACGTGGGGCATCGAACGGGAAAGTTTTCCTGTGAGGAATTTTGAGCGACAGGAAGATTCGACGCATTTTGAACGAAGTTCGGGGCGGTTTCCCAATAGTTTTGAAGGACCAAATTTGGGCAGCGGAAGGTTAAAGCCGTATGAAAAGTGTAGATACTACGCAAAACCAAAATATGAGGATATGTATAACAGTTCGAGGGAGGGGAATGAAGAAAAGTATAAACGAGATCCCGAAAGGTAAGGATGTAAATCTAATTTTATTTATTACTTTTACATGCTTTGTAACGACAGAAAAAAAAATTAACCCCGTACAACACGATTTTATATATAGCCTCAATTTACGATATAAAAATGGTTAAATTTCCGGTTAAAAACTTCCCAAACCCGGGTTCAAAAATTGTACATTTTTGGCTAAAAATGTGAGGTTAAAAATCGGTTAATATCTCGATTTCGGTTAAAGATATAGTGTTAATTCTTGCAAAAACGAACTCCGGAGGGTCGATTTGATGTATTAATATTTTAAAACTGCGAAAAAGGCCTTAGGGATTGCAGAAAATACGGTCGTTATTTTGGAAAAATTTACCTCCCAAAAATGTATGTTTTCACATTTAGTTTCGGACAAAAATGGTTCAATATCACGATTTTGGTTAAAAATAAAGTGTTTATTTTTGTAAAAATGAACTTCAGAGGGTTGATTTGTATATATCCGGTATAAAAGTGGTTAAATTTCCTTTTAAAAACTCCTCAAAACCGGGTTCAAAAATTGTACATTTTTGGCTAAAAATGTGAGGTTAAAAATTGGTGAATATCTTGATTTCGGTTAAATATAGAGCGTTAATTCTTGCAAAAATGAATTCTGGAGGGTCGATTTAATATATTAATATTATAAAAGTGTCAAAAAGGCCTTTGGGATGTCTGAAAATATGGTAGAATTTTTTAAATAAAAATGCATTTTTTCGGCCAAAAATGTGACGTTAAAACGATTAAATTTCTCGATTTCGATTAAAAATGGGGTGTTTATTCTTCAAAAATAAACTTTAAAGGGTTGATTTGTATATTTTCGGTATAAAAATGGTTCAATTTTCGGTTAAAAACGTCTCAAACTCGGGTTCAAAAATTGTACATTTTTGGCGAAAATGTGAGGTTAAAAATCGGCCAATATCTCGATTTTGATTAAACATGGAGTGTTAATTCTTGCAAAAATGAACTCCGGAGGGTCGATTTGATATATTAATATTTTAAAAGTGTCAAAAAGGCCTTAGGGATTGCGGAAAATATGATCGAAATTTTGGAAAAAATTTGCCCTAAAAAAATGTATTTTATTTTGCTCTCAACTCCTGAACAGTTTAAATTATGTTCAAATTAGCACGAAATTCGTGTTCTACGGGGTTTAAAATATAAATTAACTCAATTCAAAATTTTAAAACCGTCTGGACAAAGTTTTATTTAAATATTTCTAAAATGTCGGCCGTTGCGAATTTTTCGCAATTCTTCCTCAAAACTTTTATTTGGTTATGAATTCGGCTGAAATTTGCAGGAAACACATAAAATTAACTGAAAATCATTTATATATACTTAAAATTAGTCGATAACATGTATTTTTTAATAAAAATATTTAAATTGACATTTAGTTTCGAGGTTAAAATGTACTACACAACCTGCATAACATTCGGCTAACGCACCGCTCATTAAAATAATTTATACATAAATTACACTGTATAGCTCAATTATTTTATATTTATTGTAATACTTACGGCCTGTATATGCGTAAAATATATCCAAATTATTTTATTTATTATTAAAACAGTCTCGACTAAGTTTTATTTATATATTTTTAAGATGACGCCCGTTGCGAATTTTTCGCAATTCTTTCAAGACATTAAAACTTTATTTGGTTATGAATTCGGCTGAAATTTATAGGAAACATAAAATTAACTGAAAATAATTTATTTATACTTGCAATTTATTGTAAATGTTTGATTGACTGCACAAAGGTTAGTTTTGACATTTGACTCTGTCGGTAAGGCAGTTTCAAAACTAATACCAACTTATGTAAACTTTGAAAATTTATTATAAATAAACTATTCAATATTTTGAACTTTAACAACTTGTACGAAACGTTTTGAAGCTGAAAGAACATATCTAGAAAATTTGGCGTCGATATGAACAGTGTGCGTGGTTCTAGGGATTGCGACAGCTCCTCTAACGTATACTCCGAACCTCTGGACCTCCATCCATCATCATCTAGCGATTATGAGCGTTCGCGATATTCAGACGACGTCATAAGATCGTCATCGCGTCAGTCGTGGACGAACAGCGGCCGTAGGTCCACCGGCCGGCGCTCTAAACGCTCTGGTGGGCCCCACATGGCCGGCGTGCACACTCTGCCGAACACAGAGGCCCAACAGGGCAGCATGCTAGTAGATGAGAATGGTTTTGTAAGGTTTAGGGCCTTAGGGGAGGATAAAAAAAGGCATAGGTATCTACAAAATGATTTCAGCGACGCATAGTTGTACATAAAAACGGGTTTAAAATATGCAGATGTTTGAGTTGACGTTTCGTTTAGGGGATGAGATGTTAGAAATTGTTTTTGTATAAAAAATAAATGTTTCTAACATCTGATCCCCGAAATAAATTATTTGAAAAGTTCAAATAATTTTTTAGCAAAAATTTCGTAATTTTTACAATGATCTCGAGAACTTCGAATTTTTTTGAGATATGTATTATATTTTGTATATATCGACTTAGTTTTTTATTTTTTATATAGTTTTTATAATATTTTAGGTTAAATCGAATGCAAATTTAAATCCTGACAAGTCTTAACTTGATAACCGTCCTTGTTGTAACTTTTTCTTAATTTGGGCCCCATTTTAATTTTTGACAGCTTGCGGGAAACAATTTGTTTTGAATGGAAAGGGCCTAAATTAGAAAAGAATTACTTAATTGTACATATGCTAATATAAAGTCAGGATTTGGTCTAATTCTAACGAATTTTATTTATTATATTCATTTCAGTATTATTTCTCAATACAGTATTTGCGTTATCTTGCTCAGTTTTCGTTTAAATTTACAAAAAAAATTGAAAATACTTCGAAAACGGTTTGATTTTTTATACCCAACACTGGGTAGAGGAAAAAATTGACTTCACCATTCAATTCAACGTGCTTTTTTACATAAGTATACCAATTTTCATAATTTTATGTCGAACGGATTTCTAATAAATACAATTTGAAATGACCGCAAATTTGTCGAATTTAGGGCGAATACAAGTTACGCCTTTTTTATATATTTTGTTCTATTTTATACCCAAAACTGGGTAGAGGAAAAAATCGACTTCACCATTCAATTCTACGTGCTTTTTTACATAAGTATACCAATTTTCATAATTTTATGTCGAACGGATTTGAAATAAAAACATTTTGAAATCACCGCAAATTTGTCAAATTTTAGTGCGCAACCGACGCGCCAGTAGCCGACAAAAATTCAGCAAATTTAGGGCGAAACAAGTTACGTTATTTGCTAAATATTTTATTCTGTTTTATACCCAAAACTGGGTAGAGGCAAAAATCATCTTCACCATTCAATTCTACATACTTTTTTACATAAGTATACCTATTTTCATAATTTTATGTCGAACGGATTTCAAATAAAAACATTTTGAAATCACCGCAAATTTGTCGAATTTTAGTGCGCAACCGACGCGCCAGTTGCCGACAAAAATTCAGCAAATTTAGGGCGAATACAATTGACTGAAATGTTTTCTGATCAAACTGTTTTCGAAGTATTATCAAATTTTTCGGTGTAATTTCCCAATTTCGTAATCGTTTACATTCCAAATGGGCAGCTTTGAATATAGACTGTTTCAAAAGTTAGTGTACTTATTATATTTTTTTGGCATTGCTTGCGATTTTTGAAAGTTTCTATCAATTAAATTACAAATAAAAGACATTTAGCAACGTAAGCATGTCATCTGAATATGTTTGATGATTGAGTGTGATTTTGTAACTCGGATGAATGAAATATTGCAATAGTCTGTCTCGCTGAACGCTGTGGAAATGTTGAAATGCGACTCTGATTTTATAAAATACTTCCCGGCACATTAAATTTATTTACAAAAATGTGAGGTTAAAAATCGTTCAATATCTCGATTTGGGTTAAAGATAAAGTGTTGATTTTTGCAAAAATGAACTTTAGAGGGTTGATTTGTATATTTCTGATATAAAAGTGGTTAAATTTCCGGTTAAAAACTTCTCAAACCCGGGTTCAAAAATTGTACATTTTTAGCTAAAAATGTGAGGTTAAAAATCGGTCAATATCTCGATTTTGGTTAAAGATAGAGTATTGATTTTTGCAAAAATGAACTTTAGAGGGTCGATTTGTATGTTTTCGGTGTAGAAGTGGTTAAATTTTGAGTTAAAAACGTCTTAAACCCGGGTTCAAAAATTGTACATTTTTGGTTAAAAATGTGAGGTTAAAAATCGGTCAATATCTCGATTTTGGTTAAAGATAAAGTGTTTATTTTTGCAGAAATGAACTTTAGAGAGTCGATTTGTATGTTTTCGGTATAAAAGTGATTAAATTTTCAGTTAAAAACGTCTTAAACCTGGGTTCAAAAATTGTACATTTTTGGTTAAAAATGTGAGGTTAAAAATCGGTCTATATCTCGATTTTGATTAAAGATAGAGTGTTTATTTTTGAAAAAACGAACTCTGGAGGGTCGATTTGATATATTAATATTTTAATGGTGTCAAAAAGGCCTTAGGAACTGCGGAAAATACGATCGAAATTTTGTATAAAATTGGGAAAAATTTGCCTCAAAAAATGCACTCAACGTTTTAAATTATTTTCAAAATAACTCTAAATTCGTGTTCTCCGGAGTTTACAATATAAACTAACTCAATTCCAAATTTTAAAAATTCTTGCAACCATTTCAAATTCCTCTCAGTTGTCTATAATTTATTCAAAATAGTCTAAAACAATCTTAAATTATTTCAGGAACGCCTTACAACATTTCTTTTGTTTTCAGTGTCTGTCTCTTTCTAGAAATAAATGTTATATTTATTTTTTATCGTAAGGACCTATTATATTTAATGTTAAGACATATAGCAATGAAATATATGAAAAATGTAAAAAAAATCAAATATGGTATTTACGCGTTAAAAATATTGTATATTACTTATTGTACGATACAAAATATACATATAGATCATTAAATAATGCCTACATATTTATTTATTTGTTGTTTATTTGAATTAGTGGACATCTGTCGGCAAAACGCTGAACTTTATATACTGCCAACTGTTAAAAGTATCTGCCGAATGTTTTTGAAAAAGCTTTACACTTCCAACCTGATTTTTTAACTGTCAAACGAATATTCTTATATGATTATACAAATTTTGAATACATCTAAATGATTTTCAGTTGATTTTATGTGTTTTCTGTAAATTTCAGCGAAATTTAACATCAAATAATAGTTTTGTTGTTTTGAAAAATGGCGGATAATTTAGAACGAAATGTCATCTTAGAAATATATAAATAAAACATATTCCAGACGGATTTAAAGAGTGAAAATATTGTGATTTATATTTTAAACCCCGTAGAACACGATTTTAATATCAATTTTGATGTATTTTAATCATTAAAAAAGTTGTGAGTCAGTAAAAATACCAACAGCTAAAATTCGAAAACTAACAGTTCCAAACAAATAAGTCCCTGTAAAAACGACTAGCTGTCAATTGGTTGCCACAGAAATGTATTTATAAAATGGGCAATCATCATTCTCACGATGGGGGCCATAAACAAGATGACACGCACCCAAGGGCCGAAAATACAGGTCTTGCTCCTTCGGGAAGCAAGAAAGAAAAAGGTTTAAGCCGATCAGCTTCTGGTACAGATATACAAGATAGGAGTCAAGCGCAGTTGCTTCCCGTTGAAAAATTGTCAAAAGTTAGTGAAAATCATTTAATATCTGATATATTTCAGAGAAATTTAACGTAGATATCTTGGAAAGTTGGCTTTGAAACATTGGAATGTAAAAAGTTTGGTTATGTGTTTTGATGAAGACGTATTTTCATAAAAACTATTTTAAATTGTTGTGAACTGTCTAAAATTTATTTAAAATTGTTGGAAAGTGTTTTATATATTTCCCATTTTAGATTTTAGTGAGAAGGACACACGAAGAAGACCATATAAATGGGATTACATCTTCCGCTTTTTCTGTAAGTATTTATTTACAACTAGCTTCGTCAATTTATATTTTAACGTCAAAAAGGCCTTAGGAATTGTAGATTTTTTCAAATTAACATTAAAATCGTGTTGTGCGGGGTTTAAATTTTCGGTTAAAAACTCAAACCCGGGTTCAAATATTGTGCATTTTGGCTAAAAATGTGAGGTTAATAATTTGTCAAAATCCGGATTTCGGTTAACGATAGATTGTTTATTTTTGCAAAAATGAACTTTAGAGGGTTAATTTGTATGTTTTTGGTATAAAAGTGGTTAAATTTCCGATTAAAAACTTTTCAAACCCGGGTTCAAAAGTTGTACATTTTTGGCTACAAATGTGAGGTTAAAAATCGGCCAATACCTCAATTTCGGTTAAAGATAGAGTGTTTATTTTTACAAAAATGAACTTTAGAGGGTCAATTTGTCTGTTTTCGACATAAAAGTGGTTAAATTTTCAGTTAAAAACGTCTCAAACTCGGGTTCAAAAATTGTACATTTTTGGCTAAAATGTGAGGTTAAAAATCGGTCAATATCTCTATTTCGGTTAAAGATAGATTGTTTATTTTTGCAAAAATGAACTTTAGAGGGTTGATTTGTATGTTTTTGGTATAAAAGTGGTTAAATTTCCGATTAAAAACTTTTCAAACCCGGGTTCAAAAGTTGTACATTTTTGGCTAAAATGTGAGGTTAATAATTTGTCAATATCTGGATTTCGGTTAACGATATATTGTTTATTTTTGCAAAAATGAACTTTAGAGGATTGATTTGTATGTTTTTGGTATAAAAGTGGTTAAATTTCCGATTAAAAACTTTTCAAACCCGGGTTCAAAAGTTGTACATTTTTGGCCAAAAATGTGAGGTTAAATATAGGTTAATATTTCAATTTCGGTTAAAGATAGAGTGTTAATTCTTGCAAAAACGGATTCAGGAGGGTCGATTTGATATATTAATATTTTAAAAGTGTCAAAAAGGCGTTAGGAATTGCGAAAAATAGGATCGAAATTTTGGACAAACTTAGAAAAAATTCGCTGCAAAAAATACATTTTATTTTATTCACTACTCCTCAATGGTTTAAATTATTTTCAAATTAACACGGAATTCGTGTTCTGCGGGGTTTAAAATATAATTTAACTAAATTTCAAATCTTAAAACCGTCTAGACAAAGTTTTATTTAAATATTTCTAAAATACCCGTTGCAAATTTTTCCATAACCTCAAAATTTGGATATTTGACTGAAATTTACGCGCATACCCAAGTAAATTTGTTAATTATTTTAGAGATATGTTTTCCCACGATATCCAGCACTGGCTGAAAAATTATTTCAATATTTACATAAACAAAGTAAAGCAAAAACGGACCATTTAGGCGGAACTGCGTTTCGCCAGCAATGCGAAAAGTTTCTAGGGGTAAGTTGATATTTCAATTTTTAATTTAGTGTCAAATAAATACATTTTTTACAGCTAATGGACGACGAAACAGTCGTTAACTTATACGTTAAAATGTATTCGACCCCTGACGAAAAATCCGATACTTTTTTTATGACTCCCGATACTTTACGTTTATTATTATTTACTGCTTATCGTGTTGCGATGGATCATTACGCAGACGGTCCCCAAATGTGTCTATACATTCAAAAAACTTTATCGAGTGTTATTGACTCTTGTTTTCATGGCAAAACAAAACTTTCGGCCCAATTTGTGTCTCACTGGTTGATGTCAAACTGTCCCCGATTAATTCTCCCGCTTCACAAATACGCTGTGCACAATTTGGCGACAGCTTACAGAGTTTTAGACTCCGAAACGCCCATTTTAGCACAGGGTATAGAGCTAGCAACACCCGTATTAGATCATAACCCGACTTTTCCCTTAAACAAATCGTCTCATACGAATTTACTTCCGATGTCAGCTGCGTGGCTGCTCGCAGGGGCTTTAGGCGTCACTTATTCTAAACCTAAGGATAATTCAAGGCCGCAGGGACCCCTAAATGGGGCCCACGGTGCCCAGGGGCATATGTTCCTCGCGAAATTAGCTGGCGCGGTTCCGTCACATTGGTTGATGTTGTATAATTCAGATTTGCACGGTCAGGGCGCGAATAGATTTCTTCATCATGTTTTGGCGTACAGGGGCCCCACTTTGGTGCTCTTTAGGGCTGATAATGGGGAGGTTTTTTGTGTGGCGAGTACGGCTGAATGGAGAGAAAGTCATTTATATTGGGGCGGGGAAGAATCAGCTGTTTTGCAAATGCAACCAAAGTGAGTATTTTAAATCATTCTGGGAGTTTCCACCATGTTTAATTTTATTTTAGGTTTTTAGTAATTGAACAAGGGCCTAAAATGTTGTATTTAAATACAACTATTCGGGGATATCCTCAGGGTTTAAGGGCCGGAAAAGACCCTAGAAAACCTGTAATTATTATAGACGGCGGATTTGAAAAGGTAATGTAATTTTTACTTATTTTAAAATTCGTAAACCACACCAATTTTTATTATTAACCGTCGAACGGTGCTGTTTTTATTTAAAAAATATAATTTTCGTACGTAAGTATACCAATTTTCTTAATTTTATGTTGGAAAGTTTTCAAAAAACACCGCAAATCTGTCGAATTTTAGTGCGCAACCGACGCGCCACTTGCCGACAAAAAGTCAGCAAATTTAGGGCGAATACAAGTTCTGTTATTTGTTATATATTTTGTTCTATTTTATACCCAAAACTGGGTAGAGGAAAAAATCGACTTCGTCATTCAATTCTACGTACTTTTTTACATAAATATACCAATTTTCATAATTTTATATTGAACGGATTTCAAATAAAAACAGTTTGAAATCACCGCAAATTTGTCGAATTTTAGTGCGCAACAGACGCGCCAGTTGCCGACAAAAATTCAACAAATTTAAGGCGAATACAAGTTCCGTTATTTGCTATATATTTTGTTCTATTTTATACCCAAAACTGGGTAGAGGAAAAAATCGACTTCACCATTCAATTCTATGTATGTTTTTACATAAGTATACCAATTTTCATAATTTTATATTGAACGGATTTCAAATAAAAACAATTTAAAATCACCGCAAATTTGTTGAATTTTAGTGTGTAACCGACGCGCCACTAGCCGACAAAAATTCAGCAAATTTAGGGCGAATACAAGTTCTGTTATTTGCTATATATTTTGTTCTATTTTATACCCAAAACTGGGTAGAGGAAAAAATCGACTTCGTCATTCAATTCTACGTACTTTTTTACATAAGTATACCAATTTTCATAATTTTATGTCGAACGGATTTCAAATAAAAACAATTTAAAATCACCGCAAATTTGTTGAATTTTAGTGTGTAACCGACGCGCCACTTGCCGACAAAAATTCAGCAAACTTACGGCGAATACAAGTTCCTTTATTTGCTATATATTTTGTTCTATTTTATACCCAAAACTGGGTAGAGAAAAAAATCGACTTCACCATTCAATTCTACGTACTTTTTTACATAAGTATACCAATTTTCATAATTTTATGTCGAACGGATTACAAATAAAAACGATTTGAAATCACCGCAAATTTGTCGAATTTTAGTGCGCAACCGATGCGCCACTTGCCGACAAAAATTCAGCAAATTTAGGGCGAATACAAGTTACGTTATTTGCTATATATTTTGTTCTATTTTATACCCAACACTGGGTAGAGGAAAAAATCGACTTCACCATTCAATTCTACGTACTTTTTTACATAAGTGTACCAATTTTAATAATTTTATGACGAACGGATTTCAAATAAAAACAATTTAAAATCACTGCAAATTTGTCGAATTTTAGTGCGCAATCGACGCGCCACTTGCCGACAAAAATTCAGCAAATTTAGGGCGAATACAAGTTCCGTTATTTTCTATATATTTTGTTCTATTTTATACCCAAAACTGGGTAGAGGAAAAAATCGACTTCACCATTCAATTCTACGTACTTTTTTTTACAAAAGTATACCAATTTTCATAATTTTATGTCGAACGGATTTCAAATAAAAACAATTTAAAATCACTGCAAATTTGTCGAATTTTAGTGCGCAACCGACGCGCCACTTGCCGACAAAAATTCAGCAAATTTAGGGCGAATACAAGTTGCGTTATTTGCTATATATTTTGTTCTATTTTATACCCAAAACTGGGTAGAGGCAAAAATCGACTTCACCATTCAATTCTACGTACTTTTTTACAAAAGTATACCAATTTTTATAATTTTATGTCGAACGGATTTCAAATAAAAATTTAAAATCACCGCAAATTTGTCAAATTTTAGTGCGCAACCGACGCGCCACTTGCCGACAAAAATTCAGCAAACTTACGGCGAATACAAGTTAATTGGCGATATATTTAATCAAAGCAACAATTAGATTACAAATTTTATTGATTTTAAATACATATTAAACATAAATAAGTTCTAAAATAGATTAATTATGAAACATGAGATCCCCAAACTTGACTTAAAGCATCCATTTCGCTTTTATTTAGCGGAATTAGCGATCTACCAGCGAAGGGAGTTTGTTTTTCAATGTCTTGCAGCTTGTAAACTTTGTCTTTCATTAGATCACCTTTAAGTTTAATATCTTCGTTAACATCCTTAAAGTTGATTTTAAGTTTCTTTAGCATCTCTTCACGACTTTGTTTCATTAAAAGTGCGCCTTCATACATGTATCCATTTACGAAAGAAGATTTAGAAATTTCTGAAATCGCTTCACGAATTTCGTTCATTCTTTTGTGGAGATTGAGTATTTCTTCTTTCAATTCCAAAACTTCAGAGGCGGCCGTTTCGGCTTCGATGAAATATTGAATAGTTTCTGGGACGTTTTCCATTTTTGAGGTTATTTTAAAATCATTCATTCATTCATTTATGGAATTTTAAAATGTTATGACTTTTATTTGGCGATAAATCAGGCCGAAGTTAAAATAAATCAAGTAAAATCAATCGAAAATTGTTTAAAACTGTTTTTAAATAAATATATTTGCCTGATTGCTGGAAATTCTGGAAAGTGAGGTTGTGGTTCCGTTCGTTGACATATGCTATGTTCAATGTTTTGTCGCAAGATGTCTGCATTTATGGCGGGAAATGCATCTTTCGTATTTTTTCAGATTGAATACCGAAACATCCCATACAGTTTAACAAATATTGAAGTTTGGGGTTGTGGTGACCCCGCTCAGCGGGAAGTTCAACTCGATATTAAAAAGTGGCAAGTCAAGGAAGCGGAAAGGCAAAGAAATGTCAAATTATCTGCTTCCGATTGGTTAGATCATCCAGATCGTTATTTATTAGAATTAGCCGGTCGTCCACAATATAATAACGTTACAACTAATTCGACGTCATCTCAGCCGCAAAATTAGAAATATTTACTCTGAAACGGTGTCAATTTTACTCTAAATATGAACCCGCAAATGCGTGGATGTCAAATTGGAGTCAAATCTATAAAAAACTGATACTATTTAAATAAAAAAAAAATACAATGCGCCGATATTAGAAAGCTAACAGTACTTAATAGTTCACTGACGTGGTGCGTTTGCTGATTTATCTGCTACCGACAATAAATCGATTATTTTTTAATGTTTACCGATAGGGTTTCCAAGGCAACAACCATTTTCAATTTTTTTTAATTTTGTGCGTGAACATAGTCAATAATAATGCAGATAAATCGGCTTAAAAGTCTTGCCTTCAAAGTTAGTTTTCGCAATTACGCAATCTACTTAAAATATCTACAGTATGTATTTAAAATATTAGACAATATTTGGGAAAGAAGGATGTACTTATTTGTATTTATGTGCAGGCACAAGAATTCCTTATTGTTGGCATTCCGAATTATGCTTTTATATTTTGTATTGAATTTTTCACTAAATAAAAATAAATTTTACTGTTTGTGTGTGTTTTATTTGTGTATGTATATAAATCACAACATTTCCACTCCTTAAAACCGTTTAAACTAAGTTTAATTTGAGTATTTCTAACCTCAAAACTCCAATTTTGGAAGTACAAAACTTTTAATTGGTTATAAATCTAATTGAATTTGACAGGACGCACATTAAATTAATTGAAAATCATTTTATTTATATTCAAAACTAATCTTAAATGATTATTTTTTCATAAAAATACTCGTCTGACATTTAAATTTGGGGTTAAAATGTATTATCAAACATATATGCTATCCCCAACGTATATTAAGGTGTTTTATTTGCGCTACATGTTCTACGAGGTTTAAAATATAAATCACAACATTTCCACTCCTTAAAACCGTTTAAAATAAGTTTTATTTGAGTATTTCTAACCTAAAAGCTTGTCCGAAACTCCTCCAGTTTTGGAAGAACCCCAAAACTTTTAATTGGTCATAAATCCAAATGAATTTGACAGGATGCACATTAAATTAACTAAAGATCATTTTATTTATATTCAAAACTAATCATCACATCATTTCCACTCCTTAAAACCGTTTAAAATAAGTTTTATTTGAGTATTTCTAACCTAAAAGCTTGTTCCGAAACTCCTCCAATTTTGCAAGAACCCCAAAACTTTTAATTGGTCATAAATCTAATTGAATTTGACAGGACGCACATTAAATTAACTGAAAATCATTTTATTATATTCAAAACTAATTTGAAATGATTAATTTTTCAAATAAAAGGATTCGTTTAACATTTAAATTTGGGGTTAAAATGTACTATCCAACCTGCATAACATTCGGTATGACATCTCACCAAATTGCTCGAAATCAGTTAAAATCATTTATAATAAGTGTTTACGTATATTAAGGGCAAACGTTTATGCTTTATTTTGAATGTAATATTAATTTGGGATATTAAAAATCCGTGTAAGAAAGTGAAAATTAGTACCAACTACGGGTTAATTTCAGTGTCTACCGTTACAATAAATGATGTGTAATGTTAAAAAATATTAATATTTTAATGGATTTATACGCTAATTAACATTAAAATTTATTAAAAACTACTTAAATATTGTTTTTACATATGTTTATTACAAAATAAATACATAAATTTATATTTATTAAAAGTGTTTCTCATGATATAAGTATGGTTATGTTTTGATTGATTCTAGAATATTCTACGCATGTTTCTGATTCATAAGCATTTCTTCAGTGATTAAAAATTGTGTAATAACACTTTGAACACGTTATAATACATTTTAAACACAGAAATCGCCCAAAACATTCGTTTGAGTTGCAATCATGTCTCAAAACATTCCGCAAAATGTATCAGGTTCCCTGATGCCGGCGCCCGTTGAAGGTGAAAGCATTCCTGTTGATCAACAGCCAAGACAGCCCCACAATCTACAAGGGCTTTTACGGTTTGCTATGGAAGCTACTGAGCAAGAAGATGCCCCAAACGATTCAGACTGCTTGCCGTTGGATGACGAGGTTAGTTCATATCAAATATCTGAGAAATGGCTAATAAAAATTGCCAAAAAACTTGTACATCATTGTTTATGTTTTCTTTCTTGTTTTAAGAGAAAGAAATTTTTGGAAAATGCTCTGAAAAGCATGACTGTCGATGTTGTTGAAACTTTACAAAAAAGCATTAATTTATTATTAAAAACTGATAAATTAAAAATGGAGGACGATATTTCTAAATATTTAGAGGCATTTGAAACCATATTGGACTACGTAGATGTTATTGATACAGCCGTAGGTAAGTAAAAATTATTTTACTCGAACATCTGAACCACTTGATTTGACATATCTTGTAATAAAGATAAATTTATCAAATAACGAATTGGGATTTGTGTTAGTTATTGTCATAAACTCTTTAAATAATGTAATACTTTAATGAACAATTTATTGATCTACACTTTTACATTCCACCATTTTGTCAACACATCCACTGCTCAGTTATAGATATAACAGCAACAGCTGTAACTCTAAATAATGAACAATTTATTGATCTACACTTTTACATTCCACCATTTTGTCAACACATCCACTGCTCAGTTGCAGACATAACAGCAACAGCTGTAACTCTAAATAATGAAATACTTTAATGAACAATTTATTGATCTACACTGTTACATTCCACCATTTTGTCAACACATCCACTGCTCAGTTACAGACATAACAGCAACAGCTGTAACTCTAAATAATGAACAATTTATTGATCTACACTTTTACATTCCACCATTTTGTCAACACGTCCACTGCTCAGTTACAGATATAACAGCAACAGCTGTAACTCTTTAAATAATGAAATACTTTAATGAACAATTTATTGATCTACACTGTTACATTCCACCATTTTGTCAACACATCCACTGCTTAGTTACAGACGTAAGAGCAACAGCTGTAACTCTAAATAATGAAATACTTTAATGAACAATTTATTGATCTACACTTTTACATTCCACCATTTTGTCAACACATCCACTGCTCAGTTGCAGACATAACAGCAACAGCTGTAGCTCTTTAAATAATGAAATACTTTAATGAACAATTTATTGATCTACATTTTTACATTCCACCATTTTGTCAACACATCCACTGCTCATTTGCAAACATAACAGCAACAGCTGTAACTCTTTAAATAATGAAATACTTTAATGAACAATTTATTGATCTACACTTTTACATTCCACCATTTTGTCAACACATCCACTGCTCAGTTGCAGACATAACAGCAACAGCTGTAGCTCTTTAAATAATGAAATACTTTAATGAACAATTTATTGATCTACACTGTTACATTCCACCATTTTGTCAACACATCCACTGCTCAGTTGCAGACAAAAAAGCAACAGCTGTAACTCTTTAAATAATGAAATACTTTAATGAACAATTTATTGACCTACACTTTTACATTCCACCATTTTGTCAACACGTCCACTGCTCATTTGCAGACGTAACAGCAACAGCTGTAACTCTAAATAATGAAATACTTTAATGAACAATTTATTGATCTACACTTTTACATTCCACCATTTTGTCAACACATCCACTGCTCAGTTGCAGACATAACAGCAACAGCTACATTCTTCAATACAAAACATATTTTTAACCGTCTTAAATTTGTTCAGAATTGGCAGAAACTATTTTAAACTATTCTCAAATGTCAAAAATTTGTTGAATTCTTACAGATTTTCACAAAATCGGCGGTTTTCGCATATTCCCGCCATGTCTTACATCTTCAATACCCCAAATTCGTTCTCAGGCTTGTGTAGTTTTGGGAGAATGCACCCAAAACAATCCGTACTGTCAACAAGTTGTCATAGACACTGACTTGTTGGAGCATTTATTGTCAATTCTTGACAGAGATCAAGAAAACAGTGTCAAAGTCAAGGCACTCTTTGCGATCTCGTGTTCTGTTAGGGAAAATCCAGAGGCTATTAATAATTTTAAACAGTTAAAAGGCGTCGAAAGTGTTATTCGTGCGTTGAAAGGCCCGGAAAATTTGAGCGGAAAAGCCGCTTTCCTACTTGGGAGACTCTCTTCAAATCATGTACGTGTTGCTGACAGTAATTTATTGGTTTTCGTTTATCAAAATATTATTTTAGGTACAAATTCGTGATCTTCTGATCCGTTTAAACATAATACCAATTCTGTGTCAACTGATAAGCAAGCCGAGGACTTCAGCCCATGAACATTTATTGGCTTTGTTGTGGTCTTTGGTCGAAAATAATCAACTAGGTTTAGATTATTGCACACAAACCGAATTGCAATTGACAAATATATTGAAAAACCATTTGAAGGTCATTGGTGACAATGACGAGTTTTTAGAGGAACAAGAATACTGTCAAAATCTGCTGCAGAAAATTCAGGAAATCTTGCCTGAAATGCCAGAAACAGACCGTTAAACATGCTTGAAAGAAAAATATGCACCGAAAAAAAAACAACAAAATAACTTTATGTATTATTTTAATAAAAAAATGTAGGGCTTGTTAATAAATGATTATTTTGGAGTTGTTTTTATATTTTTCATATTACAATGAACTTTAGACGGTTGATTTGTATATTTCTGGTATAAAAGTGGTTAATTTTCAGGTTAAAAATTCCTTAAACCCGGGTTCAAAATTGTACATTTTCGGATAAAAATGTGAGGTTAATAATTTGTCAATATCTGGATTTCGGTTAACGATAGAGTGTTTATTTTTGCAAAAATGAACTTTAGAGGGTTGATTTGTATATTTCCGGTATAAAAGTGGTTAAATTTCCGATTAAAAACTCCTTAAACCCGGGTTCAAAAGTTGTACATTTTTGGCTAAAAATGTGAGGTTAAAAATCAGACTATATTACGATTTCGGTTAAAGATAGAGTGCTAATTCTTGCAAAAACGAACTCTGGAGGGTCGATTTGATATATTAGTATTTTAAAAGTGTCAGAAAGGCTTTAGGAATTGCGAAAAATAGGATCGAAATTTTGGGAAAAATTAAGAAAAATTCGCGCCAAAAAATACATTTTATTTTATACACAACTCCTCAATGGTTTAAATTATTTTCAAAATAACACTAAATTCGTGTTCTATGGGGTTTAAAATATAAATTAACTCAATTTCAAATCTTAAAAACGTCTGGACAAAGTTTTATTTAAATATTTCTAAAATAACATCCGTTGCGAATTTTTCGCAATTCTTCCAAAACTTTTATATGGTTATAAATTCGGCTGAAATTTACAAAAAACACTTAAAATTAACTGAAAATCATTTATTTATACTTAAAATTAGTCAATAGTGTTGAATTTTTAATAAATATAAGTGATATTCAAATTTAAGGTTAACATGTATTAGCCAACCTGCATAACATTCGGTTAACGCACCGCTCGTTAAAATAATTATACATAAATTATTCTGTATAGTACAATTATTTTATATTTATTGTAACACTTATGGCTTATAGACGCGTAAAATATATGCAAATGATTTTATTTAGCTTTAATTAATATTTTGGCGCTGGTCAGAGTCAAAATTTTTGTGCTCAACTGGTGGCAACATTGACTATATGGCGACCTGTTTTCTTCATATAACCTATTAACTAAAGTGTTTTTCGTAAATATTTACGTCCATTAATTGAGTTTTGAGTACATATAAATAATTTTTAATATATTTTCTGTAAATTTAATACATAAAAATGTCTGAAACAACTAAAAATTCTCCAGTATGTTTAATAGTTTTGGGTATGGCGGGATCGGGAAAAACGAGTTTCGTACAACGTTTTAATGTGGAAAACTTTACTAAAAAGTGTCCTTATGTTATAAATTTGGATCCTGCTTGTAAAGATATTCCTTATAACGTAAATATAGATATTAGAGATACAATAAACTATAAAGAAGTTATGAAACAGTATAAGTTAGGTCCAAACGGTGGTATTGTTACATCTTTAAATCTTTTTTCCACGAAATTTTGCGATGTCATTGATTTAATAGAAAAATCAAATCCACAACACAAATATTGTATTTTGGATACTCCAGGACAGATAGAAGTATTTACTTGGAGTGTTTCTGGTAAGTTGCAAAAACTATTTTAAATTTTCTCAACTGTCTCAAATTTGTTCAAAACTAGCTGATCGGGCTTTCGGTATAGTATTTATTTTTTGCAAAAATGAACTTTAGAGGGTTGATTTGTATATTTCCGGTATAAAAGTGGTTAAATTTCCGTTTAAAAATTGCTCAAAACTAGGTTCAAAAGTTGTACATTTTTGGCTAAAAATGTGAAGTTAAAAATCGGTCAATATCTCTATTTCGGTTAAAGATACAGTGTTTATTCTTGCAGAAATGAACTTTAGAGAGTTGATTTGTACATTTCCGGTATAAAAGTGGTTAAATTTCTATTTAAAAATTCCTCAAAACCGGGTTCAAAAGTTGTACATTTTTGGTTAAAAATGTGAGGTTAAAAATCGGTTAATATCTCGATTTCGGTTAAAGATACAATGTTTATTCTTGCAAAAATGAACTTTAGAGAGTGATTTGTACATTTCCGGTATAAAAGTGGTTAAATTTCCGTTTAAAAATTCCTCAAAACCGGGTTCAAAAGTTGCACATTATTGGCTAAAAATGTGAGGTTAAAAATCGGTCAATATCTCTATTTCGGTTAAAGATACAGTATTTATTTTTGCAAAAATGAATTTTAGAGAGTTGATTTGTATATTTACGGTATAAAAGAGGTTTATTTTTTGGTTAAAAACTTCTCAAACCCGGGTTCAAAAATTGTATATATTTGGCTAAAAATGTGAGGTTAAAAATCGATCAATATCTCGATTTCGGTTAAAGATATAGTGTTAATTTTTGCAAAATCGAACTTCGCAGAGTCGATTTGATATATTATTATTTTAAAAGTGTCGAAAAGGCCTTAGGGATTGCAGAAAATAGGATGGAAACTTAGGAAAAAATTGGCCCAAAAACATGCATTTTATTTTGCTCTCAACTCCTGAATGATTTATTTTATTTTCAAATTAACACGAAATTCGTGTTCTACGGGTTTTAAAATATAAACTAACTCAATTTCAAATGTTAATTCTGTCTGGACAAAGTTTTATTTAAATATTTCTAAAATGACGCATGTTGCGAATTTTTAGCTATTTTTCCATAACCTCTAAAATTTTATTTGGTTATGAATTCGGCCGAAATTTATAGGAAACACATAAAATCAACTGAAAATAATTTATTTTAGGCACGATTATAACCGAATCTTTGGCAGGATCCTTCCCATCATGTATAATATACGTTATGGATTTAGTACGGTCTGTTTCTCCTACAACTTTTATGTCTAATATGTTGTACGCTTGTTCTATTCTATATCGGTCGCGTTTACCCTTCATTATTGTCTTAAATAAATGCGATGTAGTATCTTCTGATTACGCATTAGAATGGATACGGGATTTCGAAGCATTTGAAACAGCATTAGATTCAAATAATGCAGAAAACAGCAGTGGATATATTAATAATTTAACCAGAAGTATGGCACTTGCATTAGACGAATTTTACCAAAATTTGCGAGTGGTGGGCGTCAGTGCTGCTTCTGGTGAGGGATTTGACGAACTAGAAGGTCTCATTCAAGATGCAGTTGAAGAATATAACAGGTAAACTTTAATACTTTTTTTATTTTAAATGGGAAGCTATTTTTAAAAATAATATTAAGAGATTACAAAGTCGAATGGGAGGCTATGAAACAAGAGAAGATGAAGAAAAAAGTTGAAACTCAACCGGAAACTTCGAAAAGTTCAATAACGGAAGTTCATAAAGGGAAAGAACTTACTGATATATATTTAAGGCATCCGGCTAATGAAAGTAGTTCTGATGACGAGGGCACAGAACTACCAAAAAATGATGGTAAATATTATTATTTATTGATTATTTTAAACATTTATTGATCATATTTTTAGGTGAAGATGATGAAGATGAACAAACATTTCAATTATTTGTAACAAATCAAAAAAATAGTCGAGAAAAAAAGGCCGAATCTAAATAAATAAAACTATATTATTTTAATTTGTGTTTTTATTTTTATGCTAACTTCGGTTAAAGATAGCGTTGGTTTTTACAAAAATTAACTTTGGAGGGTTGATTTGTATATTTCCGGTATAAAAATGGTTAAATTTCCGGTTAAAAACTCCTTAAACACGGGTTCAAAAATTGCAATTTTTTGCTAAAAATGTGATGTCAAAATCCCCTAATATCTCAATTTGGATTAAAGATAAAGTGTTAATTCTTGCAAAAATAAACTTTAGAGGGTTAATTTGTATATTTCCGGTATAAAAGTGGTTAAATTTTCGGTTAAAAACTCCTTAAACTCGGGTTCAAAAATTGTAATTTTTAGCTAAAAATGTTAGGTGAAAATCCCTTAATATCTTGATTTAGATTAAAGATAAAGTATTAATTCTTGCAAAAATGAACTTTAGAGGGTTGATTTGTATATTTCCGGTATAAAAGTGGTTAAATTTTAGGTTAAAAACTCCTTAAACTCGGGTTTAAAAATTGCAATTATTGGTTAAAAATGTGAGGTGAAAATCCCTTAATATCTCGATTTAGATTAGAGATAAAGTGTTAATTCTTGCAAAAATGAACTTTAGAGGGTTGATTTGTATATTTCCGGTATAAAAGTGGTTAAATTTCCGGTTAAAAACTACTTAAACTCGGGTTCAAAAATTGTAATTTTTGGCTAAAAATGTGAGGTGAAAATCCCTTAATATCTCGATTTAGATTAAAGATAAAGTATTAATTCTTGCAAAAATGAACTTTAGAGGTTTGATTTGTATATATCCGGTATAAAAGTGGTTAAATTTCTAGTTAAAAACTTCTCAAAACCGGGTTCAAAAATTGTACATTTTTAGTTAAAAATGTGAGGTTAAAAATCAGTCCATATCTCGATTTCGGTTAAACATACAGTGATAATTCTTGCAAAAACGAACTCTGGAGGGTCGATTTCATATATATTAATATTTTAAAAGTGTCAAAAAGGTCTTAGAGATTGCGGAAAATAGGGTGAAAATTTTGGAAAAAATTTCCCCCAAAAATGCATTTTATTTTGTTCACAACTCCTCAACGGATTAAATTATAGTCAAATTAACACTAAATTCGTGTTCTACAAGGTTTAAAATATAAATTAACTCAATTCCAAATCATAAAACCGTTTGAACAAAGTTTTATTTAAACATTTCTAAAATGACACCCTTGCAAATTTGTCGCTTCTTCCAAAACGTCAAAACTTTTATTTGGTTATAAATCGGTTGAAATTTACAGGCAATACATAAAATTAACTGAAAATCATTTATTTATACTTAAAATTTGTCGCAAATGTCAATTTTTTAATGGTTAAAAGTTATGTACGTCTCAAAAACATCGCTGGTTTCGCTATACATAGTAAGTTTCGTTATAGTTTATTGGCAACACTGAATTATTAGTGTTGACATTCTAGGTTATCTGTAAATGACAAATTGTTCAAAAATATAATAAAAAGCAAAGAAATATTGTTGCAAAAGCATTTATTAGTGTTTTAAGATGCCGGTAAGTGTAAATATTACAAATATTTTGATAAATTTGACGTGTAAAATGTATAAATTCTAATTTCGGGTGTGGCTTCTAGGCGTATCATTCGACTTTTTTAGATTCGCAACAGTTAATCGGTAATACTGCCATTCTGCCGTTTAAAACTCAATTTAGAGGGCCGGCTCCTCTTCAAAATAATTTAGAAAATGATATTATAGAGGAGGCTTTGTATTATTTTAAAGCAAACGTGTTCTTCCGAACTTACGAAATAAAATCAGAAGCAGACAGACTGTTGATTTATATTACATTATATGTTACTGAATGCTTAAAAAGACTTCAAAAATGTTCTACGAAACAACAAGCGTTGAATGAGATGTATTCTCTGGCTATATCGAGGTTCGATATACCCGGGGACCCGGGATTTCCCTTGAATTCGGTTTATGCCAGACCTGCAACTTCTTCCGAAGCTGGTAAGTAACAAATAATAAGAAAATATTGGACAGACGACCATTTTATAAGAAGCATAACCTCAAATTTCGAAATATATTTAGTATTTAATAATGATTCTTTCAATTTTTAGAACTTCTAAGAGCCTATTTGACCCAATTAAGACAAGAAACGGGTCAGAGAGTCTGCGAAAGAGTTTTCGCGACAGAAGACGGCAAACCCAGTAAATGGTGGTTATGTTTTTCCAAAAAGAAGTTCATGGATAAAAGTCTTTCAGGGCCAGGCCAATAATCAAACATTTTATTTTGTATTATTTTAACATAAAATAAATATTTAATATTAGTTAATTTACTGTCTTAACTTTTTCATCTCATTAATCGCTAGGCAAATTTTGTAGACAGTAGAGATGTTCTTATTAGTTTTGAAACTGCCTTACCGACAGAGTCAAAATTGTCAACTAACCTTTCTGCTGTCAATCAAATATTTTCATTAAAAAATCAACATTTACAACAAATTGCAAGTATAAATCAATTATTTTCAGTTAATTTTATGCGTTTCCTATAATTTACAGGCCGTAAGTATTACAATATATATAAAATATGTGCTATACAGTATAATTTATGTATAAATTATTTTAATGAGCGGTGCGTTAGCCGAATGTTATGCAGGTTGGACAATACATTTTAACCTTCAAATTAAATGTCAATTCAAATAATTTTATTATAAAATACATGTTTTTGACTAATTTTAAATATATATAAATAATTTTCAGTCAATTTTATGTGTTTCCTGTAAATTTCAGCCGAATTTATAACCAAATAAAAGTTATGTTTTGGAAGAATTGTTAAAAATTCTCAACGGCCGACATTTTAGAAATATTTAAATAAAACTGTCCAGACGGTTTTAAGATTTAAAATTGAGTTAATTTATATTTTAAACACCGTAGAACACGAATTTCGTGTTAATTTGAAGATAATTTAAACCGTTGTATAGTTGGAAGAAAAATAAAATGCAATTTTTTGGCCTTTTTTTTAAAAAAATTCGATCCTATTTTCCGTAATCCCTAAGGACTTTTTGACACTTTTAAAATATTAATATATCAAATCAACCCTCCAGAGTTCGTTTTTGTAAGAATTAATATTCTATCTTTAACCGGAATCGAGATATTGACCGATTTTTAACCTCACATTTTAAGCCAAAAATGTATAATTTTTGAACCCGGGTTTGAGAAGTTTTTAACCGGAAATTTAACCACTTATATACCAAAAATATACAAATCAACCCTCTAAAGTTCATTTTTGCAAAAATAAACACTATCTTTAACTGAAAACTAGCAATTAAGTGTTGCCAATAAACTATAACAAAACTTCCTGCTTTCTGCTGTCAATCAAATATTTTCATTAAATAAAACAATATTTTCGACACATTTAAAGTATAAATAAATGATTTTCAGTGTTTGAACAGTTTTTAACTAGAAATTTAACCACTTTTCTACCGGAAATATACAAATTAACCCTCTAAAGTTAAAGGTTAATTTGTGCAAAAATAAACACTATCTGTAACCGAATTCGTGATATTAACAATTAACACTAAAATTGTGTTTTACGGGGTTAAAATATAAAAATCAAACATTAATAAACTGAAATGACGTCACAATCAAATGATTTAAACAAACTATACATCAGACTATTCTCTAGTGAGTAGAGCAACAGGATTTGCACAAAAGACACTTATGAAGTTATCTTTTTGTAAGAGAAGTTGTCAAATAATTTCATCTTGTCATTATTAATTGATTTACATTAATAATTAGTTATTTATCTACATTTATTACATGAAATTGGTTTATTTAAGATTGGGAAAAAAGGTACATGAAGTTACAAAGTTATACGAACATTATAGGGGGGTAAATTCGACAAAAAATGGCTCGGGACTATGATCATTTATTCAAATTGTTAATAATCGGCGATAGTGGTATGTATTTTACACATTTCTCGTACGTTTTCATTAATTTCTTCGTAAAAGGCGTAGGTAAAAGCAGTTTACTCCTGCGATTTTCTGATAACACATTCTCGGGGAGTTATATTACAACTATAGGCGTTGATTTTAAGATTAGAACTGTTCAAGTCGACGGCCAAAGGGTTAAATTACAAATTTGGGATACCGCTGGCCAGGAAAGATTCCGTACGATAACATCCACGTAAGTTTTTAGGTGTTGAAACTTGGATTTTGTAAATGTGGGTGTGTTCTTATCTCAGATATTATCGGGGCACGCATGGTGTTATAGTCGTTTATGATGTTACAAGTGGGGAATCATTCGCCAATGTCAAACGATGGTTACATGAAATTGAACATAATTGTGATGTCGTCAACAAGGTTTTGGGTAAGTTTTGACAATATTGGAGTCTATAAAGTGGTTTAAACTTACTTGGGAGTGCTTAAAAATGTCTTAAAATAATTCAGAATTGTCTGGAATAGTTTTAAATTGTTTGCAACTCTCAGATTTATTCATAACTTTCTAAAAATATACCACATTAAATTTCCTTCACAGTTGGTAACAAAATTAATTCAGAACTGTCTAAAAATATTTTAAATTGTTCCCAAGTGTCTCAAATTAATTCAGAATTCTCTAAAAATGTTTTAAATTGTTCTCAACTGTGTTAAATTTATTCAGAACTGTCTAAAAATATTTTAAATTGTTCCCAACTGTCACAAATTTATTCAGAATTCTCCAAAAATGTTTTAAATTGTTCTCAACTGTGTTAAATTTATTCAGAACTGTCTAAATATATTTTAAATTGTTCCCAACTGTCACAAATTTATTCAGAATTCTCTAAAAATGTTTTAAATTGTTCTCAACAGCCTCAAATTTATTCAGAACTGTCTAAAAATATTTTAAATTGTTCCCAAGTAGCTCAAATTTATTCAGAACTGTCTAAACATATTTTAAATTGTTCCCAACTGTCACATATTTATTCAGAATTCTCTTAAAATGTTTTAAATTGTTCTCAACAGCCTCAAATTTATTCAGAACTGTCTAAAAATATTTTAAATTGTTCCCAAGTAGCTAAAATTAAGTCAGAACTGTCTAAATATATTTTAAATTGTTCCCAACTGTCACAAAGTTATTCATAATTCTCTAAAAATGTATTAAATTGTTCTCAACAGCCTCAAATTTATTCAGAACTGTCTAAAAACATTTTAAATTGTTCCCAAGTGTCTCAAATTTATTCAGAATTCTCTAAAAATGTTTTAAATTGTTCTCAACAGCCTCAAATTTATTCAGAACTGTCTAAAAATATTTTAAATTGTTCCTAAGTAGCTCAAATTAATTCAGAACTGTCTAAGCATATTTTAAATTGTTCCCAACTGTCACAAATTTATTCAGAATTCTCTAAAAATGTTTTAAATTGTTCTCAACAGCCTCAAATTTATTCAGAACTGTCTAAAAATATTTTAAATTGTTCCCAAGTAGCTCAAATTTATTCAGAACCGTCTAAACATATTTTAAATTGTTCCCAACTGTCACATATTTATTCAGAATTCTCTTAAAATGTTTTAAATTATTCTCAACAGCCTCAAATTTATTCAGAACTGTCTAAAAACATTTTAAATTGTTCCCAAGTAGCTCAAATTAATTCAGAACTGTCTAAACATATTTTAAATTGTTCCCAACTGTCACAAAGTTATTCAGAATTCTCTAAAAATGTTTTAAATTGTTCTCAACAGCCTCGAATTTATTCAGAACTGTCTAAAAACATTTTAAATTGTTCCCAAGTATCTCAGATTTATTCAGAATTCTCTAAAAATGTTTTAAATTGTTCTCAACTGTCTCAAATTTATTCAAAACTGTCTAAAAATATTTTAAATTGTTCTCAAGTGTCTCAAATTAATTCAGAATTCTCTAAAAATGCTTTTAATTGTTCTCAACTGTCTCAAATTTATACAGAACTGTCTAAAAATATTTTAAATTGTTCCCAAGTAGCTCAAATTAATTCAGAACTGTCTAAACATATTTTAAATTGTTCCCAACTGTCACAAATTTATTCAGAATTCTCTAAAAATGTTTTAAATTGTTCTCAACAGCCTCAACTTTATTCACAACTGTCTAAAAACATTTTAAATGTTCCCAACTATCTCAAATTTATTCAGAATTCTCTAAAAATGTTTTAAATTGTTCTCAACAGCCTCAAATTTATTCAGAACTGCCTAAAAACATTTTAAATTGTTCCCAAGTATCTCAAATTAATTCAGAATTCTCTAAAAATGCTTTTAATTGTTCTCAACTGTCTTAAATTTATTCACAACTGTCTAAAAATATTTTAAATTGTTCCCAAGTAGCTCAAATTAATTCAGAACTGTCTAAACATATTTTATATTGTTCCCAACTGTCACAAATTTATTCAGAATTCTCTAAAAATGTTTTAAATTGTTCTCAACAGCCTCAACTTTATTCACAACTGTCTAAAAACATTTTAAATGTTCCCAACTATCTCAAATTAATTCAGAATTCTCTAAAAATGCTTTTAATTGTTCTCAACTGTCTTAAATTTATTCACAACTGTCTAAAAATATTTTAAATTGTTCCCAAGTAGCTCAAATTAATTCAGAACTGTCTAAACATATTTTCAATTGTTCCCAACTGTCACAAATTTATTCAGAATTCTCTAAAAATGCTTTAAATTGTTGTCAACTGTCTTAAATTTATACAGAACTATCTAAAAATGTTCTCAAGCGTTTTAGATTTATTCAGAATTGTTCAAAAATATTTTAAATTGTTCCCAAGTGTTTTAGATTTATTCAGACTTGTCTAAAAATGTTTTTAATTGCTCCCAAGTGTCTCAAATTTATTCAGAACTCAAAATATTCTTAAATACATTAAATTTCCTTTACAGTCGGTAACAAAAACGATAACCCCGATCGTAAAGTTGTTTTAACTGAAGACGCTTTGCGATTTGCGGATCAAATGGGCATCCAGCTTTTCGAAACCTCTGCAAAAGACAACATAAACGTAGAAGAAATGTTTTTGTCAGTTACTAGACAAGTGTTACGTTCGAAACAAGAAATGCGAGAGAGACAAAGCGTTCACGCACATCATGACACTGTAAATTTAAGAAAAACTTCCGGGAAAAATAAACGTCACGGGAAATGTTGTTAGCGACCGTAAACGTCTTTAAGGCCCCGGGAATCATATCAGAATAATAAACGGCAATAACTTCGATGTTTTTAAAGATATCAGCCCATTTCTTGCTTAACATAACCCCGTTTTTTGATAAATATATTTATTTATGTCTAAAAAATGTGTACATTCTCCACAAATTTTATTAAGTTTTGTGTAAAAAGTTCTAATTGCGAACAAAACCAGTGATTCGTCCAAATATTTTGAGGTTAAAACAAGGTTAATTGTTAAAAACCGACAATCTGCACGACAAAAACAGCGTTTCAACAACTTAAAGAGTTAATACAAGCATAAAATTGTGTAGAATCCGATTTTGAACGAATTGAAACGATATCTTTAACTATATCGGAGATATCAATAATTTTGGGGCCCTACCAGAGTGCATTTCTTCCAATTTTTAAGACAGAAGTGTTCATTAAGTAAGTGTGAATTGAATGTATTATGTATCAATTGTAAATGTATTATATTAATAAGTTTTAATAAATATCGTATATTGTTGTGAATTTTTTGTTTTGCGAATTTTTTGACCCAAAAATGGGCATTTTTGAACAAAGTTTTGAGGACGAATATCTCGGAAACAAAAAGAGATATCGACCTGTGGTTTTAAAATCTTAAATCTACATGTATATGTATTAAACTGTTTCCAAATGTTTTAAATTTGTTCAGAATTGTCTAAAAATGTTTTTAATTGTTCCCAAGTGTTTTAGATTTATTCAGAATTGTTCAAAAATATTTTAAATTGTTCCCAACTGTCTCAGATTTATTCAGAACTGTCTAAAAATATTTTAAATTGTTCCCAAGTAGCTCAAATTAATTCAGAACTGTCTAAACATATTTTAAATTGTTCCCAGCTGTCACAAATTTATTCAGAATTCTCTAAAAATGTTTTAAATTGTTCTCAACAGCCTCAAACTTATTCAGAACTGTCTAAAAACATTTTAAATTGTTCCCAAGTATCTCAGATTTATTCAGAATTCTCTAAAAATTCTTTAAATTGTTCTCAACTGTCTTAAATTTATTCAGAACTGTCTAAAATATTTTAAATTGTTCCCAAGTAGCTCAAATTAATTCAGAACTGTCTAAACATATTTTAAATTGTTCCCAACTGTCACAAATTTATTCAGAATTCTCTAAAAATATTTTAAATTGTTCCCAAGTAGCTCAAATTAATTCAGAACTGTCTAAACATATTTTAAATTGTTCCCAGCTGTCACAAATTTATTCAGAATTCTCTAAAAATGTTTTAAATTGTTCTCAACAGCCTCAAATTTATTCAGAACTGTCTAAAAACATTTTAAATTGTTCCCAACTATCACAAATTTATTCAGAATTCTCTATAAATGTTTTAAATTGTTCTCAACAGCCTCAAACTTATTCAGAACTGTCTAAAAACATTTTAAATTGTTCCCAAGTATCTCAGATTTATTCAGAATTCTCTAAAAATTCTTTAAATTGTTCTCAACTGTCTTAAATTTATTCAGAACTGTCTAAAAATATTTTAAATTGTTCCCAAGTATCTCAAATTTATTCAGAATTCTCTAAAAATGCTTTAAATTGTTCTCAACTGTCTTAAATTTATTCAGAACTGTCTAAAAATATTTTAAATTGTTCCCAAGTAGCTCAAATTAATTCAGAACTGTCTAAACACATTTTAAATTGTTCCCAACTGTCACAAATTTATTCAGAATTCTCTAAAAATGTTTTAAATTGTTCCCAAGTAGCTCAAATTAATTCAGAACTGTCTAAACATATTTTAAATTGTTCCCAACTATCACAAATTTATTCAGAATTTTCTAAAAATGTTTTAAATTGTTCTCAACAGCCTCAAACTTATTCAGAACTGTCTAAAAACATTTTAAATTGTTCCCAAGTATCTCAGATTTATTCAGAATTCTCTAAAAATTCTTTAAATTGTTCTCAACTGTCTTAAATTTATTCAGAACTGTCTAAAAATATTTTAAATTGTTCCCAAGTATCTCAAATTTATTCAGAATTCTCTAAAAATGCTTTAAATTGTTCTCAACTGTCTTAAATTTATTCAGAACTGTCTAAAAATATTTTAAATTGTTCCCAAGTAGCTCAAATTAATTCAGAACTGTCTAAACACATTTTAAATTGTTCCCAACTGTCACAAATTTATTCAGAATTCTCTAAAAATGTTTTAAATTGTTCCCAAGTAGCTCAAATTAATTCAGAACTGTCTAAACATATTTTAAATTGTTCCCAACTATCACAAATTTATTCAGAATTTTCTAAAAATGTTTTAAATTGTTCTCAACAGCCTCAAACTTATTCAGAACTGTCTAAAAACATTTTAAATTGTTCCCAAGTATCTCAGATTTATTCAGAATTCTCTAAAAATTCTTTAAATTGTTCTCAACTGTCTTAAATTTATTCAGAACTGTCTAAAAATATTTTAAATTGTTCCCAAGTATCTCAAATTTATTCAGAATTATCTAAAAATGTTTCTAACTGTCTCATATTTATTTGGCATTGTCTAAAAACATTTTAAATTGTTCCCAAGTATCTCAAATTTATTCAGAATTCTCTAAAAATGCTTTATTATATTAATAAGTTTTAAAAATATCGTATATTGTTGTGAATTTTTTGTTTTGGGATGACCCAAAAATGGGCATTTTTGACCAAAGTTTTGAGGACGAATATCTCGGAAACGAAAAGAGATATCGACCTGCGGTTTTAAAATCTTAAATCTACACCCTTCAAACTACTTAAATACAAATTTTCAGAATTTTTAATTTTTTAAAAATTTCGACCCTTTTTTAAACCACGCCACCCTCATACCCAAAAATGGGTGTGTGGTACACCTTCAACGACCTCACCAGTGAATTCCTCGTACCAAAAAACATAAGTATACCAATTTTCATCAAAATATTCCAACGGATACATTAATTATTAAACATTCTTTAAAATGGCCAAAAACTGAAAAAATCCTAAGGGGTACCCCTTGCGATTTTTTCAGTTTTTGGCCATTTTCAGACTTTTCCTTCTGGAGATTGTAATAGTTGTTCAAAAATTATGAAAATTGGTGTGCTTATGTAATTTTGGCCGTAGAATCTAATGGTGATATCGCCAGCGGTGTATAATTGACCATTTTTGGGATATGGCCCAAAAATGGGCATTTTTGAGCAAAGTTTTGAGGACGAATATCTCGGAAACGAAAAGAGATATCGACCTGCGGTTTCAAAATCTTAAATCTACACCCTTCAAACTACTTAAATACAAATTTTCAGAATTTTTAATTTTTCAAAAATTTTCACCCTTTTTTAAATCACCATTTTCAGTGTTTGGAGCTTCGCAACCCAAAAATGGGTGGACATACAAGCTTGAGGATATTAAATTTGAATTCTGCAAGGTTTATTTACCTTGTATATTATTTTATATTATATTCCCACGTGTTTTACATTTATTCAGAATTGTCTAAAAATGTTTTAAATTGTTCCCAAGTATCTCAAATTAATTCAGAATTCTCTAAAAATGCTTTAAATTGTTCTCAACTGTCTTAAATTTATTCAGAACAGTCTAAAAATATTTTAAATTGTTCCCAAGTATCTCAAATTTATTCAGAATTCTCTAAAAATGCTTTAAATTGTTCTCAACTGTCTTAAATTTATTCAGAACTGTCTAAAAATATTTTAAATTGTTCCCAAGTAGCTCAAATTAATTCAGAACTGTCTAAACATATTTTAAATTGTTCCCAGCTGTCACAAATTTATTCAGAACTGTCTAAAAATGTTTTTAATTGTTCCCAAGTGTTTTAGATTAATTCAGAATTCTCTAAAAATGCTTTAAATTGTTCTCAACTGTCTTAAATACATTCAGAAATGTCTAAAAACATTTTAAATTGTTCCCAAGTGTCTCAAATTTATTCAGAATTCTCTAAAAATGATTTAAATTGTTCTCAACTGTCTCAAATTTATTCAGAACGGTCTAAAAATATTTTAAATTGTTCCCAAGTATCTCAAATTATTTCAGAATTCTCTAAAAATGCTTTAAATTGTTCTCAACTGTCTCAAATTTATTCAGAACTGTCTAAAAATGTTTTTAATTGTTCCCAAGTGTTTTAGTATAATTCAGAATTCTCTAAAAATGCTTTAAATTGTTCTCAACTGTCTTAAATACATTCAGAACTGTCTAAAAACATTTTAAATTGTTCCGAAGTGTCTCAAATTTATTCAGAATTCTCTAAAAATGATTTAAATTGTTCTCAACTGTCTCAAATTTATTCAGAACGGTCTAAAAATATTTTAAATTGTTCCCAAGTATCTCATATTATTTCAGAATTCTCTAAAAATGTTTTAAATTGATTTCGACTGTCTCAAATTGATTCAGAACTGTCTAAAAATGCTTAAAATTGTTCTCAACTGTCTCAAATTTATTCAGAACTGTTTAAAAATGTTTTAAATTGTTCGCAACTGTCTCAAATTTATTTAGAATTCTGTAAAAATGTTTTAAATTGTTCCCAACTGTCACAAATTTATTCAGAATTCTGTAAAAATGTTTTAAATTGTTTTCAACTGTCTCAAATTTATACAGAAATGTCTAAAAATGTTTTAAATTGTTCCCAACTGTCTCAAATTTATTCAGAATTCTGTAAAAATGTTTTAAATTGTTCCCAAATGTTTTACATTTATTCAGAATTGTCTAAAAATGTTTAAATTGTTCTCCACTGTCTAAAATTTATCCGGAATTGTCTAAAAATGTTTTAAATTGTTCCCAAGTGTTTTAGATTTATTAGGAATTGTCTAAAAATATATATTTGTAAAAAATGATCATGATAAACGATTGTTTTTTTGTGTTTCGGGCTTCGTATCTCGAAAATGGGTGAAGATATAAGACTGTAAGTACCAAATTTGGATTTTGCAAGGTTTATTTAGTAAATGTACTAATTTTTATTAAAATCCATGCAGTAGTTAATTAATAATTAAGTAAAATGTAAATTAATGCATTTAAAATTAACTGATTTTAAGTAACATAGTGACATCTAGTCGAAAAACGCTGAACATAGTGTAAAATGTCACTCGAAATAAACATAAGTTTTTGATAGTTTTATACAATAATAATTATTAAAACAAATAAAATATATATATTTTACAATATTTATTTAAAAATATGAGATATTAATTATGTAAAACATTTAAAAATCAATGTTTTCATTCAAAATTTACGAGTAAATCAACCGACCAATCACAAGAGTTGTTTGTTTCACCTGTAACTCTCCCCATCTGTGATTGGCTGCCAAATTTAACGTAATTTTAAGTCAGGAGCTTCCAGGAGCCATTTCTTTTAAGTGTGTTTAAGTTTTAGTGAAAATATGTTGAATTAGTGACGAAATTAAGTGTTATTTTGTTTAAAACTAGTGTTAGTGACTAAAGTTTCGTTAAAATATGGATCCATTTCGAAGTTTAAGTTCAGAATTTGATGATTGTGAGAAAGAAGACTTGAACATTACATCTTCCAGTGGCTGCGATATGTGTGAATCGTTTGATTCGAGTGATATTTCGTCGCCGACGGGCACAGCGCCGAGAAAATTAGTTTTTAATAATGATCAGTTGGAAATATCAACTGATAGTCCTGAAATTGCGACTAACTGCAGTTTCAGTCCTCCATACAAACGGGTCCGGGCGTTAAGACTTTTTGATTCACCAGCTACGCCTAAAACAATCATTGAAAAATCGGCGTTTACGACCCCCGCGCCCCGAAGTAGATTATTTAATACTGATAAACCTCGAAGTGTACCTAGCGCTTATGCGAAACAAGAAAAACCAGCAGCTAATGTAAACCCATTCACTCCTAACGGTTCGTATTTGTTTTAAATTAAATAACATTTGTTTTTACCTAAACAAATGAATGTCAGGTTAACTGTCAAAACAAAACACTGCATGTCTCTCTTGTTTTTCAGGGATGCTTCTACAATCTAAAAAACGGACAAGATCTAAAAGATCATTATTAGGTTCTCCGGAATTTTCAATACCTAAGTTTGATCTTGACTCAGATCTGAGTGATTGTGAGCTAGAACAACCTACGAAACGAGTAGCTCTTAGAGTAAGTCTGTTTTATACTTAAATGTCTCAAATTTATTCAGAATTGTTATTACGATATCCCAAGTGTTTTACATTTATTCAGAATTGTCTAAAAGTGTTTTAAATTGTTCGCAAGTGTCTCAAATTTATTCAGAATTCTGTAAAAATGTTTTAAAATGTTCCCAACTGTCTGAAATTTATTCAGAATTCTGTAAAAATGTTTTAAAATGTTCCCAACTGTCACAAATTTATTCAGAACTGTCTAAAAATGTTTTAAATTGTTCGCAAGTGTCTCAAATTTATTCAGAATTCTGTAAAAATGTTTTAAATTGTTCCCAACTGTCTCAAATTTATACAGAACTATCTAAAAATGTTTTAAATTGTTCCCAACTATCTCAGATTTATTCAGAACTGTCTAAAAATGTTTTAAATTGTTCCCAACTGTCACAAATTTATTCAGAATTCTGTAAAAATGTTTTAAATTATTCTCAACTGTCTCAAATTTATTCAGAATTCTGTAAAAATGTTTTAAATTGTTCCCAACTGTCTCAAATTTATACAGAACTGTCTAAAAATGTTTTAAATTGTTCGCAAGTGTCTCAAATTTATTAAGAATTCTGGTAATATGTTTTAAAATGTTCCCAATTGTCTCAAATTTATTCAGAATTCTGTAAAAATGTTTTAAATTGTTCCCAACTGTCTCAAATTTATACAGAACTGTCTAAATATGTTTTAAATTGTTCCCAACTGTCTCAAATTTATTCAGAATTCTGTAAAAATATTTTAAATTGTTCCCAACTGTCACAAATTTATTCAGAATTCTTTAAAAATGCTTTATATTGTTCTCAACTGTTTTAAATTTATTCAGAACTGTCTAAAAATGTTTTTAATTGTTCCCAATTGTTTTAGATTTATTCAGAATTGTTCAAAAATTATTTAAATTGATCTCAACTGTCTCAAATTTATTCAGAACTGTCTGAAAATGTTTTTAATTGTTCCCAAGTGTTTTAGATTTATTCAGAATTGTACAAAAATTATTTAAATTGATCTCAACTGTCTCAAATTTATTCAGAACTGTCTAAAAATGTTTTTAATTGTTCCCAAGTGTTTTAGATTTATTCAAAAAGGTTTTACATTGTTCCCAAGTGTTTTAGATCTATTCAGAATTGTCTAAAAATGTTTTAAATTGATCTCAACTGCCTCAAATTTATTCAGAACTGTCTAAAAATGTTTTTAATTGTTCCCAAGTGTTTTAGATTTATTCAAAATTGTTCAAAAATGTTTTTAATTGTTCCCAAGTATTTTAGATTTATTCAGAATTGTTTAAAAATGTTTTAAATTGCTCTCAACTGTCTCAAATTTATTCAGAACTGGTCTTCAAATATTTTGAATTGTTCCCAAGTGTTTTAGATTTATTCAGAATTGTTTAAAAATGTTTTAAATTGATCTCAACTGTCTCAAATTTATACAGAACTGTCTGAAAATATTTTATATTGTTCCCAAGTGTAACAAATTAATTCAGAATTGTCTAAAAATGTTTTAAATTGTTCTCGACTGTTTCAAATTTATTCAAAACTGTCTAAATATGTATTAAACTGTTTCCAAATGTTTTAAATTTGTTCAGAATTGTCTAAAAATGTTTTTAATTGTTCCCAAGTATTTTATATTTATTCAGAATTATTCAAAAACGTTTTAAATTGTTCCCAAGTGTTTTAGATTTATTCAGAATTCTGTTAAAATGTTTTAAAATGTTCCCAACTGTCTCAAATTTATCCAGAATTCTTTAAAAATGTTTTAAATTGTTCTCAACTGTCTCAAATTTATTCAGAATTATTTAAAATGTTTTAGGAATCAAATATATCACGATATCACCAAGAATTCCACGAATTAGAACTTATAGGAACCGGACAATTTGGCAGTGTTTTTAAGTGTATAAATCGATTGGATGGCTGCATTTATGCTGTTAAAAAATCGACGAAGCCCGTAGCTGGGTCAAGTTTTGAGAAAACCGCGTTGAATGAAGTCTACGCCCACGCTGTCTTAGGTAAGCCCAAAAGGCATTGAATTATTTAAATTAAACTTTGACCATTTTTAATGTATTTTACAGGGAAGCATCAGCATGTTGTTAGATATTATTCGGCATGGGCTGAAAATAACCATATGATTATACAAAATGAATATTGTAATGGCGGAAGTCTTCAAGAACTTATAGAAAGTGAAGGAAAATTAACAGAAAATGAACTTAGAAGACTTTTATTACATTTATCTGAAGGTTTAAGGTACGTAAAAATATTGTGAAGATTCGGCCGAATTATCAATAAAACATTTCAGATACATACATTCCATGAATCTGGTGCATTTAGACATAAAACCAGCCAATATTTTCATATCAAGAGAGAAAAAATTAGCGCTCAATTATGATTCGACAGACGATGGATTTGAAGACGACGATTTGTGTCAAGAAGAAGAAATCACGTATAAAATTGGAGATTTGGGACATGTAACGTCCATTCAGAACCCACAAGTGGAGGAAGGGGACTGTCGGTACCTCCCGACAGAGATTTTGCAGGAGCAGTTCGACCATCTTCAAAAAGCGGACGTATTTGCATTGGGTATGTATTTAAATTTATTTTAAAGTGTTCTCAACTGTCGCATATTTATTTAGAACTGTCTAAAAATGTTTTAAATTGTTTCCAAGTGTTTTAAATTTATTCAGAATTGTCTAAAAATGTTTTAAATTGATATCAACTGTCTCAAATTTATTCAGAACTGTCTTAAAATATTTTAAATTGTTCCCAAGTATCTCAAATTAATTCAGAATTCTCAAAAAATGCTTTAAATTGTTCTCAGCTGTCTCAAATTTATTCAGAACTGTCTTAAAATGTTTTAAAATTGGTCCAAAGTGTTTTAGATTTATTAGGAATTGTCTAAAAATGTTTTAAATTGATCTTAACTGTCTCAAATTTATTCAGAACTGTCTTAAAATGTTTTAAATTGTTCCCAAGTGTTTTAGATTTATTAGGAATTGTCTAAAAATGTTTTAAATTGATCTCAACTGTCCCAAATTTATTCAGAACTGTCTAAAAATGTTTTTAATTGTTCCCAAGTGTTTTAAATTTATTAGGAATTGTCTAAAAATGTTTTAAATTGATCTCATCTGTCTGAAATTTATACAGAACAGTCTAAAAATGTTTTAAATTGTTCCCAAGTGTTTTGGATTTATTCAGAATTGTCTAAAAATATTTTAAATTGTTCCCAAGTGTTTTACATTTATTCAGAATTGTCTAAAAATGTTCCAAATTGTTCTCAACTGTCTCAAATTTATACAGAACTGCCTAAAAATATTTTAAATTGTTCCCAAGTATCTCAAATTAATTCAGAATTGTCTAAAAATGCTTTAAATTGTTCTCAACTGTCTCAAATTTATTCAGAACTGTCTAAAAATGTTTTAAATTGTTCCCAAGTGTTTTACATTTATTCAGAATTGTCTAAAAATGTTTAAATTCTTCTCCACTGTCTAAAATTTATACGGAATTGTCTAAAAATGTTTTAAATTGTTCCCAAGTGTTTTAAATTTATTAGAAATTGTCTAAATATGTTTGAAATTGATCTCAACTGCCTCAAATTTATTCAGAACTGTCTTAATATATTTTAAATTGTTCTCAACTGTCTTAAATTTATTCAGAACTGTCTAAAAATGTTTTTAATTGTTCCCAAGTGTTTTAGATTTATTCAGAATTGTTTAAAAATATTTTAAATTGTTGCCAACTGTTTTAGATTTATTCAGAATTGTCTAAAAATGTTTTAAATTGCTCTCAACTGTCTCAAATTTATTCAGAACTCTCTGAAAATATTTTATATATTTCCCAAGTGTCACAAATTAATTCAGAATTGTCTAAAAATGTTTTAAATTGTTCTCGACTGTCTCAGATATATTCGGAACTGTCTAAATATGTATTAAACTGTTTCCCAATGTTTTAAATTTGTTCAGAATTGTCTAAAAATGTTTTTAATTGTTCCCAAGTGTCTCAAAATTATTCAGAATTGTTCAAAAATGTTTTAAATTGTACCCAAGTGTTTTAGATTTATTCAGAATTGTTCAAAAATATTTTAAATTGTTCCCAAGTGTTTTAGATTTATTCAGAATTGTTCAAAAATATTTTAAATTGTTCCCAAGTGTTTTAGAATTATTCAGAACTGTCTAAAAATGTTTTAAATTGCTCCCAACTGTCCCAAATTTATTCAGAACTGTCTAAAAATGTTTTTAATTGTTCCCAAGTGTTTTAGATTTACTCAGAATGGTCTAAAAATGTTTTACATTGCTCTCAACTATCTTAAATTTATTCAGAACTGTCTAAAAATGTTTTAAATTGTTCCCAAGTGTTTTAGATTTATTAGGAATTGTCTAAAAATGTTTTAAATTGATCTCAACTGTCTCAAATTTATTCAGAACCGTCTTAAAATGTTTTAAATTGTTCCCAAGTGTTTTAGATTTATTCAGAATTGTCTAAAAATGTTTTAACTTGCTCTCAACTCTCTTAAATTTATTCAGAACTGTCTAAAAATGTTTTTAATTGTTCCCAAGTGTTTTAGATTTATTCAGAATTGTCTTAAAATGTTTTAAATTGTTCCCAAGTGTTTTAGATTTACTCAGAATGGTCTAAAAATGTTTTACATTGCTCTCAACTATCTTAAATTTATTCAGAACTGTCTAAAAATGTTTTTAATTGTTCCCAAGTGTTTTAGGTTTATTCAGAATTGCCCAAAAATGTTATAAATTGATTTCAACTGCCTCAAATTTATTCAAAACTGTCTAGAAATGTGTTTAATTGTTCCCAAGTGTTTTAGATTTAATTAAAATTGTTCAAAAATGTTTTAAATTGTTCCCAAGTGTTATAGATTTATTCAGAATAGTCTAAAAATGTTTTAAATTGTTCTCAACTGTCTCAAATTTATTCGGAACTGTCTAAATATGTATTAAACTGTTTCCCAATGTTTTAAATTTGTTCAGAATTGTCTAAAAATGTTTTTAATTGTTCACAAGTGTCTCAAAATTATTCAGAATTGTTCAAAAATGTTTTAAATTGTACCCAAGTGTTTTAGAATTATTCAGAATTGTCTAAAAATGTTTTAAATTGCTCCCAACTGTCTCAAATTTATTCAGAACTGTCTAAAAATATTTTAAATTGTTACCAAGTGTTTTAGATTTATTCAAAATTGTCTAAAAATGTTTTAAATTGATCTCAACTGTCTCAAATTTATTCAGAACTGTCTAAAAATGTTTTTAATTGTTCCCAAGTGTTTTAGATTTATTCAGAATTGTTCAAAAATGTTTTAAATTGTTCTCAACTGTCACAAATTTATTTAGAAGTGTCTAAAAATATTTTAAATTGTTGTCAACTGTCTCAAATTTATTCAAAATTGTCTAAAAATGTTTCAAATTGCTCTCAACTGTCTCAAATTTATTCGGAACTGTCTAAATATGTATTAAACTGTTTCCCAATGTTTTAAATTTGTTCAGAATTGTCTAAAAATGTTTTTAATTGTTCACAAGTGTCTCAAAATTATTCAGAATTGTTCAAAAATGTTTTAAATTGTACCCAAGTGTTTTAGAATTATTCAGAATTGTCTAAAAATGTTTTAAATTGCTCCCAACTGTCTCAAATTTATTCAGAACTGTCTAAAAATATTTTAAATTGTTACCAAGTGTTTTAGATTTATTCAAAATTGTCTAAAAATGTTTTAAATTGATCTCAACTGTCTCAAATTTATTCAGAACTGTCTAAAAATGTTTTTAATTGTTCCCAAGTGTTTTAGATTTATTCAGAATTGTTCAAAAATGTTTTAAATTGTTCTCAACTGTCACAAATTTATTTAGAAGTGTCTAAAAATATTTTAAATTGTTGTCAACTGTCTCAAATTTATTCAGAATTGTCTAAAAATGTTTCAAATTGCTCCCAACTGCCTCAAATTTATTCAGAACGTGGAGATCAACTGGGAGATATAGAACGTATATAAATTTCTTTACAGGACTGACAATATTTCAAGCAGCTGGTGGCGGTAGCCTCCCTAAAAACGGCGACCAATGGCACGAAATTCGAAAAGGCAAACTACCAAACCTCTCAAATTTATCTCAAAATTTCAACGATTTATTGAGACTTATGATCCACCCTGATCCAAACATGAGACCCACAGCTCAACAGATCATCCAACACAGAGTCTTGTGCCCTTTTGGCAACAAAACAAAGGCTCAACTTCGGAGGGAGTTGAACGCAGAGAAATTAAAAAATGAAATTTTGAGTAAACAACTTGTTGAAGCTGCCAAGTGTCTCAAATCGATTCAGGATGGAGGGCAGGGTTCGTTCGGGGTTCCGCAAAGAATTCTTCGAAGCCAAAGTTCCAGATTGATTGGGAAGAAGGTCAATAGGTCTCATAGTACGACAAATTTTTGAACCGTTAGCGGCTTGGAGGATAGTTTGGTGAGTGGTTGAAATTTATTTTAAATCATTTTGCGCTAAAATCTCGTGGCCTCCTGCGCTCCATTCTGTAAATTTAAATTTCAGGTAATATTTAAGAATTGATATATCATTGTATTAATCAAGTTTAAATGGCGACATTTCAAGAAATCGTTGCACATTCTCTCGTTTCAACGAACGAAATATAATATATTATTAAATTTTTGGCAAAATTTTACGATGTAAAATAAATTAAATTAAAATTTAACCCTTCAATGGTGACCATGGCCAACTTTCTGATATTGCGCAACAGTGATCCCACTTCTGATTTGAAATCAAGATATAACAAACTCGTCGCCAAATCGATAATGTTACACTCAACGACGAACTGCGTAGTCAAACGCGTGTTTGATCATACATTTTGTCGTTGGGCGTAATAAACATTATCTAATATATTTTTTTTATAATAAAAATGCGTTTACTTAAAGTTTTAATAATTAACTGTTTCAAAAGCAACAAAATCATGAGCTAAAATTAAAGAGGGCCTTGTTTTCCCCCCTACTGTATATCCTGCGTTGATCTTTATCCTCATTTTGGGCGTCTCAACTTCCATCGAAAACTTTTCGAGATAAAAACCCCAAAAATATTATATGAGACGTTTTGATTTGACCCCAACTGTCTCAAATTTATTCAGAACTGTCTTAAAGTATTTTATATTGTTCCCAAGTGTTTTAGTTTAATTCAGAATTGTTCAAAAATGTTTTAAATAGTTCCCAAGTGTTTCAGATTTATTCAAAATTGTTCAAAAATATTTTAAATTCTTCCCAAGTATCTCAAATTAAATCAGAATTGTCTAAAAATGTTTCAAATTGATCTCAACTGTCTCAAATTTATTCAGAACTGTCTAAAAATATTTTATATTGTTCCCAAGTGTTTTAGCTTAATTCAGAATTGTTCAAAAATGTTTTAAATTGTTCCCAAGTGTTTTAGATTTATTCAGACTTGTCTAAAAATGTTTCAAATTGATCTCAACTGTCTCAAATTTATTCAGAACTGTCTTAAAATATTTTAAATTGTTCCCAAGTGTTTTAGATTTATTCAGACTTGTCTAAAAGGTTTCATATTGATCTAAACTGTCTCAAATTTATTCAGAACTGTCTAAAAATATTTTATATTGTTCCCAGGTGTTTTAGATTTATTCAAAATTGTTCAAAAATATTTTAAATTGTTCCCAAGTGTTTTAGATTTATTCAGACTTGTCTAAAAGGTTTCATATTGATCTAAACTGTCTCAAATTTATTCAGAACTGTCTAAAAATATTTTATATTGTTCCCAAGTGTTTTAGATTTATTCAAAATTGTTCAAAAATATTTTAAATTGTTCCCAAGTGTTTAGATTTATTCAGACTTGTCTAAAAAGGTTTCAAATTGATCTCAACTGTCTCAAATTAATTCAGAATTGTCTAAAAATGTTTCAAATTGATCTCAACTGTCTCAAATTTATTCAGAACTGTCTTAAAATATTTTTAATTGTTCTTCCCCAAAGCGCAACTTTCTACTGTATATCCTGCGTTGATCTTCGTCCTTATTTTGGGCGTCCCAACTTCCATCGAAAACTTTTCGAGATAAAAATCCCAAAAATATTATATGGGACGTTTTGATCTGTCCCCAGCGTCTTCGTCAATAAAATAAGGCCTGGATGCTCGCCTTGCGGCACGCCTTTGTTTATATCTGACATCAAGGCGCAATTTACTACTCCTGAATATTTTTCGAGATAAAAAAGCCCAAAAATATTATATGGGACGTTTTGATCTGTCCCCAGCGTCTCCGTCAATAAAATAAGGCCTGGATGCATCCCTTGCGGCACACCTTTGTTTATATCTGACACCAAGGCGCAGTTTACTACTCCTGAATATTTTCCGAGATAAAAAAGCCCAAAAATATTATATGGGACGTTTTGATATGTCCCCAGCGTGTTCGTCAATAAAATAAGGCCTGGATGCTCGCCTTGCGGCACGCCTTTGTTTATATCTAACATCAAGGCGCAATTTACTACTCCTGAATATTTTTCGAGATAAAAAAGCCCAAAAATATTATATGGGACGTTTTGATCTGTCCCCAGCGTGTTCGTCAATAAAATAAGGCCTGGATGCTCGCCTTGCGGCACGCCTTTGTTTATATCTAACATCAAGGCGCAATTTACTACTCCTGAATATTTTTCGAGATAAAAAAGCCCAAAAATATTATATGGGACGTTTTGATCTGTCCCCAGCGTCTCCGTCAATAAAATAAGGCCTGGATGCATCCCTTGCGGCACACCTTTGTTTATATCTGACACCAAGGCGCAGTTTACTACTCCTGAATATTTTCCGAGATAAAAAAGCCCAAAAATATTATATGGGACGTTTTGATATGTCCCCAGCGTGTTCGTCAATAAAATAAGGCCTGGATGCTCGCCTTGCGGCACGCCTTTGTTTATATCTAACATCAAGGCGCAATTTACTACTCCTGAATATTTTTCGAGATAAAAAAGCCCAAAAATATTATATGGGACGTTTTGATCTGTCCCCAGCGTGTTCGTCAATAAAATAAGGCCTGGATGCTCGCCTTGCGGCACGCCTTTGTTTATATCTAACATCAAGGCGCAATTTACTACTCCTGAATATTTTTCGAGATATAAAAGCCCAAAAATATTATATGGGACGTTTTGATATGTCCCCAGCGTGTTCGTCAATAAAATAAGGCCTGGATGCTCGCCTTGCGGCACGCCTTTGTTTATATCTAACATCAAGGCGCAATTTACTACTCCTGAATATTTTTCGAGATATAAAAGCCCAAAAATATTATATGGGACGTTTTGATATGTCCCCAGCGTGTTCGTCAATAAAATAAGACCTGGATGCATCCCTTGCGGCACACCTTTGTTTATATCTGACATCAAGGCGCAATTTACTACTCCTGAATATTTTTCGAGATAAAAAAGCCCAAAAATATTATATGGGACGTTTTGATCTGTCCCCAGCGTGTTCGTCAATAAAATAAGACCTGGATGCTTGCCTTGCGGCACACCTTTGTTTATATCTGACACCAAGGCGCAATTTACTACTCCTGAATATTTTTCGAGATAAAAAAGCCCAAAAATATTATATGGGACGTTTTGATCTGTCCCCAGCGTCTTCGTCAATAAAATAAGACCTGGATGCTCGCCTTGCGGCACGCCTTTGTTTATATCTGACGTCAAGGCGCAATTTACTACTCCTGAATATTTTCCGAGATAAAAAAGCCCAAAAATATTATATGGGACGTTTTGATCTGTCCCCAGCGTCTTCGTCAATAAAATAAGGCCTGGATGCTCGCCTTGCGGCACACCTTTGTTTATATCTGACATCAAGGCGCAATTTACTACTCCTGAATATTTTTCGAGATAAAAAAGCCTAAAAATATTATATGGGACGTTTTGATCTGTCCCCAGCGACTTCGTCAATAAAATAAGGCCTGGATGCTCGCCTTGCGGCACACCTTTGTTGAAACTGTTAATTATTGCCAAAATTTAAGAACATACGTTAGTTTCCGGCATATTTAAATATTTGGTGACAATTTTAAGACTAAAAATAAATTAAATTAATCGTTTTTAGCTGTTTAAAATAAATTTCATCCACTCTCCTCGCTACTTATTTTTGGATTTCTGGAAAAAAATGTTGATCTTATGTGATATTGTCAATTTCTTGAAGTTTTTGTAGTAGACTGATTTCCAATTTTTCAACGAGTGACTTTAAAATGCTGTGACATTGTATTCTATTATTTATACAAATATCCTAAAAGACAAACTTGTAACTTTTTTACGGTTAAAATGTCAATTTTAATATTTTCTGAGATAAATAATTTTTTTAACTGTAAAACTGTTGTAAATACTTGAATTGAAGGATTTCTTTCTTATTTATATATTATATACATACATTTTTAACGTTTTTTAACTATTGTTGCATTTTGATATTTTCAAAATGGCGGAATGTAGTTGTTAGAAAATGACAAATTCTAATCGTTGTCCAGCAACGTGCTTGCTATTGTTGCAAGACAATATTTAGATTTTTTAAGTTGGTATACCTACTTCTTGTGATTTAATAATAAAATATACAGTTTTTAAAAAATGCTTGTTAATTAATGTAATTCTTAAGAATTACATTTATTATTACAATATAATAGTTGTAAAATATTTTTTATAATTGTAAAAATGTGTATTTTTACTTGCAAGTTTGTAAAATAAAGTATTTTTATCTTTAATGAGCTTTTTCAAACAGAATAAAATGTTTTAAATTGTTCCAAAGTGTTTTAGATTTATTCAGAATTGTCTACAAATGTTTTAAATGGATCTCAATTGCCTCAAATTTATTCAGAACTGTCTAAAAATGTTTGTAATTGTTCCCAAGTGTTTTAAATTTATTCAGAATAGTTCAAAAATGTTTTAAATTGTTTCCAAGTGTTTCCGATTTATTCAGAATAGTTCAAAAATGTCTTAAATTGTTCCCAAGTGTTTTAGATTTATTCAGAATTGTTCAGAAATGTTTTAAATTGTTCCCAAGTGTTTTAGATTTATTCAGAATTGTCTAAAAATGTTTTAAATTCATCTCAACTGTAACAGATTTATTCAGAGCAGTCTAAAAATATTTTATATTGTTCCCAAGTGTTTTAGATTTATTCAGAATTGTTCAAAAATGTTTTAAATTGTTCCCAAGTGTTTTAGATTTATTCAGAATTGTCTACAAATGTTTTAAATTGTTCCCAAGTGTTTTAGATTTATTCAGAATTGTCTACAAATGTTTTAAATTGTTCCCAAGTGTTTTAGATTTATTCAGAATTGTCTACAAATATTTTAAATTGTTCCCAAGTGTTTTAGATTTATTCAGAATTGTCTACAAATGTTTTAAATTGTTCCCAAGTGTTTTAGATTTATTCAGAATTGTCTACAAATGTTTTAAATTATTCCCAAGTGTTTTAGATTTATTCAGAATTGTCTAAAAATGTTTGAAATTGTTCTCAACTTTCTAAAAATATTTTAAATTGTTTTCAACTGTCTCAACTTTATTCAGAACTGTCTAAAAATGTTTTAAATTGTTCCCAAGTGTTTTAGATTTATTCAGAATTGTCTAATAATATTTTAAATTGTTCCCAAGTGTTTTAGATTTATTCAGAATTGTCTACAAATGTTTTAAATTGTTCCCAAGTGTTTTAGATTTATTCAGAATTGTCTACAAATATTTTAAATTGTTCCCAAGTGTTTTAGATTTATTCAGAATTGTCTACAAATGTTTTAAATTGTTCCCAAGTGTTGTAGATTTATTCAGAATTGTCTACAAATATTTTAAATTGTTCCCAAGTGTTTTAGATTTATTCAGAATTGTCTACAAATGTTTTAAATTGTTCCCAAGTGTTTTAGATTTATTCAGAATTGTCTACAAATGTTTTAAATTATTCCCAAGTGTTTTAGATTTATTCAGAATTGTCTAAAAATGTTTGAAATTGTTCTCAACTTTCTAAAAATATTTTAAATTGTTTTCAACTGTCTCAACTTTATTCAGAACTGTCTAAAAATGTTTTAAATTGTTCCCAAGTGTTTTAGATTTATTCAGAATTGTCTAAAAATATTTTAAATTGTTCCCAAGTGTTTTAGATTTATTCAGAATTGTCTAATAATGTTTTAAATTGTTCCCAAGTGTTTTAGATTTATTCAGAATTGTCTACAAATGTTTTAAATTGTTCCCAAGTATTTTAGATTTATTCAGAATTGTCTACAAATATTTTAAATTGTTCCCAAGTGTTTTAGATTTATTCAGAATTGTCTACAAATGTTTTAAATTGTTCCCAAGTGTTTTAGATTTATTCAGAATTGTCTAAAAATATTTTAAATTGTTCCCAAGTGTTTTAGATTTATTCAGAATTGTCTAAAAATGTTTGAAATTGTTCTCAACTTTCTAAAAATATTTTAAATTGTTTTCAACTGTCTCAACTTTATTCAGAACTGTCTAAAAATGTTTTAAATTGTTCCCAAGTGTTTTAGATTTATTCAGAATTGTCTACAAATGTTTTAAATTGTTCCCAAGTGTTTTAGATTTATTCAGAATTGTCTAATAATATTTTAAATTGTTCCCAAGTGTTTTAGATTTATTCAGAATTGTCTAATAATGTTTTAAATTGTTCCCAAGTGTTTTAGATTTATTCAGAATTGTCTACAAATGTTTTAAATTGTTCCCAAGTGTTTTAGATTTATTCAGAATTGTCTACAAATATTTTAAATTGTTCCCAAGTGTTTTAGATTTATTCAGAATTGTCTACAAATGTTTTAAATTGTTCCCAAGTGTTGTAGATTTATTCAGAATTGTCTACAAATATTTTAAATTGTTCCCAAGTGTTTTAGATTTATTCAGAATTGTCTACAAATGTTTTAAATTGTTCCCAAGTGTTGTAGATTTATTCAGAATTGTCTACAAATATTTTAAATTGTTCCCAAGTGTTTTAGATTTATTCAGAATTGTCTAAAAATGTTTGAAATTGTTCTCAACTTTCTAAAAATATTTTAAATTGTTTTCAACTGTCTCAACTTTATTCAGAACTGTCTAAAAATGTTTTAAATTGTTCCCAAGTGTTTTAGATTTATTCAGAATTGTCTAAAAATATTTTAAATTGTTCCCAAGTGTTTTAGATTTATTCAGAATTGTCTAATAATGTTTTAAATTGTTCCCAAGTGTTTTAGATTTATTCAGAATTGTCTACAAATGTTTTAAATTGTTCCCAAGTGTTTTAGATTTATTCAGAATTGTCTACAAATATTTTAAATTGTTCCCAAGTGTTTTAGATTTATTCAGAATTGTCTACAAATGTTTTAAATTGTTCCCAAGTGTTGTAGATTTATTCAGAATTGTCTACAAATATTTTAAATTGTTCCCAAGTGTTTTAGATTTATTCAGAATTGTCTACAAATGTTTTAAATTGTTCCCAAGTGTTGTAGATTTATTCAGAATTGTCTACAAATATTTTAAATTGTTCCCAAGTGTTTTAGATTTATTCAGAATTGTCTAAAAATGTTTGAAATTGTTCTCAACTTTCTAAAAATATTTTAAATTGTTTTCAACTGTCTCAACTTTATTCAGAACTGTCTAAAAATGTTTTAAATTGTTCCCAAGTGTTTTAGATTTATTCAGAATTGTCTAAAAATATTTTAAATTGTTCCCAAGTGTTTTAGATTTATTCAGAATTGTCTACAAATGTTTTAAATTGTTCCCAAGTGTTGTAGATTTATTCAGAATTGTCTACAAATATTTTAAATTGTTCCCAAGTGTTTTAGATTTATTCAGAATTGTCTACAAATGTTTTAAATTGTTCCCAAGTGTTGTAGATTTATTCAGAATTGTCTACAAATATTTTAAATTGTTCCCAAGTGTTTTAGATTTATTCAGAATTGTCTAAAAATGTTTGAAATTGTTCTCAACTTTCTAAAAATATTTTAAATTGTTTTCAACTGTCTCAACTTTATTCAGAACTGTCTAAAAATGTTTTAAATTGTTCCCAAGTGTTTTAGATTTATTCAGAATTGTCTAAAAATATTTTAAATTGTTCCCAAGTGTTTTAGATTTATTCAGAATTGTCTAATAATGTTTTAAATTGTTCCCAAGTGTTTTAGATTTATTCAGAATTGTCTACAAATGTTTTAAATTGTTCCCAAGTGTTTTAGATTTATTCAGAATTGTCTACAAATATTTTAAATTGTTCCCAAGTGTTTTAGATTTATACAGAATTGTCTACAAATGTTTTAAATTGTTCCCAAGTGTTGTAGATTTATTCAGAATTGTCTACAAATATTTTAAATTGTTCCCAAGTGTTTTAGATTTATTCAGAATTGTCTACAAATGTTTTAAATTGTTCCCAAGTGTTGTAGATTTATTCAGAATTGTCTACAAATATTTTAAATTGTTCCCAAGTGTTTTAGATTTATTCAGAATTGTCTAAAAATGTTTGAAATTGTTCTCAACTTTCTAAAAATATTTTAAATTGTTTTCAACTGTCTCAACTTTATTCAGAACTGTCTAAAAATGTTTTAAATTGTTCCCAAGTGTTTTAGATTTATTCAGAATTGTCTAAAAATATTTTAAATTGTTCCCAAGTGTTTTAGATTTATTCAGAATTGTCTAATAATGTTTTAAATTGTTCCCAAGTGTTTTAGATTTATTCAGAATTGTCTACAAATGTTTTAAATTGTTCCCAAGTGTTTTAGATTTATTCAGAATTGTCTACAAATATTTTAAATTGTTCCCAAGTGTTTTAGATTTATTCAGAATTGTCTACAAATGTTTTAAATTGTTCCCAAGTGTTGTAGATTTATTCAGAATTGTCTACAAATATTTAAAATTGTTCCCAAGTGTTTTAGATTTATTCAGAATTGTCTAAAAATGTTTGAAATTGTTCTCAACTTTCTAAAAATATTTTAAATTGTTTTCAACTGTCTCAACTTTATTCAGAACTGTCTAAAATTGTTTTAAATTGTTCCCAAGTGTTTTAGATTTATTCAGAATTGTCTAAAAATATTTTAAATTGTTCCCAAGTGTTTTAGATTTATTCAGAATTGTCTAATAATGTTTTAAATTGTTCCCAAGTGTTTTAGATTTATTCAGAATTGTCTACAAATGTTTTAAATTGTTCCCAAGTGTTTTAGATTTATTCAGAATTGTCTACAAATGTTTTAAATTGTTCCCAAGTGTTTTAGATTTATTCAGAATTGTCTACAAATATTTTAAATTGTTCCCAAGTGTTTTAGATTTATTCAGAATTGTCTACAAATGTTTTAAATTGTTCCCAAGTGTTTTAGATTTATTCAGAATTGTCTACAAATGTTTTAAATTATTCCCAAGTGTTTTAGATTTATTCAGAATTGTCTAAAAATGTTTGAAATTGTTCTCAACTTTCTAAAAATATTTTAAATTGTTTTCAACTGTCTCAACTTTATTCAGAACTGTCTAAAAATGTTTTAAATTGTTCCCAAGTGTTTTAGATTTATTCAGAATTGTCTAATAATATTTTAAATTGTTCCCAAGTGTTTTAGATTTATTCAGAATTGTCTACAAATGTTTTAAATTGTTCCCAAGTGTTTTAGATTTATTCAGAATTGTCTACAAATATTTTAAATTGTTCCCAAGTGTTTTAGATTTATTCAGAATTGTCTACAAATGTTTTAAATTGTTCCCAAGTGTTGTAGATTTATTCAGAATTGTCTACAAATATTTTAAATTGTTCCCAAGTGTTTTAGATTTATTCAGAATTGTCTACAAATGTTTTAAATTGTTCCCAAGTGTTTTAGATTTATTCAGAATTGTCTACAAATGTTTTAAATTATTCCCAAGTGTTTTAGATTTATTCAGAATTGTCTAAAAATGTTTGAAATTGTTCTCAACTTTCTAAAAATATTTTAAATTGTTTTCAACTGTCTCAACTTTATTCAGAACTGTCTAAAAATGTTTTAAATTGTTCCCAAGTGTTTTAGATTTATTCAGAATTGTCTAAAAATATTTTAAATTGTTCCCAAGTGTTTTAGATTTATTCAGAATTGTCTAATAATGTTTTAAATTGTTCCCAAGTGTTTTAGATTTATTCAGAATTGTCTACAAATGTTTTAAATTGTTCCCAAGTATTTTAGATTTATTCAGAATTGTCTACAAATATTTTAAATTGTTCCCAAGTGTTTTAGATTTATTCAGAATTGTCTACAAATGTTTTAAATTGTTCCCAAGTGTTTTAGATTTATTCAGAATTGTCTAAAAATATTTTAAATTGTTCCCAAGTGTTTTAGATTTATTCAGAATTGTCTAAAAATGTTTGAAATTGTTCTCAACTTTCTAAAAATATTTTAAATTGTTTTCAACTGTCTCAACTTTATTCAGAACTGTCTAAAAATGTTTTAAATTGTTCCCAAGTGTTTTAGATTTATTCAGAATTGTCTACAAATGTTTTAAATTGTTCCCAAGTGTTTTAGATTTATTCAGAATTGTCTAATAATATTTTAAATTGTTCCCAAGTGTTTTAGATTTATTCAGAATTGTCTAATAATGTTTTAAATTGTTCCCAAGTGTTTTAGATTTATTCAGAATTGTCTACAAATGTTTTAAATTGTTCCCAAGTGTTTTAGATTTATTCAGAATTGTCTACAAATATTTTAAATTGTTCCCAAGTGTTTTAGATTTATTCAGAATTGTCTACAAATGTTTTAAATTGTTCCCAAGTGTTGTAGATTTATTCAGAATTGTCTACAAATATTTTAAATTGTTCCCAAGTGTTTTAGATTTATTCAGAATTGTCTACAAATGTTTTAAATTGTTCCCAAGTGTTGTAGATTTATTCAGAATTGTCTACAAATATTTTAAATTGTTCCCAAGTGTTTTAGATTTATTCAGAATTGTCTAAAAATGTTTGAAATTGTTCTCAACTTTCTAAAAATATTTTAAATTGTTTTCAACTGTCTCAACTTTATTCAGAACTGTCTAAAAATGTTTTAAATTGTTCCCAAGTGTTTTAGATTTATTCAGAATTGTCTAAAAATATTTTAAATTGTTCCCAAGTGTTTTAGATTTATTCAGAATTGTCTAATAATGTTTTAAATTGTTCCCAAGTGTTTTAGATTTATTCAGAATTGTCTACAAATGTTTTAAATTGTTCCCAAGTGTTTTAGATTTATTCAGAATTGTCTACAAATATTTTAAATTGTTCCCAAGTGTTTTAGATTTATTCAGAATTGTCTACAAATGTTTTAAATTGTTCCCAAGTGTTGTAGATTTATTCAGAATTGTCTACAAATATTTTAAATTGTTCCCAAGTGTTTTAGATTTATTCAGAATTGTCTACAAATGTTTTAAATTGTTCCCAAGTGTTGTAGATTTATTCAGAATTGTCTACAAATATTTTAAATTGTTCCCAAGTGTTTTAGATTTATTCAGAATTGTCTAAAAATGTTTGAAATTGTTCTCAACTTTCTAAAAATATTTTAAATTGTTTTCAACTGTCTCAACTTTATTCAGAACTGTCTAAAAATGTTTTAAATTGTTCCCAAGTGTTTTAGATTTATTCAGAATTGTCTAAAAATATTTTAAATTGTTCCCAAGTGTTTTAGATTTATTCAGAATTGTCTACAAATGTTTTAAATTGTTCCCAAGTGTTGTAGATTTATTCAGAATTGTCTACAAATATTTTAAATTGTTCCCAAGTGTTTTAGATTTATTCAGAATTGTCTACAAATGTTTTAAATTGTTCCCAAGTGTTGTAGATTTATTCAGAATTGTCTACAAATATTTTAAATTGTTCCCAAGTGTTTTAGATTTATTCAGAATTGTCTAAAAATGTTTGAAATTGTTCTCAACTTTCTAAAAATATTTTAAATTGTTTTCAACTGTCTCAACTTTATTCAGAACTGTCTAAAAATGTTTTAAATTGTTCCCAAGTGTTTTAGATTTATTCAGAATTGTCTAAAAATATTTTAAATTGTTCCCAAGTGTTTTAGATTTATTCAGAATTGTCTAATAATGTTTTAAATTGTTCCCAAGTGTTTTAGATTTATTCAGAATTGTCTACAAATGTTTTAAATTGTTCCCAAGTGTTTTAGATTTATTCAGAATTGTCTACAAATATTTTAAATTGTTCCCAAGTGTTTTAGATTTATACAGAATTGTCTACAAATGTTTTAAATTGTTCCCAAGTGTTGTAGATTTATTCAGAATTGTCTACAAATATTTTAAATTGTTCCCAAGTGTTTTAGATTTATTCAGAATTGTCTACAAATGTTTTAAATTGTTCCCAAGTGTTGTAGATTTATTCAGAATTGTCTACAAATATTTTAAATTGTTCCCAAGTGTTTTAGATTTATTCAGAATTGTCTAAAAATGTTTGAAATTGTTCTCAACTTTCTAAAAATATTTTAAATTGTTTTCAACTGTCTCAACTTTATTCAGAACTGTCTAAAAATGTTTTAAATTGTTCCCAAGTGTTTTAGATTTATTCAGAATTGTCTAAAAATATTTTAAATTGTTCCCAAGTGTTTTAGATTTATTCAGAATTGTCTAATAATGTTTTAAATTGTTCCCAAGTGTTTTAGATTTATTCAGAATTGTCTACAAATGTTTTAAATTGTTCCCAAGTGTTTTAGATTTATTCAGAATTGTCTACAAATATTTTAAATTGTTCCCAAGTGTTTTAGATTTATTCAGAATTGTCTACAAATGTTTTAAATTGTTCCCAAGTGTTGTAGATTTATTCAGAATTGTCTACAAATATTTAAAATTGTTCCCAAGTGTTTTAGATTTATTCAGAATTGTCTAAAAATGTTTGAAATTGTTCTCAACTTTCTAAAAATATTTTAAATTGTTTTCAACTGTCTCAACTTTATTCAGAACTGTCTAAAAATGTTTTAAATTGTTCCCAAGTGTTTTAGATTTATTCAGAATTGTCTAAAAATATTTTAAATTGTTCCCAAGTGTTTTAGATTTATTCAGAATTGTCTAATAATGTTTTAAATTGTTCCCAAGTGTTTTAGATTTATTCAGAATTGTCTACAAATGTTTTAAATTGTTCCCAAGTGTTTTAGATTTATTCAGAATTGTCTACAAATATTTTAAATTGTTCCCAAGTGTTTTAGATTTATTCAGAATTGTCTACAAATGTTTTAAATTGTTCCCAAGTGTTGTAGATTTATTCAGAATTGTCTACAAATATTTTAAATTGTTCCCAAGTGTTTTAGATTTATTCAGAATTGTCTACAAATGTTTTAAATTGTTCCCAAGTGTTGTAGATTTATTCAGAATTGTCTACAAATATTTTAAATTGTTCCCAAGTGTTTTAGATTTATTCAGAATTGTCTAAAAATGTTTGAAATTGTTCTCAACTTTCTAAAAATATTTTAAATTGTTTTCAACTGTCTCAACTTTATTCAGAACTGTCTAACAATGTTTTAAATTGTTCCCAAGTGTTTTAGATTTATTCAGAATTGTCTAAAAATATTTTAAATTGTTCCCAAGTGTTTTAGATTTATTCAGAATTGTCTAATAATGTTTTAAATTGTTCCCAAGTGTTTTAGATTTATTCAGAATTGTCTACAAATGTTTTAAATTGTTCCCAAGTGTTTTAGATTTATTCAGAATTGTCTACAAATATTTTAAATTGTTCCCAAGTGTTTTAGATTTATTCAGAATTGTCTACAAATGTTTTAAATTGTTCCCAAGTGTTGTAGATTTATTCAGAATTGTCTACAAATATTTTAAATTGTTCCCAAGTGTTTTAGATTTATTCAGAATTGTCTACAAATGTTTTAAATTGTTCCCAAGTGTTGTAGATTTATTCAGAATTGTCTACAAATATTTTAAATTGTTCCCAAGTGTTTTAGATTTATTCAGAATTGTCTACAAATGTTTTAAATTGTTCCCAAGTGTTGTAGATTTATTCAGAATTGTCTACAAATATTTTAAATTGTTCCCAAGTGTTTTAGATTTATTCAGAATTGTCTAAAAATGTTTGAAATTGTTCTCAACTTTCTAAAAATATTTTAAATTGTTTTCAACTGTCTCAACTTTATTCAGAACTGTCTAAAAATGTTTTAAATTGTTCCCAAGTGTTTTAGATTTATTCAGAATTGTCTAAAAATATTTTAAATTGTTCCCAAGTGTTTTAGATTTATTCAGAATTGTCTAATAATGTTTTAAATTGTTCCCAAGCGTTTTAGATTTATTCAGAATTGTCTACAAATGTTTTAAATTGTTCCCAAGTGTTTTAGATTTATTCAGAATTGTCTACAAATATTTTAAATTGTTCCCAAGTGTTGTAGATTTATTCAGAATTGTCTACAAATGTTTTAAATTGTTCCCAAGTGTTTTAGATTTATTCAGAATTGTCTACAAATGTTTTAAATTATTCCCAAGTGTTTTAGATTTATTCAGAATTGTCTAAAAATGTTTGAAATTGTTCTCAACTTTCTAAAAATATTTTAAATTGTTTTCAACTGTCTCAACTTTATTCAGAACTGTCTAAAAATGTTTTAAATTGTTCCCAAGTGTTTTAGATTTATTCAGAATTGTCTAATAATATTTTAAATTGTTCCCAAGTGTTTTAGATTTATTCAGAATTGTCTAATAATGTTTTAAATTGTTCCCAAGTGTTTTAGATTTATTCAGAATTGTCTACAAATGTTTTAAATTGTTCCCAAGTGTTTTAGATTTATTCAGAATTGTCTACAAATATTTTAAATTGTTCCCAAGTGTTTTAGATTTATTCAGAATTGTCTACAAATGTTTTAAATTGTTCCCAAGTGTTGTAGATTTATTCAGAATTGTCTACAAATATTTTAAATTGTTCCCAAGTGTTTTAGATTTATTCAGAATTGTCTACAAATGTTTTAAATTGTTCCCAAGTGTTTTAGATTTATTCAGAATTGTCTACAAATGTTTTAAATTATTCCCAAGTGTTTTAGATTTATTCAGAATTGTCTAAAAATGTTTGAAATTGTTCTCAACTTTCTAAAAATATTTTAAATTGTTTTCAACTGTCTCAACTTTATTCAGAACTGTCTAAAAATGTTTTAAATTGTTCCCAAGTGTTTTAGATTTATTCAGAATTGTCTAAAAATATTTTAAATTGTTCCCAAGTGTTTTAGATTTATTCAGAATTGTCTAATAATGTTTTAAATTGTTCCCAAGTGTTTTAGATTTATTCAGAATTGTCTACAAATGTTTTAAATTGTTCCCAAGTATTTTAGATTTATTCAGAATTGTCTACAAATATTTTAAATTGTTCCCAAGTGTTTTAGATTTATTCAGAATTGTCTACAAATGTTTTAAATTGTTCCCAAGTGTTGTAGATTTATTCAGAATTGTCTACAAATATTTTAAATTGTTCCCAAGTGTTTTAGATTTATTCAGAATTGTCTAAAAATGTTTGAAATTGTTCTCAACTTTCTAAAAATATTTTAAATTGTTTTCAACTGTCTCAACTTTATTCAGAACTGTCTAAAAATGTTTTAAATTGTTCCCAAGTGTTTTAGATTTATTCAGAATTGTCTAAAAATATTTTAAATTGTTCCCAAGTGTTTTAGATTTATTCAGAATTGTCTACAAATGTTTTAAATTGTTCCCAAGTGTTGTAGATTTATTCAGAATTGTCTACAAATATTTTAAATTGTTCCCAAGTGTTTTAGATTTATTCAGAATTGTCTACAAATGTTTTAAATTGTTCCCAAGTGTTGTAGATTTATTCAGAATTGTCTACAAATATTTTAAATTGTTCCCAAGTGTTTTAGATTTATTCAGAATTGTCTAAAAATGTTTGAAATTGTTCTCAACTTTCTAAAAATATTTTAAATTGTTTTCAACTGTCTCAACTTTATTCAGAACTGTCTAAAAATGTTTTAAATTGTTCCCAAGTGTTTTAGATTTATTCAGAATTGTCTAAAAATATTTTAAATTGTTCCCAAGTGTTTTAGATTTATTCAGAATTGTCTAATAATGTTTTAAATTGTTCCCAAGTGTTTTAGATTTATTCAGAATTGTCTACAAATGTTTTAAATTGTTCCCAAGTGTTTTAGATTTATTCAGAATTGTCTACAAATATTTTAAATTGTTCCCAAGTGTTTTAGATTTATACAGAATTGTCTACAAATGTTTTAAATTGTTCCCAAGTGTTGTAGATTTATTCAGAATTGTCTACAAATATTTTAAATTGTTCCCAAGTGTTTTAGATTTATTCAGAATTGTCTACAAATGTTTTAAATTGTTCCCAAGTGTTGTAGATTTATTCAGAATTGTCTACAAATATTTTAAATTGTTCCCAAGTGTTTTAGATTTATTCAGAATTGTCTAAAAATGTTTGAAATTGTTCTCAACTTTCTAAAAATATTTTAAATTGTTTTCAACTGTCTCAACTTTATTCAGAACTGTCTAAAAATGTTTTAAATTGTTCCCAAGTGTTTTAGATTTATTCAGAATTGTCTAAAAATATTTTAAATTGTTCCCAAGTGTTTTAGATTTATTCAGAATTGTCTAATAATGTTTTAAATTGTTCCCAAGTGTTTTAGATTTATTCAGAATTGTCTACAAATGTTTTAAATTGTTCCCAAGTGTTTTAGATTTATTCAGAATTGTCTACAAATATTTTAAATTGTTCCCAAGTGTTTTAGATTTATTCAGAATTGTCTACAAATGTTTTAAATTGTTCCCAAGTGTTGTAGATTTATTCAGAATTGTCTACAAATATTTAAAATTGTTCCCAAGTGTTTTAGATTTATTCAGAATTGTCTAAAAATGTTTGAAATTGTTCTCAACTTTCTAAAAATATTTTAAATTGTTTTCAACTGTCTCAACTTTATTCAGAACTGTCTAAAAATGTTTTAAATTGTTCCCAAGTGTTTTAGATTTATTCAGAATTGTCTAAAAATATTTTAAATTGTTCCCAAGTGTTTTAGATTTATTCAGAATTGTCTAATAATGTTTTAAATTGTTCCCAAGTGTTTTAGATTTATTCAGAATTGTCTACAAATGTTTTAAATTGTTCCCAAGTGTTTTAGATTTATTCAGAATTGTCTACAAATATTTTAAATTGTTCCCAAGTGTTTTAGATTTATTCAGAATTGTCTACAAATGTTTTAAATTGTTCCCAAGTGTTGTAGATTTATTCAGAATTGTCTACAAATATTTTAAATTGTTCCCAAGTGTTTTAGATTTATTCAGAATTGTCTACAAATGTTTTAAATTGTTCCCAAGTGTTGTAGATTTATTCAGAATTGTCTACAAATATTTTAAATTGTTCCCAAGTGTTTTAGATTTATTCAGAATTGTCTAAAAATGTTTGAAATTGTTCTCAACTTTCTAAAAATATTTTAAATTGTTTTCAACTGTCTCAACTTTATTCAGAACTGTCTAAAAATGTTTTAAATTGTTCCCAAGTGTTTTAGATTTATTCAGAATTGTCTAAAAATATTTTAAATTGTTCCCAAGTGTTTTAGATTTATTCAGAATTGTCTAATAATGTTTTAAATTGTTCCCAAGTGTTTTAGATTTATTCAGAATTGTCTACAAATGTTTTAAATTGTTCCCAAGTGTTTTAGATTTATTCAGAATTGTCTACAAATATTTTAAATTGTTCCCAAGTGTTTTAGATTTATTCAGAATTGTCTACAAATGTTTTAAATTGTTCCCAAGTGTTGTAGATTTATTCAGAATTGTCTACAAATATTTTAAATTGTTCCCAAGTGTTTTAGATTTATTCAGAATTGTCTACAAATGTTTTAAATTGTTCCCAAGTGTTGTAGATTTATTCAGAATTGTCTACAAATATTTTAAATTGTTCCCAAGTGTTTTAGATTTATTCAGAATTGTCTACAAATGTTTTAAATTGTTCCCAAGTGTTGTAGATTTATTCAGAATTGTCTACAAATATTTTAAATTGTTCCCAAGTGTTTTAGATTTATTCAGAATTGTCTAAAAATGTTTGAAATTGTTCTCAACTTTCTAAAAATATTTTAAATTGTTTTCAACTGTCTCAACTTTATTCAGAACTGTCTAAAAATGTTTTAAATTGTTCCCAAGTGTTTTAGATTTATTCAGAATTGTCTAAAAATATTTTAAATTGTTCCCAAGTGTTTTAGATTTATTCAGAATTGTCTAATAATGTTTTAAATTGTTCCCAAGCGTTTTAGATTTATTCAGAATTGTCTACAAATGTTTTAAATTGTTCCCAAGTGTTTTAGATTTATTCAGAATTGTCTACAAATATTTTAAATTGTTCCCAAGTGTTGTAGATTTATTCAGAATTGTCTACAAATGTTTTAAATTGTTCCCAAGTGTTTTAGATTTATTCAGAATTGTCTACAAATGTTTTAAATTATTCCCAAGTGTTTTAGATTTATTCAGAATTGTCTAAAAATGTTTGAAATTGTTCTCAACTTTCTAAAAATATTTTAAATTGTTTTCAACTGTCTCAACTTTATTCAGAACTGTCTAAAAATGTTTTAAATTGTTCCCAAGTGTTTTAGATTTATTCAGAATTGTCTAATAATATTTTAAATTGTTCCCAAGTGTTTTAGATTTATTCAGAATTGTCTAATAATGTTTTAAATTGTTCCCAAGTGTTTTAGATTTATTCAGAATTGTCTACAAATGTTTTAAATTGTTCCCAAGTGTTTTAGATTTATTCAGAATTGTCTACAAATATTTTAAATTGTTCCCAAGTGTTTTAGATTTATTCAGAATTGTCTACAAATGTTTTAAATTGTTCCCAAGTGTTGTAGATTTATTCAGAATTGTCTACAAATATTTTAAATTGTTCCCAAGTGTTTTAGATTTATTCAGAATTGTCTACAAATGTTTTAAATTGTTCCCAAGTGTTTTAGATTTATTCAGAATTGTCTACAAATGTTTTAAATTATTCCCAAGTGTTTTAGATTTATTCAGAATTGTCTAAAAATGTTTGAAATTGTTCTCAACTTTCTAAAAATATTTTAAATTGTTTTCAACTGTCTCAACTTTATTCAGAACTGTCTAAAAATGTTTTAAATTGTTCCCAAGTGTTTTAGATTTATTCAGAATTGTCTAAAAATATTTTAAATTGTTCCCAAGTGTTTTAGATTTATTCAGAATTGTCTAATAATGTTTTAAATTGTTCCCAAGTGTTTTAGATTTATTCAGAATTGTCTACAAATGTTTTAAATTGTTCCCAAGTATTTTAGATTTATTCAGAATTGTCTACAAATATTTTAAATTGTTCCCAAGTGTTTTAGATTTATTCAGAATTGTCTACAAATGTTTTAAATTGTTCCCAAGTGTTTTAGATTTATTCAGAATTGTCTACAAATGTTTTAAATTATTCCCAAGTGTTTTAGATTTATTCAGAATTGTCTAAAAATGTTTGAAATTGTTCTCAACTTTCTAAAAATATTTTAAATTGTTTTCAACTGTCTCAACTTTATTCAGAACTGTCTAAAAATGTTTTAAATTGTTCCCAAGTGTTTTAGATTTATTCAGAATTGTCTAAAAATGTTTGAAATTGTTCTCAACTTTCTAAAAATATTTTAAATTGTTTGAAATTGTTCTCAACTTTCTAAAAATATTTTAAATTGTTTTCAACTGTCTCAACTTTATTCAGAACTGTCTAAAAATGTTTTAAAATGTTCCCAACTGTCACAAATTTATTCAGAATTCTATAAAAATATTTTAAATTGTTCTCAACTGTCTCAAATTTATACAGAACTGTCTAAAAATGTTTTAAATTGTTCCCAACTGTCTCAGATTTGTTCAGAATTGTCTAAAAATGTTTTAAATTGTTCTCAACTGTCACAAATTTATTTAGAACTGTCTAAAAATATTTTAAATTGTTGTCAACTGTCTCAAATTTATTCAGAATGTACTTTAAAACTCAAATTTATTCAGAACTGTCTAAAAATGTACTTTAAAATAACAAACACTGTTTTTAATACATAAAATTTATTTAAAAAACATTTAATAATTACTAAAGGTACAATATTAACAATACATATAAATATATAATAATATAAGTCTAAAATTACAACAATAACATTTTATTTGTGTTTTGGTGCGATATAATTCGTGTTCTATGGGGTCGGTCGTTCATTTGTCACATTTAACTTTTATTTAAACTCTACAAAACACTGGAACTCATTTCTTCACTAGTGCTAGAAACATACTTTTTCCAGAGTTTTACAGAATTCAATTTATTTAAAAGGTTACACCTAAAATAGGTTTTCAAACGTCTTCCTTACTGACAGCTACATAAACAGGTCTGTACAGGACGATAGGCTCGCGGGTATTCGTGTCCATTCCGTCATAAACTTGTCCTAACAGGAATTCGGGGCCTATGTATAGCCCCCCTTCGACATGGGAACTCGCAGTTTCTAAAACGCAAGGTAAGTTTTAAAACACAAATGAAATGCATTGATTACAACAATAATAATATTTGTTGGTGACAATGAATTAAATTGAAAACCTTACTCACCATATTTGACATTCGGCGACGCGTTTGTATTCGGAATTCTAAAAGGTACTGTGGCAATTGTAATTGGAAAATGCATTTGAACAATGTCAGAAGTTTTTTCAGTGTCTAAACTGACTTTCAAGACGTAATATATTTGGAGAACTCGGCATATACCAACCAAAGTTGTTGGCATTGTTGGTATGACCAAGCTGTTTGTGCTGTCCCATTTTGTACGAGAAAATGGTTTAACAGCGTCTCCTCTAAAAAACAAAATTATACACGTGTTTTAAATACCAAATTTGAGAAGTTTTGGATCATGTTTTAACATATTTTTTCAAGAAAATATGTTTATAGCTTCCTGTAAAGTGATACTTCCGGTTTGTCAATTTTAGAAAACATCTAATATGTCGTTCTCATTAATATAAAAGTCTTAAATACCAAATTTTTCACGAAAATCTGTTCAGAGCTTCAAATAAAGTATCACTTCCGGTTTATCAATTTTAGCCAAAATCTAATATGTTGCCCCCCTTCATATAAAAGTCTTAAATACCAAATTTGACAAGTTTTGGAATATATCATAATATATTTTTCACGTAAATCTGTTCAGAGCTTCAAGTAAAGTATCACTTCCGGTTTATCAATTTTAGCCAAAATCTAATATGTTGTGTCCCATGATATAAAAGTCTTAAATACTAAAATTGAAAAGTTTTGGATTATATTTTAATATAGTTTTTCATATTAAATTGAAAGTAAATACCCCGCAAATTTAATTTGTAAAATGCCGGCAAGCGATGCGTCAGTTGCCGACAAAAAATTCATAAATTTACGGTGAAATATTTTAATATTGTTTTTCATTAAAAGCTGTTATGGGCTTCAAGTAATGACCCTAATTCGTGCTTATTTACTGAAAACTCACCAGCGAATTTTTGGCACGATTACATTACCTCCCTACGGCATGACGGGAGGTAAAAATGGCGGCAATTTTGAATTTTAGACAAATGGGAAAAACTTAAAATAGTTTCGGGCAGATTTATTTATTACTTACTTGTACTCCAAGACAGGGTGCTGAACATCTTTATTTATACCCAGAACGCCTCGATCGATAAAATACTCACAATACTGTATCAATCGAACTTTTAATCTGACAGTGTCTTGCGTCTGGTTATCGATTGTAGCTTTTAACTTTAAAGACTCTTTGCAAACATATGCAGAACGTTCCAAAACACATCTTAAAGTAACATCTCCTCTTTTAAAACAGAAATAACAATCTGATTTGCGATCTTGTCCAACCATAGGTTTCTAAAAATATTAAAATCTTAACTGAGCAGTGGCTGTGTTGACAAAATGGTGGAATGTAAAAGTGTAGATCAATAAATTGTTCATTAAAGTATTTCATTATTTACGATTGCGAATACAATATATGTTTTGTATTGAAGAATGTAAGAACAGCTGTTGCTGTTATGTCTGCAACTGAGCAGTGGATGTGTTGACAAAATGGTGGAATGTAAAAGTGTAGATCAACAAATTGTTCATTAAAGTATTTCATTATTTAATGAGTTACAGCTGTTGCTGTTATGTCTGCAACAGAGCAGTGGATGTGTTGACAAAATGGTGGAATGTAAAAGCGAAGATCAATAAATTGTTCATTAAAGTATTTCATTATTTATAGTTACAGCTGTTGCTGTTACGTCTGCAAATGAGCAGTGGACGTGTTGACAAAATGGTGGAAAGTAAAAGTGTAGATCAATAAATTGTTCATTAAAGTATTTCGTTATTTAAAGAGTTACAGCTGTTGTCTGCAACTGAGCAGTGGATGTTTCGACAAAATGGTGGAATGTAAAAGTGTAGATCAACAAATTGTTCATTAAAGTATTTCATTATTTAATGAGTTACAGCTGTTGCTGTTATGTCTGCAACAGAGCAGTGGATGTGTTGACAAAATGGTGGAATGTAAAAGCGAAGATCAATAAATTGTTCATTAAAGTATTTCATTATTTATAGTTACAGCTGTTGCTGTTACGTCTGCAAATGAGCAGTGGACGTGTTGACAAAATGGTGGAAAGTAAAAGTGTAGATCAATAAATTGTTCATTAAAGTATTTCGTTATTTAAAGAGTTACAGCTGTTGTCTGCAACTGAGCAGTGGATGTTTCGACAAAATGGTGGAATGTAAAAGTGCAGATCAATAAATTGTTCATTAAAGTATTTCATTATTTAATGAGTTACAGCTGTTGCTGTTATGTCTGCAACTGAGCAGTAGATGTGTTGACAAAATGGTGGAATGTAAAAGTGTAGATCAATAAATTGTTCATTAAAGTATTTCATTATTTAATGAGTTACAGCTGTTGCTGTTATGTCTGCAACTAAGCAGTGGATGTGTTGACAAAATGGTGGAATGTAAAAGTGTAGATCAATAAATTGTTCATTAAAGTATTTCGTTATTTAAAGAGTTACAGCTGTTGTCTGCAACTGAGCAGTGGATGTGTTGACAAAATGGTGGAATGTAAAAGTGCAGATCAATAAATTGTTCATTAAAGTATTTCATTATTTAATGAGTTACAGCTGTTGCTGTTATGTCTGCAACAGAGCAGTGGATGTGTTGACAAAATGGTGGAATGTAAAAGCGAAGATCAATAAATTGTTCATTAAAGTATTTCATTATTTATAGTTACAGCTGTTGCTGTTACGTCTGCAAATGAGCAGTGGACGTGTTGACAAAATGGTGGAAAGTAAAAGTGTAGATCAATAAATTGTTCATTAAAGTATTTCGTTATTTAAAGAGTTACAGCTGTTGTCTGCAACTGAGCAGTGGATGTTTCGACAAAATGGTGGAATGTAAAAGTGCAGATCAATAAATTGTTCATTAAAGTATTTCATTATTTAATGAGTTACAGCTGTTGCTGTTATGTCTGCAACTGAGCAGTAGATGTGTTGACAAAATGGTGGAATGTAAAAGTGTAGATCAATAAATTGTTCATTAAAGTATTTCATTATTTAATGAGTTACAGCTGTTGCTGTTATGTCTGCAACTAAGCAGTGGATGTGTTGACAAAATGGTGGAATGTAAAAGTGTAGATCAATAAATTGTTCATTAAAGTATTTCGTTATTTAAAGAGTTACAGCTGTTGTCTGCAACTGAGCAGTGGATGTGTTGACAAAATGGTGGAATGTAAAAGTGCAGATCAATAAATTGTTCATTAAAGTATTTCATTATTTAATGAGTTACAGCTGTTGCTGTTATGTCTGCAACAGAGCAGTGGATGTGTTGACAAAATGGTGGAATGTAAAAGCGAAGATCAATAAATTGTTCATTAAAGTATTTCATTATTTATAGTTACAGCTGTTGCTGTTACGTCTGCAAATGAGCAGTGGACGTGTTGACAAAATGGTGGAAAGTAAAAGTGTAGATCAATAAATTGTTCATTAAAGTATTTCGTTATTTAAAGAGTTACAGCTGTTGTCTGCAACTGAGCAGTGGATGTTTCGACAAAATGGTGGAATGTAAAAGTGTAGATCAATAAATTGTTCATTAAAGTATTTCGTTATTTAAAGAGTTACAGCTGTTGTCTGCAACTGAGCAGTGGATGTTTCGACAAAATGGTGGAATGTAAAAGTGCAGATCAATAAATTGTTCATTAAAGTATTTCATTATTTAAAAGAGTTACAGCTGTTGCTGTTATGTCTGCAACTAAGCAGTGGATGTGTTGACAAAATGGTGGAATGTAAAAGTGTAGATCAATAAATTGTTCATTTAAGTATTTCATTATTTAAAGAGTTACAGCTGTTGCTGTTATGTCTGCAACTGAGCAGTGGATGTGTTGACAAAATGGTGGAATGTAAAAGTGCAGATCAATAAATTGTTCATTCAAGTATTTCATTATTTAAAGAGTTACAGCTGTTGCTGTTATGTCTGCAACTGAGCAGTGGATGTGTTGACAAAATGGTGGAATGTAAAAGTGCAGATCAATAAATTGTTCATTAAAGTATTTCATTATTTAAAAGAGTTACAGCTGTTGCTGTTATGTCTGCAACTAAGCAGTGGATGTGTTGACAAAATGGTGGAATGTAAAAGTGTAGATCAATAAATTGTTCATTTAAGTATTTCATTATTTAAAGAGTTACAGCTGTTGCTGTTATGTCTGCAACTGAGCAGTGGATGTGTTGACAAAATGGTGGAATGTAAAAGTGCAGATCAATAAATTGTTCATTCAAGTATTTCATTATTTAAAGAGTTACAGCTGTTGCTGTTATGTCTGCAACTGAGCAGTGGATGTGTTGACAAAATGGTGGAATGTAAAAGTGCAGATCAATAAATTGTTCATTAAAGTATTTCATTATTTAAAGAGTTACAGCTGTTGCTGTTATGTCTGCAACTAAGCAGTGGATGTGTTGACAAAATGGTGGAATGTAAAAGTGTAGATCAATAAATTGTTCATTTAAGTATTTCATTATTTAAAGAGTTACAGCTGTTGCTGTTATGTCTGCAACTGAGCAGTAGATGTGTTGACAAAATGGTGGAATGTAAAAGTGCAGATCAATAAATTGTTCATTAAAGTATTTCATTATTTAAAGAGTTACAGCTGTTGCTGTTATGTCTGCAACTGAGCAGTGGATGTGTTGACAAAATGGTGGAATGTAAAAGTGTAGATCAATAAATTGTTCATTAAAGTATTTCATTATTTAAAGAGTTACAGCTGTTGCTGTTATGTCTGCAACTGAGCAGTAGATGTGTTGACAAAATGGTGGAATGTAAAAGTGCAGATCAATAAATTGTTCATTAAAGTATATCATTATTTAAAGAGTTACAGCTGTTGCTGTTATGTCTGCAACTGAGCAGTGGATGTGTTGACAAAATGGTGGAATGTAAAAGTGTAGATCAATAAATTGTTCATTTAAGTATTTCATTATTTGAAGAGTTACAGCTGTTGCTGTTATGTCTGCAACTGAGCAGTGGATGTGTTGACAAAATGGTGGAATGTAAAAGTGTAGATCAATAAATTGTTCATTAAAGTATTTCATTATTTAAAGAGTTACAGCTGTTGCTGTTATGTCTGCAACTGAGCAGTGGATGTGTTGACAAAATGGTGGAATGTAAAAGTGTAGATCAATAAATAAACCAAAATTAGGGCGCGGAAGCAAGGATTTGATGAAATATTATTATATTTACCAAATATTGTTCATCCATGCAGTCTATATGAGGTCCAATAACGGTAAAATATTTCATTCCTTGTGGCGGAGAGGCATAAGGAATATCTATGGTTACTTTGATGTAATATCGAATACAACATGGTTTGCTTTCAAATGAACAAGGCAATGAACTTTCTGGTAGCGAAAATTTAAAAGGAAAACGATGTAAGCCTCTGGGCAAAATTGGTATTGTAGTTTCAACATTGTTTTCGCCCCAAATAACACATCTGAAATGCAGAAAATCTGAATAAATTTGAGACTGTAATAAATTCAAAACATTTAAGGCGAATCTATCATAAACCTACCGTTCATCTATAAAATACTGATCATCTTTAACAGTTCTTCGATCGCCAGAAAGAATAATTTTCCATTCGGCGTGGGCCTTTCCTCTTAAAATCACTCGAACAGACCTCAATTTAAAGTTTTCAACTGTGTCTAAAATAACAGTTCCTTGAACCGATTCGCCAGCATAATAATATTCTTTATCTAATTTAATGTCGAATTCTCTAATATAATCCATTTTCGGCAATAATTGTCAATATTTGGCACTGAATTTTTAGAATGGTATCACATAATTTTACATTGTATATGTCAGCTGTTGCAATAATCAATAAAACTGGGCGTGCGTAAAACTCCACTTGCGTATCTTGAATAAAGAATTTTGAAGTTTCAAACAAACCTTCCTTCAAATTTTGAATTGCTTTTGTCGTATATTTGATATCACACCCAAAACTGCGTAAAAATAACCTTAAAAACCGCACTGTAACCACTCAACCGTTAAATATATCGCACTAATTCATGCAGATTTGAATTCTGCGAAGTTTTTTTCATATGTATATCAAATTTCATCAAAATCCGACTACTAGTTCAGCAGTTATTTAAAAAATAGTTAAATAATAGTAACATAGCCTCAAAAACAGCACTGCAACCACTCTACTGTTAAATATTATGCACTAATTCATGCAGATTTGAATTCTGCGAAGATTTTTTCATATGTACACCAAATTTCATCAAAATCCGACCACTAGTTCATGAGTTATTTAAAACATAGATAAAATAATAGTAACATACTCAAAAACAGCACTGCAACCACTCTACTGTTAAATATTATGCACTAATTCATGCAGAATTGAATTCTGCGAAGTTTTTTTCACATGTATATCAAATTTCATCAAAATCCGACCACTAGTTCAGCAGTTATTTAAAAAATAGTTAAATAATAGTAACAGCCTCAAAAACCGCACTGCAACCACTCTACTGTTAATTATTTTGCACTAATTCATGCAGATTTGAATTCTGCGATGTTTTTTCGATATGTATATCAAATTTCATCAAAATCCGTCCACTTGTTCAGAAGTTATTCACAAATTGGTTAACTTACCCCTATTTACAAAATTCAAATTATTATATAACTTTTTCACAAAAATTTTGGCTTCCAACCTAACTTTCTTTTCAAAATACATTAACTATATTAAATAAAACTTGTCATCTCACTTATTTGGTATTGAAATCTAAGTTTAAACATATATTTTAAGGTTTTATATAGTTTTCAAAAATGTTGTAACGATTTAAAGAGTATTTAACGTTTAAATTTTTCATTTTAACTGTCAAATCGTATTGTTTTACGGCGTTTGACAGCTGGAGAACGTCAGCCATCTTGGCATTTTCGCGCCCTTTTATTCTATCCCTTTTTAGGGATTTTAAGCATAAATTTATGTGTGTCTAAAAATATATAGGGTTATAATTATATACATATATTAATTGTGATACCCCCTTATGTATATGTAATGAAATAAATAGATAAAACTTATGACAACTTGACTTATTTCTTAAATAAATTGTAATGAAAATTCTGTGCCAAAAGTATTCATATGTTGGTTAAAATAATTTTTAAACAGTCAAAATAACTAGTTATGCCCTGAATATAATTTAAAAATATATTAAACGATTTTTTTTATTCATATAAATGTGAAAACTGGTGAAAACGAGATTACTGCTGCCATCTTACAGCAAAGTGCTGAACTTGCAATAAAATTATTTTTGTGTTCAACTGATGGCAACATTGACAACATGGCGACCTATTTTTTATAATTATATACATATATTAAATTGTGAAACATGTTTTCTATGCAGAATTTTCCGTACAGTACGAATATGATGTTTAATTAATCACAGGATTAATGATTAATCAATTAATTGTCTTTTAATCATGTGTATGACGTAACAAGAAAAAATAATTTATATAGGTTACAGACAAGGTACGTACATAACATTTGATAATAAGATAAAATAAAGTATGCAGATTACATATTTTATAGTTTTAAGGGTGTGTCTATACCCAATTTTAAGGTAAGTGACTGTGAACATAACCTATTTAAGATATAAAATACTACAATATGTGATGCATGCAATGAAAATAAATTATTAACATACAACAATGATTAGAGCTATGAAAATTTAAAAATATATAAATAAAGGTATTGGGAATGTGTATTAAATAATAAAAATGTGCAGTGATAGTGTTTTGTGAACGATACATGCATTTTATTTTGCCCACAACACCTCAACGCTTTAAATTATCTTCAAATTAACGCGAAATTCGTGTTCTACGAGGTTTAAAATATAAATTCACTCATTTTCACATCTTAAAACCGTCTGGACAAAGTTTTATTTAAATATTTTTAAGATAATATTCGCCCTAAATTTGCTGAATTTTAATGCGCGAGTGACGCGTAGATTGCGCACTAAAATTCGACAGATGTCCGGTGAATTCATTCGACAGATGTCCGGTTTCAAATTGCGTTTATGTGAAGACCATTCAACAAAAAATTATGAAAATTGGTATACTTATGTAACAAAGTGCGTAAAATTGAATGGTGAAGTCAAAAATTTCCTCTACCCAGTTTTGGGTGGTTTTTAAATTCCCAACTGTACATTTTTGATTAAAAATGTGAGGTTAAATACCGATCAATATGTCGTTTACGGTTGAAGATAGAATGTTTATTCTTACAAAATTGAACTCTGGAGGGTCGATTTGATATATTAATATTTTAAAAGTGTCAAAAAGGCCTTAGAAATTCCAGAAAATTGGATCGAAATTTTGGGAAAAATTTGCCCCAAAAATATGTATTTTATTTTGCTCAAAACTCCTCAGCGGTTTAAATTATCTTGAAATTAATACGAAATTCGTGTTCTATGGGGTTTAAAATACAAATTCACTCATTTCCAAAACTTAAAACCGTCTGGACTAAGTTTTATTTAAATATTTGTAAGATGACACCCGTTGCGAATTTTTCACGTCTTTCAAAACATGAAAACTTTTATTTGGTAATTAATCAGGTTGAAATTTACAAGACACACATAAAATTAACTGAAAATCATTTATTTATACTTAAAATTGGTTGTAAATGTTTAATTTTCATTGAAATTATTTAGAATATCTAAATTTGAGGCTAGAATGTACTAACCAACCTGCATAAAATACGGCTAACGCACCGCTCTTTAAAATATATACATAAATTATACTGTATAGTACAATTATTTTATATTTATTGTAATACTTATGGCCTACAAACGCGTAAAATATATGCAAATGATTTTATTTAGCTTTAATTAATATTTTGGCTTAGGTCAGAGTTCAGAATTTTTGTGCTCAACTGGTGGCAACATTGACAATATGGCGACAAGTTTTTATAACAAGAAAGACGTCAACAATCAATGAAAATATTAAATTATAAACGTACAACAATGATTAGAGCTATGAAACTTAAGAAATATGTAAATAAAGATACGGGGAATGTGTATTAAATAATAAAAATGTTCTATATTTTTACTCGTTGACGGTGCATTAGCAAATGTAGTGACATTAAAATGACAGAATTTTGTGAACAATACGTTAATATATTTGTGATTTCGTTTGCTACAAGTGTTGTTTATTGTTGTGTACAGTTGTACGAAGCTGCTGTGCACACGGGCGGACAAACAGACTTCGCTTGTCGTGATCCTGGAGCTGTTGTACTTGGGAAACTTCTTGAACGATTGCCCGAAGACAGCGGGTACAAATGGGGCCCTGCAACCGTGAGGAGTCGCCGAGCAGATGGACAGCGGGACAGACATTACAACTTGAAGCTGTTAAGGTAGGAAAAGTTATTTATGAACTTTATAACCTCCAATTACTCGAAATTCTAACGAGTTAACAGATAGAAATGTCAGTCATACAGCGTTTATTTTTTCAAGTAAAGTACCCCTTGTGTGCCCCCCGGAGATTTGGTAATTTTTATATGAATGCAATGTTAAATAATTTCCTCGGATATAAGATTTCAAATTTTTAACTCTGATAGTTTAGAAAATATTCAAGAAAAATCAAATTTTTTTCAAGTAAAGTACCCTTTATGTGCCCCCCAGAGGTTTGGTAATTTTTATATGAATGTAATGTTAAATAATTACCTCGGATATAAGATTTCAAATTTTTAACTCTGTTAGTTTAGGAAATATTCAAGAAAACTCGATTTTTTTTCAAGTAAAGTACCCCTTCTGTGCCCTCCACAGGTTTGGTAATTTTTATATGAATGCAATGTTAAATAATTACCTCGGATATAAGATTTCAAATTTTTAACTCTGATAGTTTAGAAAATATTCAAGAAAAATCAAAATTTTTTCAAGTAAAGTACCCCTTATGTGCCCCCCAGAGGTTTGGTAATTTTTATATGAATGTAATGTTAAATAATTACCTCGGATATAAGATTTCATATTGTTAACTCTGATAGTTTAGAAAATATTCAAGAAAACTCGATTTTTTTTCAAGTAAAGTACCCCTTCTGTGCCCCCCACAGGTTTGGTAATTTTTATATGAATGCAATGTTAAATAATTACCTCGGATATAAGATTTCAAATTTTTTACTCTGATAGTTTAGAAAATATTCAAGAAAAATCAAAATTTTTTCAAGTAAAGTACCCCTTATGTGCCCCCCAGAGGTTTGGTAATTTTTATATGAATGTAATGTTAAATAATTACCTCGGATATAAGATTTCATATTGTTAACTCTGATAGTTTAGAAAATATTCAAGAAAACTCGAATTTTTTTCAAGTAAAGTACCCCTTCTGTGCCCCCCAGAGATTTGGTAATTTTTATATGAACGCAATGTTAAGTAATTACCTCGGATATAAGATTTCAAATTTTCAAGTCTGGTAGTTTAGGAAATATTCAAGAAAAGTCGAATTTTTTTCAAGTAAAGTACCCCTTCTGTGCTCCCCAGAGGTTTGGTAATTTTTATATGAATGTAATGTTAAATAATTACCTCGGATATAAGATTTCATATTGTTAACTCTGATAGTTTAGAAAATATTCAAGAAAACTCGAATTTTTTTCAAGTAAAGTACCCCTTCTGTGCCCCCCAGAGATTTGGTAATTTTTATATGAACGCAATGTTAAGTAATTACCTCGGATATAAGATTTCAAATTTTTAAGTCTGGTAGTTTAGGAAATGTTCAAGAAAAGTCGAATTTTTTTCAAGTAAAGTACCCCTTCTGTGCCCCCCAGAGATTTGGTAATTTTTATATGAACGCAATGTTAAGTAATTACCTCGGATATAAGATTTCAAATTTTTTAGTTTAGGAAATGTTCAAGAAAAGTCGAATTTTTTTCAAGTAAAGTACCCCTTCTGTGCCCCCCAGAGATTTGGTAATTTTTATATGAATGCAATGTTAAGTAATTACCTCGGATATAAGATTTCAAATTTTTAAGTCTGGTAGTTTAGGAAATGTTCAAGAAAAGTCGAATTTTTTTCAAGTAAAGTACCCCTTCTGTGCCCCCCAGAGATTTGGTAATTTTTATATGAACGCAATGTTAAGTAATTACCTCGGATATAAGATTTCAAATTTTTTAGTTTAGGAAATGTTCAAGAAAAGTCGAATTTTTTTCAAGTAAAGTACCCCTTCTGTGCCCCCCAGAGATTTGGTAATTTTTATATGAATGCAATGTTAAGTAATTACCTCGGATATAAGATTTCAAATTTTTAAGTCTGGTAGTTTAGGAAATGTTCAAGAAAAGTCGAATTTTTTTCAAGTAAAGTACCCCTTCTGTGCCCCCCAGAGATTTGGTAATTTTTATATGAACGCAATGTTAAGTAATTACCTCGGATATAAGATTTCAAATTTTTAAGTCTGTTAGTTTAGGATATATTCAAGAAAAGTCGAATTTTTTTCAAGTAAAGTACCCCTTCTGTGCCCCCCAGAGGTTTGGTAATTTTTATATGAATGCAATGTTAAGTAACTACCTCGGATATAAGATTTCAAATTTTTAAGTCTGGTAGTTTCGGAAATGTTCGAGAAAAGTCGAATTTTTTTCAAGTAAAGTACCCCTTCTGTGCTCCCCAGAGGTTTGGTAATTTTTATATGAATGCAATGTTAAGTAATTACCTCGGATATAAGATTTCAAATTTTTAAGTCTGTTAGTTTAGGATATATTCAAGAAAAGTCGAATTTTTTTCAAGTAAAGTACCCCTTCTGTGCCCCCCAGAGGTTTGGTAATTTTTATATGAATGCAATGTTAAGTAACTACCTCGGATATAAGATTTAAAAATTTTAAGTCTGGTAGTTTCGGAAATGTTCGAGAAAAGTCGAATTTTTTTCAAGTAAAGTACCCCTTCTGTGCCCCCCAGAGGTTTGGTAATTTTTCTATGAATGCAATGTTAAGTAACTACCTCGGATATAAGATTTCAAATTTTTAAGTCTGGTAGTTTCGGAAATGTTCGAGAAAAGTCGAATTTTTTTCAAGTAAAGTACCCCTTCTGTGCCCTCTAGAGGTTAGGTAATTTTTATATGAATGCAATGTTAAGTAATTACCTCGGATATAAGATTTCAAATTTTTAAGTCTGTTAGTTTAGGATATATTCAAGAAAAGTCGAATTTTTTTCAAGTAAAGTACCCCTTCTGTGCCCCCCAGAGATTTGGTAATTTTTATATGAACGCAATGTTAAGTAATTACCTCGGATATAAGATTTCAAATTTTTAAGTCTGTTAGTTTAGGATATATTCAAGAAAAGTCGAATTTTTTTCAAGTAAAGTACCCCTTCTGTGCCCCCCAGAGGTTTGGTAATTTTTATATGAATGCAATGTTAAGTAACTACCTCGGATATAAGATTTCAAATTTTTAAGTCTGGTAGTTTCGGAAATGTTCGAGAAAAGTCGAATTTTTTTCAAGTAAAGTACCCCTTCTGTGCCCTCTAGAGGTTAGGTAATTTTTATATGAATGCAATGTTAAGTAATTACCTCGGATATAAGATTTCAAATTTTTAAGTCTGTTAGTTTAGGATATATTCAAGAAAAGTCGAATTTTTTTCAAGTAAAGTACCCCTTCTGTGCCCCCCAGAGGTTTGGTAATTTTTATATGAATGCAATGTTAAGTAATTACCTCGGATATAAGATTTAAAAATTTTAAGTCTGGTAGTTTCGGAAATGTTCGAGAAAAGTCGAATTTTTTTCAAGTAAAGTACCCCTTCTGTGCCCTCTAGAGGTTAGGTAATTTTTATATGAATGCAATGTTAAGTAATTACCTCGGATATAAGATTTCAAATTTTTAAGTCTGTTAGTTTAGGATATATTCAAGAAAAGTCGAATTTTTTTCAAGTAAAGTACCCCTTCTGTGCCCCCCAGAGGTTTGGTAATTTTTATATGAATGCAATGTTAAGTAACTACCTCGGATATAAGATTTAAAAATTTTAAGTCTGGTAGTTTCGGAAATGTTCGAGAAAAGTCGAATTTTTTTCAAGTAAAGTACCCCTTCTGTGCCCCCCAGAGGTTTGGTAATTTTTATATGAATGCAATGTTAAGTAATTACCTCGGATATAAGATTTCAAATTTTTAAGTCTGGTAGTTTCGGAAATGTTCGAGAAAAGTCGAATTTTTTTCAAGTAAAGTACCCCTTCTGTGCCCTCTAGAGGTTAGGTAATTTTTATATGAATGCAATGTTAAGTAATTACCTCGGATATAAGATTTCAAATTTTTAAGTCTGTTAGTTTAGGATATATTCAAGAAAAGTCGAATTTTTTTCAAGTAAAGTACCCCTTCTGTGCCCCCCAGAGGTTTGGTAATTTTTATATGAATGCAATGTTAAGTAACTACCTCGGATATAAGATTTAAAAATTTTAAGTCTGGTAGTTTCGGAAATGTTCGAGAAAAGTCGAATTTTTTTCAAGTAAAGTACCCCTTCTGTGCCCCCCAGAGGTTTGGTAATTTTTCTATGAATGCAATGTTAAGTAACTACCTCGGATATAAGATTTCAATTTTTTAAGTCTGGTAGTTTCGGAAATGTTCGAGAAAAGTCGAATTTTTTTCAAGTAAAGTACCCCTTCTGTGCCCCCCAGAGGTTTGGTAATTTTTCTATGAATGCAATGTTAAGTAACTACCTCGGATATAAGATTTCAAATTTTTAAGTCTGTTAGTTTCGGAAATGTTCGAGAAAAGTCGAATTTTTTTCAAGTAAAGTACCCCTTCTGTGCCCTCTAGAGGTTAGGTAATTTTTATATGAATGCAATGTTAAGTAACTACCTCGGATATAAGATTTCAAATTTTTAAGTCTGTTAGTTTAGGATATATTCAAGAAAAGTCGAATTTTTTTCAAGTAAAGTACCCCTTCTGTGCCCCCCAGAGGTTTGGTAATTTTTCTATGAATGCAATGTTAAGTAACTACCTCGGATATAAGATTTCAAATTTTTAAGTCTGTTAGTTTCGGAAATGTTCGAGAAAAGTCGAATTTTTTTCAAGTAAAGTACCCCTTCTGTGCCCTCTAGAGGTTAGGTAATTTTTATATGAATGCAATGTTAAGTAACTACCTCGGATATAAGATTTCAAATTTTTAAGTCTGTTAGTTTAGGATATATTCAAGAAAAGTCGAATTTTTTTCAAGTAAAGTACCCCTTCTGTGCCCCCCAGAGGTTTGGTAATTTTTCTATGAATGCAATGTTAAGTAACTACCTCGGATATAAGATTTCAAATTTTTAAGTCTGTTAGTTTCGGAAATGTTCGAGAAAAGTCGAATTTTTTTCAAGTAAAGTACCCCTTCTGTGCCCTCTAGAGGTTAGGTAATTTTTATATGAATGCAATGTTAAGTAACTACCTCGGATATAAGATTTCAAATTTTTAAGTCTGTTAGTTTAGGATATATTCAAGAAAAGTCGAATTTTTTTCAAGTAAAGTACCCCTTCTGTGCCCCCCAGAGGTTTGGTAATTTTTATATGAATGCAATGTTAAGTAACTACCTCGGATATAAGATTTAAAATTTTTAAGTCTGGTAGTTTCGGAAATGTTCGAGAAAAGTCGAATTTTTTTCAAGTAAAGTACCCCTTCTGTGCCCCCTAGAGGTTAGGTAATTTTTATATGAATGCAATGTTAAGTAATTACCTCGGATATAAGATTTCAAATTTTTAAGTCTGTTAGTTTAGGATATATTCAAGAAAAGTCGAATTTTTTTCAAGTAAAGTACCCCTTCTGTGCCCCCCAGAGGTTTGGTAATTTTTATATGAATGCAATGTTAAGTAACTACCTCGGATATAAGATTTAAAATTTTTAAGTCTGGTAGTTTCGGAAATGTTCGAGAAAAGTCGAATTTTTTTCAAGTAAAGTACCCCTTCTGTGCCCCCCAGAGGTTTGGTAATTTTTCTATGAATGCAATGTTAAGTAACTACCTCGGATATAAGATTTAAAATTTTTAAGTCTGGTAGTTTCGGAAATGTTCGAGAAAAGTCGAATTTTTTTCAAGTAAAGTACCCCTTCTGTGCCCCCCAGAGGTTTGGTAATTTTTCTATGAATGCAATGTTAAGTAACTACCTCGGATATAAGATTTAAAATTTTTAAGTCTGGTAGTTTCGGAAATGTTCGAGAAAAGTCGAATTTTTTTCAAGTAAAGTACCCCTTCTGTGCCCCCCAGAGGTTTGGTAATTTTTATATGAATGCAATGTTAAGTAACTACCTCGGATATAAGATTTCAAATTTTTAAGTCTGGTAGTTTCGGAAATGTTCGAGAAAAGTCGAATTTTTTTCAAGTAAAGTACCCCTTCTGTGCCCTCTAGAGGTTAGGTAATTTTTATATGAATGCAATGTTAAGTAATTACCTCGGATATAAGATTTCAAATTTTTAAGTCTGTTAGTTTAGGATATATTCAAGAAAAGTCGAATTTTTTTCAAGTAAAGTACCCCTTCTGTGCCCCCCAGAGGTTTGGTAATTTTTATATGAATGCAATGTTAAGTAACTACCTCGGATATAAGATTTCAAATTTTTAAGTCTGGTAGTTTAGGAAATGTTCGAGAAAAGTCGAATTTTTTTCAAGTAAAGTACCCCTTCTGTGCCCCCCAGAGGTTTGGTAATTTTTATATGAATGCAATGTTAAGTAACTACCTCGGATATAAGATTTCAAATTTTTAAGTCTGGTAGTTTCGGAAATGTTCGAGAAAAGTCGAATTTTTTTCAAGTAAAGTACCCCTTCTGTGCCCCCCAGAGGTTTGGTAATTTTTATATGAATGCAATGTTAAGTAACTATCTCGGATATAAGATTTTAAATTTTTAAGTCTGGTAGTTTAGGAAATGTTCGAGAAAAGTCGAATTTTTTTCAAGTAAAGTACCCCTTCTGTGCCCTCTAGAGGTTAGGTAATTTTTATATGAATGCAATGTTAAGTAACTATCTCGGATATTAGATTTCAAATTTTTAAGTCTGGTAGTTTAGGCAATGTTCGAGAAAAGTCGAATTTTTTTCAAGTAAAGTACCCTTTCTGAGCCCCCCAGAGGTTTGGTAATTTTTATATGAATGCAATGTTAAGTAACTACCTCGGATATAAGATTTAAAATTTTTAAGTCTGGTAGTTTCGGAAATGTTCGAGAAAAGTCGAATTTTTTTCAAGTAAAGTACCCCTTCTGTGCCCTCTAGAGGTTAGGTAATTTTTATAGGAATGCAATGTTAAATAATTACCTCGGATATAAGATTTCATATTTTTATCTATGTTAGTTTAGGAGATATCTAAAAAAGTCGATTTGCAAAAAGGGTGCCCCTATCATTCCGATTGTCATAATTATTACCATAATGTTCCCCACTTCAATAACGTCGAGTGCATATTGATTTTCTGACAGAGAAAGATATATTGTAAGACAGAGACAACACGACATAGAATAACAAAAATCGGAGTGAACACTTACTCGAAAATATTTGTTTATTTTAGAAAGAGAGGTGAATATATAACTACTTCATTCTAATGAACTCTTCTTATTACTGTAATTTTTATTGGGAAACGTGGTGTTCTGTCCACGCGTGTACATATCTCGGTGATCATAGAGTAGTACAAATAGGAGTGAACACCATGTTTCCCAATAAAATTACAGTAATAAGAAGAGTTCATTAAAATGAAATAGTTATATATTCACCTCTCTTTCTAAAATGAACAAATATTTCCGAGTGAGTGTTCACTCCCGTGTTTGTTATTCTATGTCGTGTTGTCTCTGTCTTACAATATATTTTTCTCTGTCACACTTGCCGTTATTGAAGTGGGGCACATTAACGTAATAATATATACTTGACAATCGGAATGATGAGCACCGTTTTTGCAAATCGATTTTTTTTAGATGTCTCCTAAATTAACATAGATATAAATCTGAAATCTTATATCCGAGGTAATTATTTAACATTGCATTCATAGAAAAATTACCAAACCTCTGGGGGGCTCAGAAGGGGTACTTTACTTGAAAAAAATTTGATTTTTCTTGAATATTTCCTAAACTAACGGAGTTAAAAATTTGAAATCTTATATCCGAGGTAACTATTTAACATTGCATTCACAGAAAAATTACCAAACCTCTGGGGGGCTCAGAAGGGGTACTTTACTTGAAAAAAATTTGATTTTTCTTGTATATTTCCTAAACTAACGGAGTTAAAAATTTGAAATCTTATATCCGAGGTAACTATTTAACATTGCATTCACAGAAAAATTACCAAACCTCTGGGGGGCTCAGAAGGGGTACTTTACTTGAAAAAAATTTGATTTTTCTTGAATATTTCCTAAACTAACGCAGTTAAAAATTTGAAATCTTATATCCGAGGTAACTATTTAACATTGCATTCACAGAAAAATTACCAAACCTCTGGGGGGCTCAAAAGGGGTACTTTACTTGAAAAAAATTTGATTTTTCTTGTATATTTCCTAAACTAACGGAGTTAAAAATTTGAAATCTTATATCCGAGGTAACTATTTAACATTGCATTCACAGAAAAATTACCAAACCTCTGGAGGGCTCAGAAGGGGTACTTTACTTGAAAAAAATTTGATTTTTCTTGAATATTTCCTAAACTAACGGAGTTAAAAATTTGAAATCTTATATCCGAGGTAACTATTTAACATTGCAATCATAGAAAAATTACCAAACCTCTGGGGGGCTCAGAAGGGGTACTTTACTTGAAAAAATTTGATTTTTCTTGAATATTTCCTAAACTAACGGAGTTAAAAATTTGAAATCTTACATCCGAGGTAACTATTTAACATTGCATTCACAGAAAAATTACCAAACCTCTGGGGGGCTCAGAAGGGGTACTTTACTTGAAAAAAATTAGATTTTTCTTGAATATTTCCTAAACTAACGGAGTTAAAAATTTGAAATCTTATATCCGAGGTAGCTATTTAACATTGCATTCATAGAAAAATTACCAAACCTCTGGGGGGCTCAGAAGGGGTACTTTACTTGAAAAAAATTTGATTTTTCTTGAATATTTCCTAAACTAACGGAGTTAAAAATTTGAAATCTTATATCCGAGGTAGCTATTTAACATTGCATTCATAGAAAAATTACCAAACCTCTGGGGGGCTCAGAAGGGGTACTTTACTTGAAAAAAATTTGATTTTTCTTGAATATTTCCTAAACTAACGGAGTTAAAAATTTGAAATCTTATATCCGAGGTAGCTATTTAACATTGCATTCATAGAAAAATTACCAAACCTCTGGGGGCTCAGAAGGGGTACTTTACTTGAAAAAAATTTGATTTTTCTTGAATATTTCCTAAACTAACGGAGTTAAAAATTTGAAATCTTATATCCGAGGTAACTATTTAACATTGCATTCATAGAAAAATTACCAAACCTCTGGGGGGCTCAGAAGGGGTACTTTACTTGAAAAAATTTGATTTTTCTTGAATATTTCCTAAACTAACGGAGTTAAAAATTTGAAATCTTATATCCAGGGTAATTATGTAAGATTGTATTCATATAAAAATTACCAAATCTTTGGGGGGCACAGAAGGGGTACGTTACTTGAAAAAAATCGACTTTTTAAAAAATATTACCTGAACAGTTAAAAAATTTATATCTAAGTTTTGTATACGTTAACTAGGGACAAAGGGCCAATGGGTAGCCAAATCTGAGACCCTAGGGGTTGATATTAAGGGAGTTATTGAAGTCTGAAGTGGGTTTTTGAAAATAACTGTCTAATAATGTTTTTCTGTGTGATTACAGGATCAACAGCGGACCAAGGACCACTTAAGGACATCTCAGGATACATTATTAAATAATTAACTTAATTATAAAATTTAGTTGGTGTAGGATATATTCACCCATGAATTTCTTTTAGCTTATAATACAAATAAAATGTTTATAATTGTTGTAATTGTGATTGTTGTTTATTTATTGTGTATACTATTATTAATTTTGTAACAATAATGTACTTGTAATTGTTGCAATAAATATTTATTTTTATTTTAAAAAATGTTTTATTTATTCTTTTTCAGATATCTATTTGTTCAATATTCATAATTCGACACTTTTCTAAAGCGTATACACTTTAAAAAGCTATAAATTTGCTAAAAAAAATTTGGTCGTGCATAGATGCTACCTGAAAGTAGCATCTATACACCAAATCTGTCTAAAAAACCGTACATAGATGCTACTTTCAGGTAGCATCTATGTATCAAATCTGTCTAAAAATCGTCCATAGATGCTACCTGAAAGTAGCACAACTTTTGTCGTATTTTGATGAAAATTTCTGATGGTATCAGGATAACAGGAATCCGAAGAGCACTTTCGGCACCACTTTTGTCCATTTTTGTTGAAAATTTCGGATGGTATCGGGATAACAGGAATGCAAAGAGCACTTTTGTCACCACTTTTGCCGAATTTTGTTAAAAATCTCTGATGGTATCAGGATAACAGGAATCCAAAGAGCACTCGGAAATTCTTTTAAACCGTGCATGAATGCTTCCTAATAGAAGCATCCATGAACGGATTTTCGAGTGCTCTTTGGATTCCTGTTATCCTGATACCATCAGAAATTTTTAACAAAATCGGACAAAAGTGGTGACGAAAGTGCTCTTCGGATTCCTGTTATCCCGATACCATCCAAAATTTTCAACAAAAATGGACAAAAGTGGTACCGAAAGTGAATGGATTGTTCCTGAAAGTGGCACCACTTTTGTCGTATTTTGTTGAAAATTTCTGATGGTATCCGGATAACAGAAAGGAGAAGAGCACTTCAAAAATTTAAAATGTATGTTTTTTACTGAAAATCAATAATAGGGGTTGTAAAATAAAATATATTATTATTTTATATAAGTTTTATTCATTTTAAAACAAATACAATGTATTTTACAATAAATGACACCCAATAAAATATACAGCACATTCTAAAATTGTTTATCATTCAATAACTACGGCCCTAATTAATTTTTAACAACTAACTTAACAAATATAGACGTAGAACTCCACGTAGAGTTCAAATTTTCAAGAATCGATTCAAAATTCCAATTACTTCAAGAGTTATTAAAGAAAATGTAAATTTCTTTTATCTATGACATTTTTGAAACTTTAATAACTCCGGCCCTGGTCAAATTTTGAAAACTAATTTAACAAATACAGACGTAGAACTTCACGTAGAGTTCAAATTTTCAAGAATCGACACAAAATTCCAATTACTTCAAGAGTTATTAAAGAAAATGTAAATTTCTTTTATCTATGACATTTTTGAAACTTTAATAACTCCGGCCCTGGTCAATTTTTGAAAACTAATTTAACAAATATGGACGTAGAACTCCACGTAGAGTTCAAATTTTCAAGAATCGACACAAAATTCCAATTACTTAAAGAGTTATTAAAGAAATTGTAAATTTCTTTTATCTATGACATTTTTGAAACTTTAATAACTCCGGCCCTGGTCAATTTTTGAAAACTAATTTAACAAATATGGACGTAGAACTCCACGTAGAGTTCAAATTTTCAAGAATCGACACAAAATTCCAATTACTTCAAGAGTTATTAAAGAAAATGTAAATTTCTTTTATCTATGACATTTTTGAAACTTTAATAACTCCGGCCCTGGTCAATTTTTGAAAACTAATTTAACAAATATGGACGTAGAACTCCACGTAGAGTTCAAATTTTCAAGAATCGACACAAAATTCCAATTACTTAAAGAGTTATTAAAGAAATTGTAAATTTCTTTTATCTATGACATTTTTGAAACTTTAATAACTCCGGCCCTGGTCAATTTTTGAAAACTAACTTAACAAATATAGACGTAGAACTCCACGTAGAGTTCAAATTTTCAAGAATCGATTCAAAATTCCAATTACTTCAAGAGTTATTAAAGAAAATATAAATTTCCTTTATCTATGACATTTTTGAAACTTTAATAACTCCGGCCCTGGTCAAATTTTGAAAACTAATTTAACAAATACAGACGTAGAACTTCACGTAGAGTTCAAATTTTCAAGAATCGACACAAAATTCCAATTACTTCAAGAGTTATTAAAGAAAATGTAAATTTCTTTTATCTATGACATTTTTGAAACTTTAATAACTCCGGCCCTGGTCAATTTTTGAAAACTAATTTAACAAATATGGACGTAGAACTCCACGTAGAGTTCAAATTTTCAAGAATCGACACAAAATTCCAATTACTTAAAGAGTTATTAAAGAAATTGTAAATTTCTTTTATCTATGACATTTTTGAAACTTTAATAACTCCGGCCCTGGTCAATTTTTGAAAACTAACTTAACAAATATAGACGTAGAACTCCACGTAGAGTTCAAATTTTCAAGAATCGATTCAAAATTCCAATTACTTCAAGAGTTATTAAAGAAAATATAAATTTCCTTTATCTATGACATTTTTGAAACTTTAATAACTCCGGCCCTGGTCAAATTTTGAAAACTAATTTAACAAATACAGACGTAGAACTTCACGTAGAGTTCAAATTTTCAAGAATCGACACAAAATTCCAATTACTTCAAGAGTTATTAAAGAAAATGTAAATTTCTTTTATCTATGACATTTTTGAAACTTTAATAACTCCGGCCCTGGTCAATTTTTGAAAACTAATTTAACAAATATGGACGTAGAACTCCACGTAGAGTTCAAATTTTCAAGAATCGACACAAAATTCCAATTACTTAAAGAGTTATTAAAGAAATTGTAAATTTCTTTTATCTATGACATTTTTGAAACTTTAATAACTCCGGCCCTGGTCAATTTTTGAAAACTAACTTAACAAATATAGACGTAGAACTCCACGTAGAGTTCAAATTTTCAAGAATCGATTCAAAATTCCAATTACTTCAAGAGTTATTAAAGAAAATATAAATTTCCTTTATCTATGACATTTTTGAAACTTTAATAACTCCGGCCCTGGTCAAATTTTGAAAACTAATTTAACAAATACAGACGTAGAACTTCACGTAGAGTTCAAATTTTCAAGAATCGACACAAAATTCCAATTACTTCAAGAGTTATTAAAGAAAATGTAAATTTCTTTTATCTATGACATTTTTGAAACTTTAATAACTCCGGCCCTGGTCAATTTTTGAAAACTAATTTAACAAATATGGACGTAGAACTCCACGTAGAGTTCAAATTTTCAAGAATCGACACAAAATTCCAATTACTTAAAGAGTTATTAAAGAAATTGTAAATTTCTTTTATCTATGACATTTTTGAAACTTTAATAACTCCGGCCCTGGTCAATTTTTGAAAACTAACTTAACAAATATAGACGTAGAACTCCACGTAGAGTTCAAATTTTCAAGAATCGATTCAAAATTCCAATTACTTCAAGAGTTATTAAAGAAAATATAAATTTCCTTTATCTATGACATTTTTGAAACTTTAATAACTCCGGCCCTGGTCAAATTTTGAAAACTAATTTAACAAATACAGACGTAGAACTTCACGTAGAGTTCAAATTTTCAAGAATCGACACAAAATTCCAATTACTTCAAGAGTTATTAAAGAAAATGTAAATTTCTTTTATCTATGACATTTTTGAAACTTTAATAACTCCGGCCCTGGTCAATTTTTGAAAACTAATTTAACAAATATGGACGTAGAACTCCACGTAGAGTTCAAATTTTCAAGAATCGACACAAAATTCCAATTACTTAAAGAGTTATTAAAGAAATTGTAAATTTCTTTTATCTATGACATTTTTGAAACTTTAATAACTCCGGCCCTGGTCAATTTTTGAAAACTAACTTAACAAATATAGACGTAGAACTCCACGTAGAGTTCAAATTTTCAAGAATCGATTCAAAATTCCAATTACTTCAAGAGTTATTAAAGAAAATATAAATTTCCTTTATCTATGACATTTTTGAAACTTTAATAACTCCGGCCCTGGTCAAATTTTGAAAACTAATTTAACAAATACAGACGTAGAACTTCACGTAGAGTTCAAATTTTCAAGAATCGACACAAAATTCCAATTACTTCAAGAGTTATTAAAGAAAATGTAAATTTCTTTTATCTATGACATTTTTGAAACTTTAATAACTCCGGCCCTGGTCAATTTTTGAAAACTAATTTAACAAATATGGACGTAGAACTCCACGTAGAGTTCAAATTTTCAAGAATCGACACAAAATTCCAATTACTTAAAGAGTTATTAAAGAAATTGTAAATTTCTTTTATCTATGACATTTTTGAAACTTTAATAACTCCGGCCCTGGTCAAATTTTGAAAACTAATTTAACAAATACAGACGTAGAACTTCACGTAGAGTTCAAATTTTCAAGAATCGACACAAAATTCCAATTACTTCAAGAGTTATTAAAGAAAATGTAAATTTCTTTTATCTATGACATTTTTGAAACTTTAATAACTCCGGCCCTGGTCAATTTTTGAAAACTAATTTAACAAATATGGACGTAGAACTCCACGTAGAGTTCAAATTTTCAAGAATCGACACAAAATTCCAATTACTTCAAGAGTTATTAAAGAAAATGTAAATTTCTTTTATCTATGACATTTTTGAAACTTTAATAACTCCGGCCCTGGTCAAATTTTGAAAACTAATTTAACAAATACAGACGTAGAACTTCACGTAGAGTTCAAATTTTCAAGAATCGACACAAAATTCCAATTACTTCAAGAGTTATTAAAGAAAATGTAAATTTCTTTTATCTATGACATTTTTGAAACTTTAATAACTCCGGCCCTGGTCAATTTTTGAAAACTAATTTAACAAATATGGACGTAGAACTCCACGTAGAGTTCAAATTTTCAAGAATCGACACAAAATTCCAATTACTTCAAGAGTTATTAAAGAAAATGTAAATTTCTTTTATCTATGACATTTTTGAAACTTTAATAACTCCGGCCCTGGTCAAATTTTGAAAACTAATTTAACAAATACAGACGTAGAACTTCACGTAGAGTTCAAATTTTCAAGAATCGACACAAAATTCCAATTACTTCAAGAGTTATTAAAGAAAATGTAAATTTCTTTTATCTATGACATTTTTGAAACTTTAATAACTCCGGCCCTGGTCAATTTTTGAAAACTAATTTAACAAATATGGACGTAGAACTCCACGTAGAGTTCAAATTTTCAAGAATCGACACAAAATTCCAATTACTTAAAGAGTTATTAAAGAAATTGTAAATTTCTTTTATCTATGACATTTTTGAAACTTTAATAACTCCGGCCCTGGTCAATTTTTGAAAACTAACTTAACAAATATAGACGTAGAACTCCACGTAGAGTTCAAATTTTCAAGAATCGATTCAAAATTCCAATTACTTCAAGAGTTATTAAAGAAAATATAAATTTCCTTTATCTATGACATTTTTGAAACTTTAATAACTCCGGCCCTGGTCAAATTTTGAAAACTAATTTAACAAATACAGACGTAGAACTTCACGTAGAGTTCAAATTTTCAAGAATCGACACAAAATTCCAATTACTTCAAGAGTTATTAAAGAAAATGTAAATTTCTTTTATCTATGACATTTTTGAAACTTTAATAACTCCGGCCCTGGTCAATTTTTGAAAACTAATTTAACAAATATGGACGTAGAACTCCACGTAGAGTTCAAATTTTCAAGAATCGACACAAAATTCCAATTACTTAAAGAGTTATTAAAGAAATTGTAAATTTCTTTTATCTATGACATTTTTGAAACTTTAATAACTCCGGCCCTGGTCAATTTTTGAAAACTAACTTAACAAATATAGACGTAGAACTCCACGTAGAGTTCAAATTTTCAAGAATCGATTCAAAATTCCAATTACTTCAAGAGTTATTAAAGAAAATATAAATTTCCTTTATCTATGACATTTTTGAAACTTTAATAACTCCGGCCCTGGTCAATTTTTGAAAACTAATTTAACAAATATGGACGTAGAACTCCACGTAGAGTTCAAATTTTCAAGAATCGACACAAAATTCCAATTACTTCAAGAGTTATTAAAGAAAATGTAAATTTCTTTTATCTATGACATTTTTGAAACTTTAATAACTCCGGCCCTGGTCAATTTTTGAAAACTAATTTAACAAATATGGACGTAGAACTCCACGTAGAGTTCAAATTTTCAAGAATCGACACAAAATTCCAATTACTTCAAGAGTTATTAAAGAAAATGTAAATTTCTTTTATCTATGACATTTTTGAAACTTTAATAACTCCGGCCCTGGTCAATTTTTGAAAACTAATTTAACAAATATGGACGTAGAACTCCACGTAGAGTTCAAATTTTCAAGAATCGACACAAAATTCCAATTACTTCAAGAGTTATTAAAGAAAATGTAAATTTCTTTTATCTATGACATTTTTGAAACTTTAATAACTCCGGCCCTGGTCAAATTTTGAAAACTAATTTAACAAATACAGACGTAGAACTTCACGTAGAGTTCAAATTTTCAAGAATCGACACAAAATTCCAATTACTTCAAGAGTTATTAAAGAAAATGTAAATTTCTTTTATCTATGACATTTTTGAAACTTTAATAACTCCGGCCCTGGTCAATTTTTGAAAACTAATTTAACAAATATGGACGTAGAACTCCACGTAGAGTTCAAATTTTCAAGAATCGACACAAAATTCCAATTACTTAAAGAGTTATTAAAGAAATTGTAAATTTCTTTTATCTATGACATTTTTGAAACTTTAATAACTCCGGCCCTGGTCAATTTTTGAAAACTAATTTAACAAATATGGACGCAGAACTCCACGTAGAGTTCAAATTTTCAAGAATCGACACAAAATTCCAATTACTTAAAGAGTTATTAAAGAAATTGTAAATTTCTTTTATCTATGACATTTTTGAAACTTTAATAACTCCGGCCCTGGTCAATTTTTGAAAACTAATTTAACAAATATGGACGTAGAACTCCACGTAGAGTTCAAATTTTCAAGAATCGACACAAAATTCCAATTACTTAAAGAGTTATTAAAGAAATTGTAAATTTCTTTTATCTATGACATTTTTGAAACTTTAATAACTCCGGCCCTGGTCAATTTTTGAAAACTAATTTAACAAATATGGACGTAGAACTCCACGTAGAGTTCAAATTTTCAAGAATCGACACAAAATTCCAATTACTTCAAGAGTTATTAAAGAAAATGTAAATTTCTTTTATCTATGACATTTTTGAAACTTCAATAACTCCGGCCCTGGTTAATTTTTAAAAACTAACTTAACAAATATAGACGTAGAATTCCACGTAGAGTTCAAATCGATGAAGAATTCCAATCAGTTTAGGAGATATCGGCGCTGGAATAAAGTCAGGAAATCAGGCAAGTCGTTGGAGATGTTTTCCAAGTCCTGCAGGTCCGGAATTCCCACGATTTCTGTAGTTGCCACACCCGAGAGCTGAATGCCGTTCATTGATCCTAAAGAAACAATTATTAATAACTGACACATCAAAAATGTCAATAGCCTAAAAAATTATACATTTTTTCCCGAAAACTCCAATTTGGAACACCATATCGAAACAAATTTAAAATGTATCATACACAACTTTAGATTCTCTACAACTTTTGTCATTTGACATTTTCTCGTAAAGTTGATAGTTTACCAGATAACGATGTCACACCCTAAAATGGGTGGAGATACAAATTTTAGATACCGATTTTTGGAATCTACGTATTTATCTGTGTATATGTCCAAAATTTGGTTTCCCGATTATTAAAAATAAGAAAAGTCCAAAATTTGCCACACCCAAAACTAGGTCAAATAGGAAATATATTTTTGGTGCATCGTACATAACTTTCGATTCTCTACAACTTTTGTCATTTGTAATTTTGTTGTAGAATTGATGGTTTAGCCGGAAATGACGTCACACCTTAAATTGGGTACAGACACAAAGTCGACGTATTTTTTTTCGGAATCTACGTAATTTTCTACATATGTACACAAAATTTGGTTATTTAATATTTGTAAACACCGGACCTATCCTTATTTTCAATTGACGAGAGGTACTGTGCTATATCCTCGTTTGTAATTAGCGGGAGTTATTGTCGTTCTATTCTCTTCCCCCTCTTAATAACTAGCGAGGGCATATTGATTTTTGTATGACGGAGAAAGATATATTGTATGACAAAGACAACACGACATAGAATAACACAGATTGGAGTGAACACTCACTCGCAAATATTGATTGATTTTAAGACAAAGAGAGAAATATATAACTATTTCATTCTAATGAACTCTTCTTATTACTATAATTTTTAATGGGAAACGAAGTGTTAAGTCCGTACATTTCTCGGTGACAACACGATGTAAAGATAGAACAGTATCTCCCGTCTATGTTTACAATAAATTATCAAATTTTGGGTATATACGCAGAAAAATACGTAGATTCCGAAAATCGATATCCAAATTTTGAAACTCCACCCATTTTAGGGTGTGATATCGTTATCTGCTAAACTATCAACTTTACGAGAAAATGTCATATGACAAAAGTTGTAGAGAATTTTAAGTTATGTAGATCGTACATTATACATTTTTTGATATTACCCCAAATTAAGGGTGTGGGTGCTGAAAACTTGGTAAAAGCCTTATATAGCGTCGTAACTCGGAACTGGTACGTCGTATCATAAAAAGTTAAATGTACACCCCCCCTAGAAATCGATTTTCTATAAAAAAAGGTCTTATACACTTTTTTCTATCTCTTACCGTTTCCGAGATATGAATTTAAAAATCTGAGTTTCTCGGGACCCGATTAAAATTAAATATTTACAGCAACTATGTTTATAATTATTAAATAACAAAAATTTGGGTATATATGCAACAAAATATATGAATTTTAAAAATGTACGTGCAGAATTTATATTTCCACCCAGTTTTGGGTATGGCAATTACAGCGCCTTTATTTATAATTATAATACAACCATATTTTGTGTATATATGTAGACATATACGTAGAATTCAAAAGTAGAAATGTAAAAATTGTATTTGCACCCATTATTGGGTGTGACATCATTATCTGCTAAACTATCAACTTTACGAGAAAATGTCATATGATAAAAGTTGTAGAGAATTTTAAGTTATGTAGATTGTACATTATAATTTTTTTGATATTAGCCCAAATTAAGGGTGTGGGTGCTGAAAACTTGGTAAAACCCATATAAACCATCGTAACTCGGAACTGGTACGTCTTATGATAAAAAGTTAAATGTACACCCCCCTTAAAAATCGATTTTCTATAAAAAAGGTCCTATACATTTTTTCTCTATCTCTCACCGTTTTCGAGATATGAATTTAAAAATCTGAGTTTCTCGGGACCCGATTAAAATTAATATTTACAGCGACTGTGTTTATAAATATTAAATAACAAAAATTTGGGTATATATGCAACAAGATCCATAAATTTCAAAAATTTAGGTGCGCAATTTGTACGTCAACCCAGTTTCGGGTATGGCAATTACAGTGCCCTTATTTATAATTATAATACAGCCATATTTTGTGGATATATGTAGACATATACGTACAATTCAAAAGTCGATATGTAAAAATTGTATTTGCACCCATTATTGGGTGTGACATCATTATATGCTGAACCATCAACTTTACGAAAAAATGTCATATGACAAAAGTTGTAGAGAATCAAAAGTTATGTAAGATTCATCGAAAATATATTTGGATATGTTGCTCCAAATTGGAGTTTTTGGGAAAAATATGCAACACTTTCAAATATTTGTTGTAAAATAAAATAACTTACCGTCACTAACTCGTTGGAATTTCAGGAGTTCTGGAAGGATTTAAAAGGAACAAATGTACAATTTCACAGGAATAATCGTTTATTTAACACAGGATAATACAATAAATAGGATAATACACATATAACAGACAATACAATTGACACAGGATGTGAAGGATAAAATAGGAGTTGTTGCACGACGTGAACTTAATAAGAAAACAATTATTTCTACCTTAAAACATTCAGGGCGCGATGTCTGTCCATCTGTTCGGCCGCAGGGCTTGCGTTTCCTCGCGTTGTTTTCGACCAATCGTCGTTCAAGTTGTTCCACAATTTTAACAGCTCCAGAATTAATTCAAGCGATGTCTGCATGTCTGTCCACTCGCAAGATGGTTTCATACAGCTGTCAACAACAATAAAAAACACTTGTAACAAACGGAAACACAAATATATTCACGTACCAGTCACAAGAATTTCTCCGGAGATGCAACTTCATTTTCACTTGCTCATAACGGCTCAACGGTGAAAATATCTTCCATTTTGAAAGTAGAATCGGATTCCTTGGACTCTGAAACATAAATCACAACATTTTCACGCCTTGAAACTGTTTGGTTTAAGTTTGGGAAACGGTTTTCTTTTATGTCATCCACCGTCAATTTTACCGTAACTAAAAATATGTTTTGATTAAATTACTTAATTGTTAATGTATAAAACTTACTGAAAATTATGCAAAACGTGTAAAATTAAATACATATTGCTATTTTCTATTTAAAATATTAAATTAAATGTTATTTTAAACGTATTTTTAAGGTTAGATTTTTTAAATGAGCGGTGCGTTAGCCTTATGTTTTCAGGTTGTGTAATATATTTTAACCTCAATTTTAATGTCAAATCATGTAAAAATCAACATTTTCGACTACTAATAAATGATTTTCAGTTAATTTTAAGTGTTTCCAGTAAATTTCATGTAGATTTATAACCAAATAAAAGTTTAGATGTTTTGGAAAAATGGCGAAATATTTTCAACTGCCGTCATCTCAAAAATATTTAAATTATACGATGTCCAGACGGTTTTAAGGCATGGAAATAAATCAACATACATTTTAAACCCCGTACAACACGTTTTTTACACTGACAAACCATAATTTCAATCTTAAATAACCAAAAATTAGGTGCAAACTAAATATGACCACAAAAATTACAACACAAATTTTGTGCCGCGTTTCCAAATAACATATTCATTAATATCTTTTAAAATAATAAAGTTTCCTACCAGTTAATTCCTCGACGCCGGCAAAAGATGTAAATGTATAAAGAAACGTTGGTTTTGCAAAAATAAACGCTGTATGACAAGTGATTTAGAGTGTTGTTAGAATCGAGTTATTGGAGGTTATAAACTTCATAAAAACCAACTTTTCTTACCTTAACAGCTACAAGTTGTAATGTCTGTCCCGCTGTCCATCTGCTCGGCGACTCCTCACAGTTGCAGGGCCCCATTTTTACACGCTGTCTTCGAGCAATCGTTCAAGAAGTTTCCCAAGTTCAACACCTCCACGATCACGACAAACGATGTCTGTTTGTCCGCCCGTCTGCACAGCAGCTTCGTACAACTGTCCACAACAATAAACAACACTTGTAACAAACGAAATCACAAATATATTAACAAAATTGTTCACTAAACACTATCATTTTAATGTCACTACATCTGCTATTGCACCATCAACAAGTAAATATATAGAACATTTTTAATATTTAATACACATTCTTTGTACCTTTATTTGCATATTGCTTAAGTTTCATAGCTCTAATTATTGTTGTACGTTTATAATTTTTCATTGATTGTTGACGTCTTGTTATAAAAACCAGGTCGCCATCTTGTCAATGTTGCCACCAGTTGAGCACAAAAATTCTGAACAACGCCAAAATATTAATTAAAGCTAAATAAAATAATTTGCATATATTTTAAGCATCTATAGGTCATAAGTATTACAATAAATATAAAATAGTTGTACTATACAGTATAATTCATGTATATATTATTTTAAAGAGCGGTGCGTTAGCCGAATGTTATGCAAGTTAGACAATACATTTTAACCTCGAAATTAAATGTCAATTCAAATGTTTTTATTCAAAATTCAACACTATTAACGTATTTTTAGTATAAATAAATGATTTTCAGTTAATTTTATGCGTATCCTGTAAATTTCAACCGAATTTATAACCAAATAAAAGTTTTGTTTTGGAAGAATTACGAAATATTTGCGACGTGCGTCATTACAGAAATATTTAAATTATACTTTGTCCAGACAGTTTTAAAATTCGAAACTCGGTCAATTTATATTTTAAACCCTGTAGAACACGTTTTTTACACTGTCGACTCTTAATTTCAACCCTAAAAACCCAAAAAAAGGTGCAAACTTCAAAACAAATTTTTCATCAAATTCTAGGCCTTGTTCCTAAATTACAAATTCGTTCATAACTTTTAAAATAATGAATTTGAACAGTTTAAAAGTTGGTATAATATATAAAAAACATCGTAGATTTCATTTTTCGTAATGTTAACCCTTAATTTCAACCCTAAATATTCAAAACTTGGGTGCAAACTTCATATAACCACAAAAATGACAACGCCAATTTTCTGTCGTATTCCTAATTTACAAATTCGTTCGCAACTTTTAAAATATTTAATTTGAACAGTTCAAAAGTTGGTATAATATATAAAAAACATCGCAGATTTCATTTTTTGTACTGTTAACCCTTAATTTCAACCCTAATTATCCATATATTAGGTGCAAACTTCATATAACCACAAAAATGACAACGCCAATTTTCTGTCGCATTCCTAATCTACAAAGGTACATGCATAAAATTTGATAATAAGATAAATAAAGTATCCAGATTACATATTTTATAGTTTTAAGGGTTATTATTATATACATATATTAATTGTGAGACATGTTTTCTATGCAGAATTTTCTGTACAATACGAATATGATGTTTAATTAATCACGAGATTAATGATTAATGAATTAATTAATTTCTTTGGTGTATAAGGTCAATAAATATTACATATTTCTTAGTTTTAATGGTGTGTTTATATCTATACCCAATTTTGAGGTAAGTGCAAACATAAGTTATAAAATAGTCCAAATTTCATTTTAATTCCGTTAGAGATACACATGGGAAAATATCTTCCATAAAATCTGGTAAACATAAAATGGGGTTAAGAATTTAGTTTGTAAGATATTTCGAGCAAATAAGTTAATAAATAGTTAAAATATGACTCTAATTCTTTAAAAATAGAGCGCCATAGTGTGATTCAAAACACATAGTTCGAGCATTTTGGCGTTGTACACACGAGTCAAATGTTTTTAGAAAAGCTTTACGTATAATATTGAATATTTATTATTTAAAACTCATATTTAAACATTTTTAAAACAGTTTATTACTTTAAAGCTTATTTTATTAATATTAAGTTATAAATTCTACATATAACCTAACAACGATGTTTCCTAATATATAAAATTATCGCAAAAATTAATGTTTAAGATAAAGAATCTTGTTGATTATGCCATTTTTATCATTTTTAGTCATAATATATCATATTTTATCATGACTGGGGGGGATACATATTAAATTTCGTTCCAAACGTAAGCATATTTTAACACGTTTACTAGGTTAGATTTCTTTGTTAGTGTCATGTCGAAAAAATAAGTATTCCGTCTAAAAAATAGTATAAAACCAATATAATTATATACTAAAACTATCAGTATTTATCAACAACAATGACCAATACAGTCAGAGACATTCCAATAGGGGTAAAAATCCTGCAGTGGTTATTTGACAAAATTTGTCCAAGAATTCGTTTGAACCGAGACTTATGGTAAGTTTAAACAACTTATAACTCATTAACAGTTAAATATATTATTATACAAAGTTGTTTTATTGTATTTACTAGTATTTTTTTTTGCAAAACAACAAAGTTTGTATTTTTTTTTTCAGCTATAGAAGTAGCGTATTAATCTTAACATATTTGGCGTATATGAGTTATCATCTATCAAGAAAACCAATATCTGTTGTAAAAAATGTTTTGCATCAGAACTGCCAGAATATAACGCCCCCTGCATATGTACCACCCAGCCATTTAAGTAATTGGTGTGATTGGGCCCCTTTTGGTAAGTACGCATTATTTTATACCCATTATAAGGTGTGGCAAGCTTAAATATTTAAAATTTCAGTCAGTGTTTAATATTAAATACAAAACAGTTTAAAATTTATTTAATTCTTATTTAAATACATTTGTTTTATCTTTAAATATTGTTTAAATATATTCACGTAAATAAATATAAACATTTGATAACAAGTTACAAGGACTTTCACTAACAATAATTCTGGAAAATTTCAGCCAAATTCATAACCAAATAAAAATTTTAGTGACGAGCGCCATTTTAGAAACATTTAAATAAAACTTTGTCCAGATGGTTTTAAGATTTGAAAATGGGTTATTTTATATTTTAAACCCCGTAGAACACGAATTTAGTGTTAATTTGAAAATAATTTAAACCGTTGAGGAGTTGACAGCAAAATAAAATTCATGTTTTTTCGGGCCAATTTTTTCCAAAACTTGACCCTATTTTCCGGAATTCCTAAGGCCTTTTTGACACTTTAAAAATATTAATATATCAAATCGACCCTCCAGAGTTCGTTTTTGCAAGAATTAACACTGTATCTTTAACCGAAATCGAAATATTAACCTTTATTTAACCTCACATTTTCAGCCAAAAATATGCAATTCATTAACGCCGATATGAGAAGTTTTTAACCGAAAATTTAACCATTTTTATACCGGAAATATACAAATCAACCCTCTAAAGTTCATTTTTGCAAAAATAAACAGTCTATCTTTAACCGAAATTGAGATAGTGACAGATTTTTAACCTCACATTTTTAGCCAAAAATGTACAATTTTTGAACTCGGGTTTGACAAGTTTTTAACCGGAAATTTAGCCATTGTTATACCGGAAATATACAAATCACCCCTCTAAAGTTCATTTTTGCAAAAATAAACAGTCTATCTTTAATCGAAATTGAGATAGTGACAGATTTTTAACCTCACATTTTTAGCCAGGAATGTACAATTTTTGAACCCGCGTTTGACAAGTTTTTAACCGGAAATTTAGCCATTGTTATACCGGAAATATACAAATCAACCCTCTAAAGTTCATTTTTGCAAAAATAAACAGTCTATCTTTAATTGAAATTGAGATAGTGACAGATTTTTAACTTCACATTTTTTGCCAAAAATGTACAATTTTTGAACCCGAGTTTGACAAGTTTCTAACCGGAAATTTAGCCATTGTTATACCGGAAATATACAAATCAACCCTCTAAAGTTCATTTTTGCAAAAATAAATAGTCTATCTTTAACCGATATTGAGATATTGAACAGTTTTTAACCTCACATTTTTAGCCAAAATGTACAATAAAATCGTCTATCTTTGTTCAGGGTTAAAATATAAACTGACTCCGGTTGCTGTCTTTATTTATTCAGAATTGCCGCAAACTATTTTAAATTGCTCTCAACTGTCTAAAATTTATTCTAATTAATTGCTTCTTTTGCAGATGGCTCAGATAACGATGCAGCGCATCTTTTGGGTACATTAGATTCAGCTTTTCTATTCGCCTATGCCATAGCCATGTTTTTTTCTGGTTACATCGCAGAACGTGTCAATTTACGATATTTTCTAAGTCTCGGAATGATATTTAGCGGCGTTTTTAGCTATTTATTCGGCATTGCGCGAAACTACAACATTCATAGTTTGCATTATTTCATAATCGTTCAAGCTCTCGCGGGAGTTTTTCAAACAACCGGATGGCCTGGCGTTGTAACAATTGTCGGAAATTGGTTCGGAAAATCAAAAAGGGGATTGTTGTTTGGTATTTGGAACTCTCATACGAGTATTGGAAATATTTTAGGGTCTATAATCGCTGGAGAATATGTAGAAAATGATTGGGGATTAAGTTTTATTATTCCTGGGGTTATTATCGCTGTGGCAGGGTTTGCAATGTTTTTATTTTTGGTTACAAACCCTAAGGATGTTGGCTGCACTGATCCAGATCACGGAGATCAAAATGGCGTAAGTTTGGTTTTGATTTTAACGCGGGTTATTTGAAATGTAGGAGCAATAGACCATTTCAGAATTATAGATTTTTTTGTTGTGCAATATTTTACATTTTATTTATTTATTCCAAAACTACAAAATGGTTTTGGATAGAAATTGGTGTATGTACTAAAGAAACCTTGCAGATTACGAATTTCATATTATTGAGGATGTACCTCCCGCCAATTTTGCCATACGACGCCCCAAACTCGACTTAGTTTTTCAAAATTTTAAAGATTTTTTTGTGCAATATTTACATTTTATTTATTTATTCAAAAACCACTCAATGGTTTTGGATAGAAATTGGTGTATGTATTAAAGGAATCTTGCAGATTACGAATTTCATATTATCGAGGTTATACCTCCCGCCAATTTCGACATACGACGCCCCAAACTCTAATAGTTTTTCAAAAATTTAAAGATTTTTTTGTTGTGCAATATTTTACATTTTATTTATTTATTCAAAAACCACAAAATGGTTTTGGATAGAAATTAGTGTATGTACTAAAGAAACCTTGCAGATTATGAATTTCATATTATCGAGGCTGTACCTCCCGCCAATTTCTACATACGACGCCCCAAACTCGAATTGTTTTTCAAAAATTTAAAGATTTTTTGTTGTGCAATATTTTACATTTTATTTATTTATTCAAAAACCACAAAATGGTTTTGGATAGAAATTGGTTTATGTACTAAAGAAACCTTGCAGATTACGAATTTCATATTATCCAGGTTGCACCTCCCGCCAATTTCGACATACGACGCCCCAAACTCGACTTAGTTTCTCAAAATTTTAAAGATTTCTTTATTGTGCAATATTTACATTTTATTTATTTATTCAAAAACCACTCAATGGTTTTGGATAGAAATTGGTGCATGTACTAAAGAAACCTTGCAGATTACGAGTTTCATATTATCGAGGTTGTACCTCCCGCCAATTTCGTCATAAGACGCCCCAAACTCGATTTAGTTTTTCAAAATTTTAAAGATTTTTTTGTTATGCAATATTTTAAATTTTATTTATTTATTCAAAAACCACAAAATGGTTTTGGATAAAAATTGGTGTATGTACTAAAGAAACCTTGCAGATTACGAATTTCATATTATCATGGTTGTACCTCCCGCCAATTTCGCCATACGACGCCCCAAACTCGACTTTGTTTTTCAAAAATTTAAAGATTTTTTTGTTATGCAATATTTTAAATTTTATTTATTTATTCAAAAACCACAAAATGGTTTTGGATAAAAATTGGTATATGTACTAATGAAACCTAGAAGATTACGAATTTCATATTATCAAGGTTGTACCTCCCGCCAATTTCGCCATTTGGCGCATGCGCTTTGAATTTCTGCCATGGTCTATTCTGACAAAAACAAAGTCAATTTCTCTTACATTTCGAAATACTTTTGCATTTTTGTGTGGGTTTTGAAATTAACTTTAAACTTGCGATTTCACTAACAATCAGTCGCGACGTCACATTCGAAGAGTTGAGCCCAAAAGTATCCAATATGGCGGACATGGGATCTCAGATATCGATGACGTCAGCAGTGAAACGGATGATACAGAAATTATCATTGGTGAACAGGTAGGTATTGGTCAATTTAATTGGTTGCCTGTGACGTAGTAGGTCAATTACATGTCGCATATGAATTTTGAATATAAATAAATGAAAACGAAATATAAATTGCTATATATTTTGTATTTTTATACCGATAATAATGTAATTAAAGTTTTTAGCGTAAAATGGTCGCCATGTTGTGACGTCAGCGTCACTACAGTCATATTTTGGCTAAAGTATAGAATAGGGTCCAAACTAAATATGAGTTTAAATGATGATATATCGGTTCATTAGTCTCTTATGCATTAAAATAAAGCAAAATTAAGGTCCGGAAACAAATATTTGATGAGTTTTTATAGTATAAAGTGAATATAACCTATTTCCGTGCTCTAATTTCAGGTTTTAATACGATATTTTACATAAAAGAATAGAGTCCATTAAAAAAAACTGCATTTTAAAGCTGGACCATATTCTATACTTCGCCCCATATTTTATATGTCGGAGTAATTTTTTATTAAAAACTACTACGTCACACATATACCCGAATAAATGTTAGAATAGCCCTTCAGTCGTCTCTCTTTTGTTTTGCATGGTTGTTGTTTGATGCTGTTTTGTTTTAGGAATGTACGTTGTTTTTTAGAGATGTAAGTGCATGATTTTTAATAATTTTCTTATTTACTAATAACAAATATTTGTATGATTTTTTAAAATATTTTAAAAACAATTGACTATTTTTAATTTACAGGAAGTTCAGAGACGAGTTACTGAACGTACTCCAATTTTGCGCGATGCAGGTGGCAACACTGCCGCTAATTCCAACGCAAGGGCGATTGGAATTTTAGGCGCTCTTAAAATTCCGGGCGTTGTGGAGTTTTCTTTATCGCTTTTTTTCGCTAAATTAGTGTCGTATACATTTTTATATTGGTTACCCCACTATATTAACGCGTCAACTACGTTAGGTAAAGATACAGAGAATAACTGTGAATAACAAAACTTTATAACAAATGAATACAATTTTAGGCGCGAAATTCAGCGCAGACGTGAGCGCGCTTTTCGATGTTGGCGGCATTGTGGGCGCCATTTTGGCAGGCGTAGCAGCCGACCAATCAGGAATGTCTGCGTGTACGTGTAGCGTGATGCTATTGGCTGCAGCTCCGATGATGTTTGTTTACCAGTTACTAGGGAGCAGTAGCCTAGCAACCAATATGTTCTGCTTGATTATTGTTGGAATATTGGTGAATGGGCCTTATGCTTTGATAACTACGGCCGTATCTGCAGAATTAGGTAAGAAGAACATAGTAGAGTCCATTCGCTGAGACGAGAGAATGTGCATGTTTACATGTTTAGTGTCGGCGAAAAATGATTCAAAATCAGAATTTCGGTTAAAGATACGTGTTTATTTTTGCAAAAATGAACTTTAGAGGGTTGATTTGTATATTTCCGGTATAAAAGTGGTTAAATTTCCGGTTAAAAACGTCTCAAACCCGGGTTCAAAATTTGTACATTTTTATCTAAAAATGTGAGGTTAAAAATCGGGCAATATCTCGATTTCGGTTAAAGATAGTGTTTATTTTTGCAAAAATGAACTTTAGAGGGTTAATTTGTATATTTTCGGTATAAAAGTGGTTAAATTTTCAGTTAAAAACTTCTCAAACTCGGGTCAAAAATTGTACTTTTTTGGCTAAAAATGTGAGGTTAAAAATCGGTTAATATCTCGAATTCGGTTAAAGATAGAGTGTTAATTCCTGCAAAAATGAACTTTAGAGGGTCGATTTGTATATTTTCGGTATAAAAGTGGTTAAATTTGCGGTTAAAAACTCCTCAAATCCGGGTTCAAAAATTGTACATTTTTGGCTAAGAATGTGAGGTTTTAATGCGCGAGTGACGCGTCGATTACGCACTAAAATTCGACAGATCTCCGGTGAATTCAAATTGTGTCAATATGTCGATTTCGGTTAAAAATAGAGTGTTAATTCTTGCAAAAACGAAGTCTGGAGGGTCGATTTGATATATTAATATTTTAAAAGTATCAAAAAGGCCTTAGGGATTCCGGAAAATAGAGCCGAAATTTTGGAAAAATTAGGAAAAATTTATGCTAAAAATATGTATTTTATTTTGCTCACAACTCCTCAACGCTTTTAAATATTTTCATATAACACGAAATTCGTGTTCTACGGGGTTTAAAATATAAATTAACTCATTTGCAAATCTTAAGACCGTCTGGACAAAGTTTTATTTAAATATTTCTAAAATGTCGGTCGTTGCGAATTTTTCGCAATTCTTCCACAAAACTTTTATTTGGTTATGAATTCGGCTGAAATTTACAGAAAACACATAAAATTAACAGAAAATTATTTATATATATTTAAAATTAGTCGATAACATGTATTTTTCAATAAAAATATTTGAATTGACATTTCATTTCGAGGTTACAATGTACTATACAACCTGCATAACATTCGGCTCACGCACCGCTCTTTATAATAATTTATTCATAAAGTATACTGTATAGCACATATTTTATATTTATTGTAATACGTATGGCCTGTAGATGCGTAAAATTTATTCAAATGATTTTATTTAGCTTTAATTAATATTTTGGCGGTGTTCAGAGTTCATAATTTTTGTGCTCAACTGGTGGCAACATTGACAATATGGCGACCAGTTTTTGTTACAAGACGTCAACAATCAACGAAAATAATAAATTATAAATGGAGGAAACACATAAAATTAACTAAAAACCATTTATTTGTATTTAAAACTTATTGAAAAAGTTTTTTTTCAATGAAAATATTTGATTGACTGCAGAAAAATGTGGTTGTGACATTTTGACTATATCGGTAAGACCAAAATAATTTTAAATGATTCCTAATCATATTTTAGGTACAAGTTCTTCGCTGGAAGGCAACAAAAAAGCTTTGGCGACCGTTACAGCCATTATAGACGGTACGGGAAGTATTGGCGCTGCTGTAGGGCCCCTTTTAGCGGGTTTTGTTTCTAGTTACGGCTGGCCGAGCGTATTTTACATGTTAATAATATCAGATTTGATAGCTATGGTTCTACTTTTAAGGTTAGTTAAACAAGAAATCGCGAAATATAAACAGAGTCGGAGGATCGTTTAAACTTAACCTAAAATAGTTAATTATTAATGTAAGTAGTTACCAATTTTATACATTTTTTATTATAATGTGATTATTTTATGATCTATATGTATAAATCAAATATTTTATTATATTTATAAAAGTATATGTTGTATTAATAAAAAATATTTATATGTTTATATCAGTTTTTTAAATACAAAATAAGTTATTAATCATCAAAATACATTTTAAAATTTATTTTTACACAATTACGGAGACCCCACAGGAATAATAAAAGAAATATCATCTGCAAAATGCCCCCAAGACGATCTGTACAGTTGAAAAACTGTCACCCAACTTGCAATTGCCACGCCCCAAATTAGGGTTCCAATCGCTGAAAAAATCACAACTGAAAACAAAAAAACATTAATTTATACCCTAAACCTTGAGAAAAGTTATTAAACTCTCACATTTTTTAATTTCTTGTTGTTCTTTGTAAGACGGTTTGCGAAAGGCTTCGTTGAAAAACCAAACAACATTGACGGCCCAAACGAATGGTAGGAACGCTAAACCAGCTGAAAAATAAATTGTTTTCAATTATTTTAACCCCATACTACACGATTTTAATATAAATAATTATTAAACGTACCTTTAAAATACCATTTGCACAAATACAATTTTCTCTCAGGAGGAACTTTGTTTAAATCCATTTTTATAAAATATTCCAATACAAACGATTACAAATGTCTGATATACAATAAAACTGATAAAATAACAATTAAAAATAAACTTTATTGCTGTTTAAAGGTTATTTATTTAATATCTAGTTGTCAGATTACAGGTTAAGAATTTAGTGATTTTTGTATTATCTCCGACGTCATTTGTTACAACTCTTGTCATAGATAAACACGGACTGAACACTAGTGTAGTATGTTTATTTTAACGGTCCCTGTCAAAATATTGACAACCATTTATTGTATAAATTACATTTCTTTGCTAGTTTTTAACAAATTTGTTGATTATTAATGTACTCTTGATAGTTTTTAATAAAAAATGTTACTTATGCTAAAAACTCATTAAACATTAAACCATTCATGTCATAGTTGCGTATTTTGTTAGTAGATCGCGCCACCACTCAGTTCAATGTCAAATAAATACAAACAACAGTCTGTACTGTCATTATCTATGGTTCTATTTTACAAAATGGTGGACGTGTACTTGTCAAGTGTTCAATTTCTGGTGTAGATCTCAAAAATGTCAGAAGTTTCGACTACAAAAACTTTGGGCCCTCATGGCGAGCCCGAAATGAAAGGCTGGCTTTTTAAGTGGACAAATTATTTAAAAGGATATCAAAGACGGTGGTTTGTGCTGCAAAATGGCCTTTTATCTTATTACAGGTAAGACGAAAAACAGATAATTTTCTAAGACCACCACCAGACAGTGTATAAAATTGATTTAAAATGACTGCTTACACAATTTAACACACAATGGGGCCCTCCACCGTAGTAAGAAATTACTAGAAATACTAAATCTTAAACTGTATATGTTACGTATCAAAGTTTTTAAAATATTTTCGTCGTCACGTCACACGTTTATTCTATTCCAAATTCTCACTTCTTTCTAATAATTATCGCTTGATTTGAATTACGCAATCCATTCTCAAGTAAAATAAAAGATATGTTGAATGACGGGCTTAATTTTTAACAACTGGTAAAATGTTTTAACCAATCAAATGTTGATATATCGTGACATTTATTGACAGCAATGTAGAGTAAATTTGACAGAATTACCAATTCAGTATTGTAGAAAATGGGGCATAGTTTTGAACTCTCTGATTGGCTGAAATTGGAGACAAAATACATGTTTACCCAATGAAATTTCTCTTACTTTGCTTAACTCAAACATTTGTTAATTCATTTGTTTCAATTCCATGGCTATCGCTATTTTCAAATAGGGAAATAATAAAAATTGTTCTAATACTACAAATCGCTTTTATTTTAATAAAAAATAGTGGAGGGCCCCATTTAACGCTTTCTCGGTGTACCAGCATGTTTGACAAAGGGTTTTTCTTAGGGCCGAAAATAATGCGGGTTCAAAAATTTCTATACGGAGACGCAGACGACATCATAGGAATGGGTAAGTAGAAAAAAATGCAATGGTGGGCTTTGAAAATGGTTATTGTGTACGTAATACGAAATGTAGCTGACTTGTCCGCCATGTTGGAGCCCAAATGGGCGCTGTAATTGTCATATTTTCATAACAAAAATACTTTGGAAGTTTATAACCATTTCTGGAATTGTGGATATTTTTTATTATTGGCTCCAAAATGGCGGACGAATCGGCAGGTTTACATTTTCAACAAAACAAAACCTTCACAAATGGTGAATCTACAAATTTCATTTATTTAAAATTTTAAACTAACACAAACTTTTTAAAAATAGGCGAAATTTTTTTTTGGAAATTTCTAACTATTTGTTTAGTTTTTTTAATTTGTTGAAAATCTAAATCTGCCGAATTATTATGGGTTCTTTTCTTGTAAAACGGAATTATTTACAAAAAGTGTTTGTCATTCGTACATAATTAATGTATAACCTTCGTAATTATATACAACAAACTGAGGTAATTAGAATTTTTTATTCGTATTCATTTTCATTCAATGTTACAATAATTTGCGTTTATGTTTGTGTTTGTGTGTTTGTATATATCAAATATGCTCGTAGCGGAATATATGTAAGTAAAAAGGAACTAACACTCCATTATAATATATCACTAACATACACAGTGTTTTGTTTTTAAACTACAAGGATTTATTTCAAACAATTTCACACTAAAATATTTACTCCTTATAGTTTAAAAATATTATTTACACTAAAAACAAACTGTAAAAATGCTTGTTTTATCATCATTTGTTTATATTCTGGTGGTGGTGTGTTTGTCATTTTGTTTTATTTTGTTTCTTCATGCATTTATTTGAAATAGGGTTGTACAATGGACTGGAAACTTAGGTGATTTTTTAAAAATAGTTTCCGACGAACAAAATCAGTGGCATTAGTTTCGAGAGCGGCCTTACCGACAGGGTCAAAATAACCTAATAAAAGTTTTGATGTTTTGGAAGAATTGCGAAAAATTCGCAACGGGTGTCGTTTTAGAAATATTTAAATAAAACTTGGTTTACGCAGTTTTAAGATGTGGAATTGAGTTAGTTTATATTTTAAACCCCGTAGAACACGAATTTCGTGTTAATTTGAAAATAATTTAAGCCGTTGAGGAGTTGTAAGCAAAATAAAATGCATGTTTTAGGGAAAATTTTTCCTAATTTTTTCCAAATTTGAATGTTATTTTCCGGAAATCCTAAGGCCTTTTTGACACTTTTAAAATATTAATATATCAAATCGACCCTCCACAGTCCGTTTTTGCAAGAGTTAACACTCTATCTTTAACCGACATCGAAATATTAACCGATATTTAACTATATAATTTAGGCAGTTCTCATGTGTCCCAAATTACTTGGAACTGTTTTAAACTATTGAAAATCCCTCCAATTTTGTGCGTTTCCAGTCCATTATACAATACAGACTCCAGTCAATATTTTAGCAACATTTTATATATTTTTCTCAATAGGAACCAAGCTGAAATGGCCCATACATGTAGAGGAAACATCTCTTTACATGGCGCGTTAATACACACAGTCGATTCATGTACTTTCGTAATATCTAATGGCGGTACCCAAACATTTCACATAAAAGCTGCGTCTGAAATCGAGCGGCAAAGCTGGGTCACAGCTTTAGAGCTTGCAAAAGCTCGAGCTATTCGCTCTATGGAGTCAGAAGAAGACGAGGAGGAAGCTTCAGGTATGTACGCGATCAATGAATTGCAAGAACGGGATCTGACATGTTAATCTTGTATATACACCTATAAGAACCCAAATTTGGTGCATTTACCTCGACCCAATCTTGGGTAAATACATTTTAACTTGATTTCAGGCGACACTGCTGCCAACTCTGAAGAACTAAACTCAGTAGTTCGCGAGCTCCACGCGCGTTTAGAAGACATGCAAACTTGTTCCGAACTTATCGCTAAACACGGAGCGACATTACAGCGTCTTTTAGGCGAACTAGAGGGTTCGGAGCTCTCTGAACCGGGTTCAGCCGAACCCGACGGCCGATCAAAAGCGGTCGGCGAACGCGCGACTCTTTTCAGAATTGCCAGCAACGCCATGATCAACGCATGCTCTGAATATCTCGCCGTGGCGCAAACCCAAGGCCATAAATGGATGCGCGTGTTGCAACACGAAAGAGAACAGCGTCAGCGATTGGAGGAAATGGTTGAACAATTGGCGAGGCAACATTCGCATCTAGAAATGGCCGCAACTGCACACGCAACGGGTAATTGTAAGTAGATTTATACAGAAACGAGATTTTTGACATTTTGAATTTTCGCGCGCTTTTTGCAACGTGAAGTTAGTCCGAAAAAAACCCCAGAAATGACAGATAATCCAAAATGGTGGACAGATCAAATTATTGTCATGTTTTGAACTGTTTTTCGTGAAAATTCCTCAAAATTTAGTATAAATTTCAGTGTTTTGACAATTTTTAATTACTATACATTGTGTTTTGTAAGTTTTATACAAAATTTTTGCTTATAAATGCATAATTTTGTACGGTATAAACCTGTGGCTTTTCAAGAAAATCCCGAAAAATTGTAAGTTATAGACTAATTTTTTAATGATTTTCTATTAAATTACAAATTTTTAGCGATAATATAATCGTCATATATACTAAAAAAACTGTGGTTCAACTCTTAAACTTCAACTTTAATTATTTATTAATTTGAAAACTACTTCCGGTTAAAATATTTTAGATACAAATTATTATTTATGAAGGTATTGTGCATGTGTATTCCAATTTTTATTTATTACTGTTGAGTGGTTCATGAGTTATTAACAAAAATTTAATTTGTTTTCGCAAAAAACGTAACTTGTATTCGCCGTAAATTTGCTGAATTTTTGTCGGCAACTGGCGCGTCGGTCGCGCACTAAAATTCGACAGATTTGCGGTGAGTTTATTTGAAATCCGTTCAACATAAAATTTTGAAAATTGGTATACTTATGTAAGAAAGTACGTAAAATTGAATGGTGAAGTCGAATTTTTTCCTCAACCCTGTTTTGGGTATAAAAAAAAATAGATTTCGGGATTAAAAAAAATCAAACCGTTTTCGAAGTATTTTAATTTTTTTTGCAAATTTAAACGAAAACTGAGCCAGAAGAAACATGGCTGTGTTCAAATTTGGTACACCCAAGTTTGTATCTATACCCATTTTTGGGGTATGGAGCCCTGAACACAAAAACCATTATTTTTTCATGTTCACTTTTTACAAATTTGTGAATAATTAGTAAACCACTCAATCACAGAAGTTTATATCTCGACCCATATTTGGGTCGGGGAGCTCCACCAAAATAATCATTGTAAATACATTCGTTTTCCCAAAATGAATATCTATATATTATAAAAATATAATTTGTTTTCGTTCAAAATTTACAAATTTATTATTAATTTGGAAACCAGTCAACTAGAATAAATAAAACTGTGTTCACATATCAAAAAAACATAGCTGAGTAAAAATCTGAAGGAATTAAGTCGATATTTTTAATGGAATTTGAAAAAATATAGCTAAAAACGTAACTTGTATTCGCCCTAAATTTGCTGAATTTTTGTCGGCAACTGGCGCGTCGGTTGCGCACTAAAATTCAACAAATTCGCGGTGATTTCAAATTGTGTTTATTTGAAATCCGTTCGACATAAAATTATGAAAATTGGTATATTTATGTAAGAAACTACGTAGAATTGAATGGTGAAGTCGATTTTTTCCTCTACCCAGTTTTGGGTTTAAAATAGAACAAAATATATAGCAAATAACGTAACTTGTATTCGCCCTAAATTTGCTGAATTTTTGTCGGCAACTGGCGCGTCGATTGCGCACTAAAATTCAACAAATTTGCGGTGATTTCAAATTGTGTTTATTTGAAATCCGTTCGACATAAAATTATGAAAATTGGTATATTTATGTAAGAAAGTACGTAGAATTGAATGGTGAAGTCGATTTTTTCCTCTACCCAGTTTTGGGTTTAAAATAGAACAAAATATATAGCAAATAACGTAACTTGTATTCGCCCTAAATTTGCTGAATTTTTGTCGGCAACTGGCGCGTCGGTTGCGCACTAAAATTCAACAAATTTGCGGTGATTTCAAATTGTGTTTATTTGAAATCCGTTCGACATAAAATTATGAAAATTGGTATACTTATGTAAGAAAGTACGTATAATTGAATGGTGAAATCGATTTTTTCCTCTACCCAGTTTTGGGTATAAAATACAATAAAATATATAGCAAATAACGTAACTTGTATTCGCCCTAAATTTGCTGAATTTTTGTCGGCAACTGGCGCGTCGATTGCGCACTAAAATTCAACAAATTTGCGGTGATTTCAAATTGTGTTTATTTGAAATCCGTTCGACATAAAATTATGAAAATTGGTATATTTATGTAAGAAAGTACGTAAAATTGAATAATGAAGTCGATTTTTTCCTCTACCCAGTTTTGGGTTTAAAATAGAACAAACTATATAGCAAATAACGTAACTTGTATTCGCCCTAAATTTGCTGAATTTTTGTCGGCAACTGGCGCGTCGGTTGCGCACTAAAATTCAACAAATTTGCGGTGATTTCAAATTGTGTTTATTTGAAATCCGTTCGACATAAAATTATGAAAATTGGTATATTTATGTAAGAAAGTATGTAGAATTGAATGGTGAAGTCAAACTTTTCCCTCTACCCTGTTTTGGGTATAAAAAAGAAAAAGTTTTTGGGATTAAAAAAATCAAACCGTTCACTTTTTACAAATTTGTGAATAATTCTTAAACCACTCAATCGTTTTTAATAAAAAATTATATCTCGACCCATATTTGGGTTGGGGAGCTCCATCAAAATAATCACATTAAATACATTCGTTTTCCCGAAAATTAGAGACTGTCTAATGAATATCTATTTGAAAATGAACTTTTTGAAGCTCCTAGACGAAGTTTTCTTTTGATTTATCCCCGTAGCAAATCCGGTTGTGTCCCCATCTGACGATGACAGCGAAAACGAGTTCTACGACTGTTCAGCAGAAGGCGTGCAGGTCCAAGATTTCATAATGAATATACCCTCCCATAGTTCGGACTCAGAATCTGATTCTACCCCGACACAGCTTGTCTTTGTGGCATCTGCGGGCCCGAGGCTAGCAGCTGGGGCCCCCAAGACCCCGCCCCGGCCGCCACATGGCTCGAAGGCCCGACAGCGCAGGCTTAAGGTTCCAGATAAACCGAATTATCCACTGAATTTATGGAGTATTATGAAAAACTGTATTGGGAAGGATTTGAGCAAAATTCCGATGCCTGTGAATTTTTCGGAGCCGCTTAGTATGTTGCAGAGGCTTACGGAGGATTATGAATACGCGGAAGTCTTGGACGCTGCAGCAAGGTTCGTTTAACTATCTGACATTTGTTCAGAATGTCTGGAAATGTTTTTTAATTTCAGATGCGAGGATCCCGCCGAACAGATGGCATACGTCGCCGCGTTTACCGTGAGCAGTTACTCCACGACGGCGAATCGAACGGGCAAACCGTTCAATCCGCTCTTGGGCGAAACGTACGAATGCGATCGGACGGATGATTTAGGATGGCGAGCCATCAGTGAACAAGTAAGACATGAAATAATTAATTTGATTTAGTTTCCAGCAATTCTGAATAAATTTTAGTTTAAACTAGCTGAAAACCCGCGAGTCAATTTATATTTTAATCCCGTACAACACGATTTTCGTGTTAATTTGAAAATATTTCAAACAATGAGCGCCCAAAAATGCGTGTTTACATTTTTAGTCTAGGCCAAAAATCGTTCAATATCACAATTTCTATATGTTTATTTTTGCAAAAATGAACTTTAGAGGGTTGATTTGTATATTTCCGGTATAAAAACGGTTAAATTTTCGGTTAAAAACTACTTAAACCCGGGTTCAAAAATTGTACATTTTTGGCTAAAAATGTGAGGTTAAAAATCGGTCAATATCACGATTTGGGTTAAAGATAGAGTGTTTATTTTTGCAAAAATGAACTTTGGAGGGTTGATTTGTATATTTCCGGTTTAAAACGGGTAAATTTTCGGTTAAAAACTACTTAAACCCGGGTTCAAAAATTGTACATTTTTGGCTAAAAATGTGAGGTTAAAAATCGGTCAATATCTCGATTTCAGTTAAAGATAGAGTGTTTATTTTTGCAAAAATGAACTTTAGAGGGTTGATTTGTATATTTCCGGTATAAAAGTGGTTAAATTTTCGGTTAAAAACTCATCAAATCCGGGTTCAAAAATTGTACATTATCGCCCTAAATTTGCTGAATTTTAATGCGCGAGTGATGCGTCGATTGCGCACTAAAATTCGACAGATTTACGGTGAATTCAAATTGTGTTTAATGTGGACCAAGAGGTTAAAAATCGGTCAATATCTCGATTTCGGTTAAAGATAGAGTGTTTATTTTTGCAAAAATGAACTTTAGAGGATTGATTTGTATATTAACAGTATAAAAGTGGTTAAATTTCCGGTTAAAAACTTCTCAAACCCGGGTTCAAAAATTGTACATTTTTGACTAAAAATGTGAGGTTATAAACTGTTCAATATCTCGATTTCGATTAAAAATAGATTATTTTTTTTTATAAAAATGAACTTTGGAGGGTTGATTTATATATTTTCGGTATAAAAATGGTTAAATTTTCGGTTAAAAACTCCTCAAACCCGAGTTCAAAATTTGTACATTTTTGGCTTAAAATGTGAGGTTAAAAACTGTTTAATATCTCGATTTCGGTTAAAGATAAATTGTTTATTTTTATAAAAATGAACTTTGGAGGGTCGATTTATATATTTCCGGTGTAAACATGGTTAAATTTTCGGTTAAAAACTTCTCAAATCGGCGTTCAAAAATTGTACATTTTTTGTTAAAAATCAGTTAATATCACAATTTTGGTTAAAAATAGAGTGTTTATTTTTGCAAAAATGAACTTTAGACGATTGATTTGTATAGTTCCGGTTTATAAGTGGTTAAATTTTTGGTTAAAAACTCATCAAATCCGGGTTCAAAAATTGTACATTATCGCCCTAAATTTGCTGAATTTTAATGCGCGAGTGACGTGTCGATTGCGCACTAAAATTCGATAGATATCCGATGAATTCAAATTGTGCTAATTTGATGACCAAGATGTTAAAAATCGGTCAATATCTCAATTTCGGTTAAACATAGAGTATTTATTTTTGCAAAAATGAACTTTAGAGGGTTGATTTGTATATTTCCGGTATAAAAGTGGTTAAATTTTCGGTTAAAAACTTCTCAAATCGGCGTTCAAAAATTGTACATTTTTTGTTAAAAATCAGTTAATATCACAATTTTGGTTAAAAATAGAGTGTTTATTTTTGCAAAAATGAACTTTAGACGATTGATTTGTATAGTTCCGGTTTATAAGTGGTTAAATTTTTGGTTAAAAACTCATCAAATCCGGGTTCAAAAATTGTACATTATCGCCCTAAATTTGCTGAATTTTAATGCGCGAGTGACGTGTCGATTGCGCACTAAAATTCGATAGATATCCGATGAATTCAAATTGTGCTAATTTGATGACCAAGATGTTAAAAATCGGTCAATATCTCAATTTCGGTTAAACATAGAGTATTTATTTTTGCAAAAATGAACTTTAGAGGGTTGATTTGTATATTTCCGGTATAAAAGTGGTTAAATTTTCGGTTAAAAACTTCTCTAATCGGCGTTCAAAAATTGTAAATTTTTTGTTAAAAATCAGTTAATATCACAATTTCCGTTAAAAATAGAGTGTTTATTTTTGCAAAAATGAACTTTAGACGATTGATTTGTATAGTTTCGGTTTAAAAGTGGTTAAATTTTCGGTTAAAAACTTCTCAAACCCGAGTTCAAACATTGTACATTTTTAGCTAAAAATGTGAGGTTAAAAACTGTTCAATATCACAATTTTGGTTACAGATAGTGTGTTTATTTTTACAAAAATGAACTTTAGAGGGTTGATTTATATATGTCCGGTATAAAAGTGGTTAAATTTTGGGTTAAAAACTTCTCAAACCCGAGTTCAAAAATTGTACATTTTTGGCTAAAAATGTGAGGTTAAAAATCGGTCAATATCACGATTTCGGTTAAAGATAATGTGATTATTTTTACAAAAATGAGCTTTGGAGGGTTGATTTGTATATCTCCGGTATAAAAATGGTTAAATTTTCGGTTAAAAACTTCTCAAACCCGTTTTCAAAAATTGTACATTTTTGGCTAAAAATGTGAGGTTAAAAATTGAACAATATCTCGATTTGGGTTAAAGATAGAGTGTTAATTGTTGCAAAAACGAACTCTGGAGGGTCGATTTGATATATTAATATTTTAAAAGTGTCAAAAAGGCCTTAGGGATTGTGGAAAACAAGATCGAAATTTTGGAAAAATTGGGAAAAATTTGCCGGAAAAGAATTTTATTTTGCTTTCAACTCCTCAACGGTTTAAATGATTTTCAAATTAACACTAAATTCGTGTTGTACGAGGTTTAAAATATAAATTAAGTCAATTTAAAATTTTAAAACCGTCTGGACAAAGTTTTATTTAAATATTTCTGAAAACTGAACATTATCAAAAGGTGTCTCATCATCCACCCGTTGTGGCCCAGTACTGCGAAGGGCGCTCTTGGCGTTGTTGGCAAGAGTTCACCATGACATCCAAATTCAGGGGCAAGTACCTGCAGGTCATCCCCATGGGCACCGCGCACGTGGTGTTCCCAGCAACTGGGAACTTGTACTCTTGGAGGAAAGTCACCACAACCGTTCATAACATCATCGTTGGGAAGCTGTGGGTGGACCACCACGGCGATATGGAGATCCAGGGACGTGGGGGGCACGCCACGGGGATGATGTGCCATTTGAAATACATCCCCTACAGCTATTTCACGCGGGATCAACAACGAAGGGTCAAAGGGTGCGTGATGGACGCCACCAAGACATGTCGCTACGTCGTGACGGGAACCTGGGATACTAAAGTCGATATCGCCCCTGTGGTTGGCCACGGGGGGCCCCCTGATGCCTCAGACACCTCGGTGTTTCAAACGGGGCCACATACTACGGCGTGGAAACGCCGGGCTCCTCCTGCCGACTGCGCTAAGTATTACGGGTTTACGATTCTTGCCGCGCAGCTCAATGAGCCCGAACCGGGCGTAGCGCCTTCGGATTCGAGGCGGCGCCCTGATCAACGGCTCATGGAGGATGGAAAGTGGGACGAAGCGAACGCCGAGAAACTTAGGTGAGATTAAAAATGTATTTGGAATGATTTAAAATGTTTGCAGGTGGATCGGGTGTGTTTCGGGCATCGTAACCCAAAAATGGGTGGAAATACTTAATTTATTTCATCAAATTTGAATTCTACGAAGTTTTTTTGATGTATACACCAATTTTTAAATAGTTTCCGGCAGTTTTAACTAAGTTTTAGACGCTTTGAAATAATTTCCGTCGACACGATTTTATTTCGATTTTTTTGAAATGTTTGCGGGTGGATTTGTTGTGTTTCAGGCATCGTAACCCAAAAATGGGTGGAAATATTTAATTTATTTTATCAAATTTGAATTCTACGAAGTTTTTTTGATGTATACACCAATTTTTAAATAGTTTTCCGCAGTTTTAACTAAGTTTTAGACGCTTTGAAATAATTTCCGTCGACACGATTTTAGTGCGTTTTGAAATGTTTGCAGGTGGATTTGGGGTGTTTCAGGCATCGTAACCCAAAAATGGGTGGAAATATTTAATTTATTTTATCAAATTTGAATTCTACGAAGTTTTTTTGATGTATACACCAATTTTTAAATAGTTTTCGGCAGTTTTAACTAAGTTTTAGACGCTTTGAAATAATTTCCGTCAACACGAGTTTAGTGCGTTTTGAAATGTTTGCCGGTGGATTTGGGGTGTTTCAGGCTTCGTAACCCAAAAATGGGTGGAAATATTTAATTTATTTTATCAAATTTGAATTCTACGAAGTTTTTTTGATGTATACACCAATTTTTAAATAGTTTTCCGCAGTTTTAACTAAGTTTTAGACGCTTTGAAATAATTTCCGTCGACACGATTTTAGTGCGTTTTGAAATGTTTGCAGGTGGATTTGGGGTGTTTCAGGCATCGTAACCCAAAAATGGGTGGAAATATTTAATTTATTTTATCAAATTTGAATTCTACGAAGTTTTTTTGATGTATACACCAATTTTTAAATAGTTTTCGGCAGTTTTAACTAAGTTTTAGACGCTTTGAAATAATTTCCGTCAACACGAGTTTAGTGCGTTTTGAAATGTTTGCCGGTGGATTTGGGGTGTTTCAGGCTTCGTAACCCAAAAATGGGTGGAAATATTTAATTTATTTTATCAAATTTGAATTCTACGAAGTTTTTTTGATGTATACACCAATTTTTAAATAGTTTTCGGCAGTTTTAAATAAGTTTTAAACGCTTTGAAATAATTTCCGTCAACACGATTTTAGTGCGTTTTGAAATGTTTGCCGGTGGATTTGGGGTGTTTCAGGCTTCGTAACCCAAAAATGGGTGGAAATATTTAATTTATTTTATCAAATTTGAATTCTACGAAGTTTTTTTGATGTATACACCAATTTTTAAATAGTTTTCGGCAGTTTTAACTAAGTTTTAGACGCTTTGAAATAATTTCCGTCAACACGATTTTAGTGCGTTTTGAAATGTTTGCCGGTGGATTTGGGGTGTTTCAGGCTTCGTAACCCAAAAATGGGTGGAAATATTTAATTTATTTTATCAAATTTGAATTCTACGAAGTTTTTTTGATGTATACACCAATTTTTAAATAGTTTTCGGCAGTTTTAAATAAGTTTTAAACGCTTTGAAATAATTTCCGTCAACACGATTTTAGTGCGTTTTGAAATGTTTGCCGGTGGATTTGGGGTGTTTCAGGCTTCGTAACCCAAAAATGGGTGGAAATATTTAATTTATTTTATCAAATTTGAATTCTACGAAGTTTTTTTGATGTATACACCAATTTTTAAATAGTTTTCGGCAGTTTTAAATAAGTTTTAAACGCTTTGAAATAATTTCCGTCAACACGATTTTAGTGCGTTTTGAAATGTTTGCCGGTGGATTTGGGGTGTTTCAGGCTTCGTAACCCAAAAATGGGTGGAAATATTTAATTTATTTTATCAAATTTGAATTCTACGAAGTTTTTTTGATGTATACACCAATTTTTAAATAGTTTTCGGCAGTTTTAAATAAGTTTTAAACGCTTTGAAATAATTTCCGTCAACACGATTTTAGTGCGTTTTGAAATGTTTGCCGGTGGATTTGGGGTGTTTCAGGCTTCGTAACCCAAAAATGGGTGGAAATATTTAATTTATTTTATCAAATTTGAATTCTACGAAGTTTTTTTGATGTATACACCAATTTTTAAATAGTTTTCGGCAGTTTTAACTAAGTTTTAGACGCTTTGAAATAATTTCCGTCAACACGATTTTAGTGCGTTTTGAAATGTTTGCCGGTGGATTTGGGGTGTTTCAGGCTTCGTAACCCAAAAATGGGTGGAAATATTTAATTTATTTTATCAAATTTGAATTCTACGAAGTTTTTTTGATGTATACACCAATTTTTAAATAGTTTTCGGCAGTTTTAAATAAGTTTTAAACGCTTTGAAATAATTTCCGTCAACACGATTTTAGTGCGTTTTGAAATGTTTGCCGGTGGATTTGGGGTGTTTCAGGCTTCGTAACCCAAAAATGGGTGGAAATATTTAATTTATTTTATCAAATTTGAATTCTACGAAGTTTTTTTGATGTATACACCAATTTTTAAATAGTTTTCGGCAGTTTTAAATAAGTTTTAAACGCTTTGAAATAATTTCCGTCAACACGATTTTAGTGCGTTTTGAAATGTTTGCCGGTGGATTTGGGGTGTTTCAGGCTTCGTAACCCAAAAATGGGTGGAAATATTTAATTTATTTTATCAAATTTGAATTCTACGAAGTTTTTTTGATGTATACACCAATTTTTAAATAGTTTTCGGCAGTTTTAACTAAGTTTTAGACGCTTTGAAATAATTTCCGTCAACACGATTTTAGTGCGTTTTGAAATGTTTGCCGGTGGATTTGGGGTGTTTCAGGCTTCGTAACCCAAAAATGGGTGGAAATATTTAATTTATTTTATCAAATTTGAATTCTACGAAGTTTTTTTGATGTATACACCAATTTTTAAATAGTTTTCGGCAGTTTTAACTAAGTTTTAGACGCTTTGAAATAATTTCCGTCAACACGAGTTTAGTGCGTTTTGAAATGTTTGCCGGTGGATTTGGGGTGTTTCAGGCTTCGTAACCCAAAAATGGGTGGAAATATTTAATTTATTTTATCAAATTTGAATTCTACGAAGTTTTTTTGATGTATACACCAATTTTTAAATAGTTTTCGGCAGTTTTAAATAAGTTTTAAACGCTTTGAAATAATTTCCGTCAACACGATTTTAGTGCGTTTTGAAATGTTTGCCGGTGGATTTGGGGTGTTTCAGGCTTCGTAACCCAAAAATGGGTGGAAATATTTAATTTATTTTATCAAATTTGAATTCTACGAAGTTTTTTTGATGTATACACCAATTTTTAAATAGTTTTCGGCAGTTTTAACTAAGTTTTAGACGCTTTGAAATAATTTCCGTCAACACGATTTTAGTGCGTTTTGAAATGTTTGCCGGTGGATTTGGGGTGTTTCAGGCTTCGTAACCCAAAAATGGGTGGAAATATTTAATTTATTTTATCAAATTTGAATTCTACGAAGTTTTTTTGATGTATACACCAATTTTTAAATAGTTTTCGGCAGTTTTAAATAAGTTTTAAACGCTTTGAAATAATTTCCGTCAACACGATTTTAGTGCGTTTTGAAATGTTTGCCGGTGGATTTGGGGTGTTTCAGGCTTCGTAACCCAAAAATGGGTGGAAATATTTAATTTATTTTATCAAATTTGAATTCTACGAAGTTTTTTTGATGTATACACCAATTTTTAAATAGTTTTCGGCAGTTTTAACTAAGTTTTAGACGCTTTGAAATAATTTCCGTCAACACGAGTTTAGTGCGTTTTGAAATGTTTGCCGGTGGATTTGGGGTGTTTCAGGCTTCGTAACCCAAAAATGGGTGGAAATATTTAATTTATTTTATCAAATTTGAATTCTACGAAGTTTTTTTGATGTATACACCAATTTTTAAATAGTTTTCGGCAGTTTTAACTAAGTTTTAGACGCTTTGAAATAATTTCCGTCAACACGAGTTTAGTGCGTTTTGAAATGTTTGCCGGTGGATTTGGGGTGTTTCAGGCTTCGTAACCCAAAAATGGGTGGAAATATTTAATTTATTTTATCAAATTTGAATTCTACGAAGTTTTTTTGATGTATACACCAATTTTTAAATAGTTTTCGGCAGTTTTAACTAAGTTTTAGACGCTTTGAAATAATTTCCGTCAACACGAGTTTAGTGCGTTTTGAAATGTTTGCCGGTGGATTTGGGGTGTTTCAGGCTTCGTAACCCAAAAATGGGTGGAAATATTTAATTTATTTTATCAAATTTGAATTCTACGAAGTTTTTTTGATGTATACACCAATTTTTAAATAGTTTTCGGCAGTTTTAACTAAGTTTTAGACGCTTTGAAATAATTTCCGTCAACACGAGTTTAGTGCGTTTTGAAATGTTTGCCGGTGGATTTGGGGTGTTTCAGGCTTCGTAACCCAAAAATGGGTGGAAATATTTAATTTATTTTATCAAATTTGAATTCTACGAAGTTTTTTTGATGTATACACCAATTTTTAAATAGTTTTCGGCAGTTTTAAATAAGTTTTAAACGCTTTGAAATAATTTCCGTCAACACGATTTTAGTGCGTTTTGAAATGTTTGCCGGTGGATTTGGGGTGTTTCAGGCTTCGTAACCCAAAAATGGGTGGAAATATTTAATTTATTTTATCAAATTTGAATTCTACGAAGTTTTTTTGATGTATACACCAATTTTTAAATAGTTTTCGGCAGTTTTAACTAAGTTTTAGACGCTTTGAAATAATTTCCGTCAACACGATTTTAGTGCGTTTTGAAATGTTTGCCGGTGGATTTGGGGTGTTTCAGGCTTCGTAACCCAAAAATGGGTGGAAATATTTAATTTATTTTATCAAATTTGAATTCTACGAAGTTTTTTTGATGTATACACCAATTTTTAAATAGTTTTCGGCAGTTTTAACTAAGTTTTAGACGCTTTGAAATAATTTCCGTCAACACGAGTTTAGTGCGTTTTGAAATGTTTGCCGGTGGATTTGGGGTGTTTCAGGCTTCGTAACCCAAAAATGGGTGGAAATATTTAATTTATTTTATCAAATTTGAATTCTACGAAGTTTTTTTGATGTATACACCAATTTTTAAATAGTTTTCGGCAGTTTTAACTAAGTTTTAGACGCTTTGAAATAATTTCCGTCAACACGATTTTAGTGCGTTTTGAAATGTTTGCCGGTGGATTTGGGGTGTTTCAGGCTTCGTAACCCAAAAATGGGTGGAAATATTTAATTTATTTTATCAAATTTGAATTCTACGAAGTTTTTTTGATGTATACACCAATTTTTAAATAGTTTTCGGCAGTTTTAAATAAGTTTTAAACGCTTTGAAATAATTTCCGTCAACACGATTTTAGTGCGTTTTGAAATGTTTGCCGGTGGATTTGGGGTGTTTCAGGCTTCGTAACCCAAAAATGGGTGGAAATATTTAATTTATTTTATCAAATTTGAATTCTACGAAGTTTTTTTGATGTATACACCAATTTTTAAATAGTTTTCGGCAGTTTTAACTAAGTTTTAGACGCTTTGAAATAATTTCCGTCAACACGAGTTTAGTGCGTTTTGAAATGTTTGCCGGTGGATTTGGGGTGTTTCAGGCTTCGTAACCCAAAAATGGGTGGAAATATTTAATTTATTTTATCAAATTTGAATTCTACGAAGTTTTTTTGATGTATACACCAATTTTTAAATAGTTTTCGGCAGTTTTAACTAAGTTTTAGACGCTTTGAAATAATTTCCGTCAACACGAGTTTAGTGCGTTTTGAAATGTTTGCCGGTGGATTTGGGGTGTTTCAGGCTTCGTAACCCAAAAATGGGTGGAAATATTTAATTTATTTTATCAAATTTGAATTCTACGAAGTTTTTTTGATGTATACACCAATTTTTAAATAGTTTTCGGCAGTTTTAACTAAGTTTTAGACGCTTTGAAATAATTTCCGTCAACACGAGTTTAGTGCGTTTTGAAATGTTTGCCGGTGGATTTGGGGTGTTTCAGGCTTCGTAACCCAAAAATGGGTGGAAATATTTAATTTATTTTATCAAATTTGAATTCTACGAAGTTTTTTTGATGTATACACCAATTTTTAAATAGTTTTCGGCAGTTTTAACTAAGTTTTAGACGCTTTGAAATAATTTCCGTCAACACGAGTTTAGTGCGTTTTGAAATGTTTGCCGGTGGATTTGGGGTGTTTCAGGCTTCGTAACCCAAAAATGGGTGGAAATATTTAATTTATTTTATCAAATTTGAATTCTACGAAGTTTTTTTGATGTATACACCAATTTTTAAATAGTTTTCGGCAGTTTTAAATAAGTTTTAAACGCTTTGAAATAATTTCCGTCAACACGATTTTAGTGCGTTTTGAAATGTTTGCCGGTGGATTTGGGGTGTTTCAGGCTTCGTAACCCAAAAATGGGTGGAAATATTTAATTTATTTTATCAAATTTGAATTCTACGAAGTTTTTTTGATGTATACACCAATTTTTAAATAGTTTTCGGCAGTTTTAACTAAGTTTTAGACGCTTTGAAATAATTTCCGTCAACACGATTTTAGTGCGTTTTGAAATGTTTGCCGGTGGATTTGGGGTGTTTCAGGCTTCGTAACCCAAAAATGGGTGGAAATATTTAATTTATTTTATCAAATTTGAATTCTACGAAGTTTTTTTGATGTATACACCAATTTTTAAATAGTTTTCGGCAGTTTTAACTAAGTTTTAGACGCTTTGAAATAATTTCCGTCAACACGATTTTAGTGCGTTTTGAAATGTTTGCCGGTGGATTTGGGGTGTTTCAGGCTTCGTAACCCAAAAATGGGTGGAAATATTTAATTTATTTTATCAAATTTGAATTCTACGAAGTTTTTTTGATGTATACACCAATTTTTAAATAGTTTTCGGCAGTTTTAACTAAGTTTTAGACGCTTTGAAATAATTTCCGTCAACACGATTTTAGTGCGTTTTGAAATGTTTGCCGGTGGATTTGGCGTGTTTCAGGCATCGTAACCCAAAAATGGGTGAAAATACTTAATTTATTTTATCAAATTTGAATTCTACGAAGTTTTTCTGATGTATACACCAATTTTTAAATAGTTTCCGGCAGTTTTAACTAAGTTTTAAACGCTTTGAAATAATTTCCGTCAACACGATTTTAGTGCGTTTTGAAATGTTTGCCGGTGGATTTGGGGTGTTTCAGGCATCGTAACCCAAAAATGGGTGGAAATACTTAATTTATTTTATCAAATTTGAATTCTACGAAGTTTTTTTGATGTATACAACAATTTTTAAATAGTTTTCGGCAGTTTTAACTAAGTTTTAGACGCTTTGAAATAATTTCCGTCAACACGATTTTAGTGCGTTTTGAAATGTTTGTCGGTGGATTTGGCGTGTTTCAGGCATCGTAACCCAAAAATGGGTGGAAATACTTAATTTATTTTATCAAATTTGAATTCTACGAAGTTTTTTTGATGTATACACCAATTTTTAAATAGTTTTCGGCAGTTTTAACTAAGTTTTAGACGCTTTGAAATAATTTCCGTCAACACGATTTTAGTGCGTTTTGAAATGTTTGCCGGTGGATTTGGTGTGTTTCAGGCATCGTAACCCAAAAATGGGTGGAAATACTTAATTTATTTTATCAAATTTGAATTCTACGAAGTTTTTTTGATGTATACACCGATTTTTAAATAGTTTTCGGCAGTTTTAACTAAGTTTTAAACGCTTTGAAATAATTTCCGTCAACACGATTTTAGTGCGTTTTGAAATGTTTGCCGGTGGATTTGGGGTGTTTCAGGCATCGTAACCCAAAAATGGGTGGAAATACTTAATTTATTTTATCAAATTTGAATTCTACGAAGTTTTTTTGATGTATACAACAATTTTTAAATAGTTTTCGGCAGTTTTAACTAAGTTTTAGACGCTTTGAAATAATTTCCGTCAACACGATTTTAGTGCGTTTTGAAATGTTTGCCGGTGGATTTGGCGTGTTTCAGGCATCGTAACCCAAAAATGGGTGGAAATACTTAATTTATTTTATCAAATTTGAATTCTACGAAGTTTTTTTGATGTATACAACAATTTTTAAATAGTTTTCGGCAGTTTTAACTAAGTTTTAGACGCTTTGAAATAATTTCCGTCAACACGATTTTAATGCGTTTTGAAATGTTTGCCGGTGGATTTGGCGTGTTTCGGGCATCGTAACCCAAAAATGGGTGGAAATACTTAATTTATTTTATCAAATTTGAATTCTACGAAGTTTTTTTGATGTATACACCAATTTTTAAATAGTTTTCGGCAGTTTTAACTAAGTTTTAAACGCTTTGAAATAATTTCCGTCAACACGATTTTAATGCGGTTTTTTTGACTTTGAAGGCAAGTTTTAACCTGTTTTTTGGGGAAATTCGTGTCTTTCAGACTAGAAGAAAAGCAGAGAGCAGCCAGACGGAAACGGGAAGCGGCCGCGGAAGAAGCCGCCCGGTCTGGGAAGCCGTTTCCGGCGTACGAACCGCTATGGTTCGAGCAGCGGAAGGAAGCAGACTCTGACGCCATCGCGCATGTTTATAAAGGCAACTATTGGGAATGCAAAGAGAAGCAAGATTGGTCCAAGTGCCCCGATATTTTTTAGGGGCCCTACAGAGATCTGCGCCCTCCAAATTTAAAGGGCCCGGTTTTACTTGAAATTTGAAAATACGTTTGAATTTTTTGGAAAGTTGTGGGTTTGATAATCAAATTTCCCTAAAACATTCCACCGGAAAAATCCCTAAATATGGGGCCCCCTGGGGAATATCCCTAAAAACACTAAAATTTATACAATATATAAAAAAAATATATTTTAAATTTAATTTGAGGCCCTGTAGGGCCCCAAAATATAACATAGGGCCCCTAAAACCAAAAGTTAATACCAACCCCTCCCCCTTAAAAAAGTCCCAAAAATCCCTAGAATAAAATTCCCAAGTCCGCAAATTTGCTCATCATTGTAGATACGCAATTGTTTTGCTATTCAACTCATGGGTTGATGCGCCATTGTTTTTATTCATTTGTTTATACATATATAATATATATAGAGGCCGATTTTGGGTATGGCAGTTGTATAATTTGTACAGAAAGGAGTGGAAGTCAACGATAGTTGTACGCCAGCCATCTACCCATTTTTGGGTGTGGCCGGTGCGACTGGAGTTAGAAAAATATAGCGTATAAGGTGAGATGTGTTTTGTTCTGAAATATGTAAACGCGGTGTCCATCGGACGAATTTAGATGTAAATATTTGTAATAACAAGTTAAATGTGATCAATATACGAAATATACAACATAATTTAATGTGTTGTTCTTGTGGAAATAATTTAAAATAGTTTTCAGCAATTCGAGAACAATTTGAAGTTCCCGCGCGGCCGCCTGGATCAGTAACATCCGTTGCCAAAGTAACGACAACAAACTCCCCATTTGTCCGAAAACAAAATTTAGCAAATAACTGCATTTTGGCTCGTAATTTCCCCTCGTTTTTAATCGTTCAGTGCGTTTTGAATCTCTTTGATAGTTTATTCGCCGTTTCTAGTACACCCAGCGTCATTTTCACCGTTGTGAGTGGTTCTATGCGCGCGCAGTCTGACGTCATGGCTGTAGGATAAAGGCGAACAGTCATTCCGATTTCTGTCCGGCTCTGAACTCGTTGTCTTGCTGGTGTTTGGCGGTCGCAGCCATATTGTGAGCTGTGTGTGATTAGTGTTGTGGCTGTGCGACTAAACTCACATCATCCAGCATGTCGGAAAGGGAGGATAATGTCTATAAGGCCAAGCTTGCCGAACAGGCCGAGCGCTATGACGGTGAGTACATATTTTTTCATTTACGACTATTTTAAAACATACAACAACCGCCATTAATGCCAAACGGGATTGCGGCTTGTCAAAATATCTTTTACCGTCATTAATCCCTTTATATTTACATTTAATTTTATTTGGACACGCCTTGATGTGTGCCAAAACTATCAACAATAAATGTTTCGCCGATGAATCATCGCCGATCATGTTTCTTATTCTGTACAATCGGCGACCGTTACATTTCAAATTTTACCTTTTAAAATGTGCAAATCCTACGCGTTTCAATAAAAATCGTTACAAAACGTTTGAAAATCAAGTCGAATTGTTCATCCCACTAAAATATTTCATAGCAGGGTTGTATACCCAATCTAGGGTGTGCATATTGGGTTGAAATCAGCTGGAAGGGAGGGTGTCTGGCGCCGGATCGATACGACGACCTTTTCATGGTAGCTATGGCGACGCCGGACGACGAGTATTGATCTCAGACAACTCGCGAGTCTGCCATACTCACACTACCGACGTAAACTTGGCCTAAATACCGCGACGGAAGAATTCACCCCCCAATGCACAATAAAAACGACCATTTTTGAGGTTAAACACACCCAATTTGCTAAAAATGACAGCTATGACTCATGCGATAGTTTACACATATTTACTGAGAATATTCAACGAAATTTCCGTGTTAGGTCATTCATTAAACTGTCCACACCCTTTTCCAAACATTTCCAACAATACTTCACACCCAAATTAGGTATAAATTGTTTTTAATTTAATGTTGCACAAATATAAAACTCAATTTTTTCATTATATAATGTTTAGGGTTGTAAATTCTTGTTTGTCATGCTTAAGTGTATTTTACCCAAATATTTAAAAAAGGGTGTGATCAAATCTCATAAAATAAGACAACGTTTGGGCATAAAATGACGTATAATTTGGACACGACTAAATATATAATAATAATTCCTTCAGATTTCAATTTTGAATCATTCATTTGATATGTATACCAATTTTTATTAACAACCGTCGAGTGGTTCATTGGTTATTAAATAAAATACATTAGAAAAGAGGTATTTTTATATCTACACCCATTCTTGGGTGCCCCAAACAAAAAAAATCATTTATTTTTTACTTCATTTTTTATCAATTTGTTAATAAATATTGGACCACTTCGCAGTTTGCGATAAAAATTTATATATGGGGTAAAGAAATATTGTAGAGTCCAAATTAGATCCATCTATTTTTATATCTACACCCATTCTTGGGTTATAGAGCCCCAAATAAAAAAAACATTAATTTTTACTTCATTTTTTACAAATTTGTAAATAAATATTGGACCACTTCGCAGTTTGCGATAAAAATTTATATATGGGGTAAAGAAACCTTGTAGAGTCCAAATTAGACCCACCTATTTTTATATATCTACCCATTTTTGGGTTATAGAGCCCCAAACAAACAAAAACATTAATTTTTTACTTCATTTTTTACAAATTTGTAAATAAATATTGGACCACTTCGCAGTTTGCGATAAAAATTTATATATGGGGTAAAGAAACCTTGCAGAGTCCAAATTAGAGCCATCTAACTTTATATCGCCACCCATTCTTGGGTTATAGAGCCCCAAACAAAAAAAACATTTATTTTTTACTTCATTTTTTACAAATTTTAATAAATATTAGACCACTTCGCAGTTTGCTATAAAAATTTATATATGGGGTAAAGAAACCTTGCAGAATCCAAATTAGACCCATCTAACTTTATATCTACACCCATTCTTGGGTTATAGAGTCCCAAACAAAAAAAACATTAATTATTTACTTCATTTTTTATAAATTTGCAAATAAAAATTGGACCACGTCGCAGTTTGCGATAAAAATTTATATATGTGGTAAAGAAACCTTGCAGAGTCCAAATTAAACCCATCTATTTTTATATCTACACCCATTCTTGGGTTATAGAACCCCAAACCAAAAAAACATTAATTTTTTACTTCATTTTTTATAAATTTGTAAATTAATATTGGATCCCCTCGAAGTTGGCGATAAAAATTTATATATGGGAGAAAGAAACCTTGCAGAATCCTAATTAGACCCATTTAACTTTATACCTCCACCCATTTTTGGGTTATTGAGCCCCAAACAAAAAAAAACATTAATTTTTTACTTCATTTTTTACAAACTTGTTAATAAATATTGGACCACTTCGCAGTTTGCAATAAAAAATTATATATGGGGTAAAGAAACCCTGTAGAGTCCAAATTAGACCCATCTATTTTTATATCTACACCCATTCTTGGGGTATAGAACCCCAAACCAAAAAAAAACATTAATTTTTTACTTCATTTTTTACAAATTTGTAAATAAAAATTGGACCCCTTCACAGTTTGCGATAAAAATTTATATATGGGGTAAAGAAACCTTGCAGAGTCCAAATTAGAGCCATCTATTTTTATAACTACACCCATTCTTGGGTTATAGAGCCCCAAACAAAAATAAACATTAATTTTTTACTTCATTTTTTACAAATTTATTAATAAATATTGGACCACTTGGCAGTTGGCGATAAAAATTTATATATGGCGTAAAGAAACCTTGCAGAGTCCAAATTAGACCCATCTATTTTTATATCTACACCCATTCTTGGGTTATAGAGCTCCAAATAAAAAAAAACATTAATTTTTTACTTCATTTTTTACAAATTTATTAATAAATATTGGACCCCTTCACAGTTTGCGATAAAAATTTATATATGGCGTAAAGAAACCTTGTAGAGTCCAAATTAGACCCATCTATTTTTATATCTACACCCATTCTTGGGTTATAGAGCCCCAAACAAAAAAAAACATTAATTTTTTAGTTCATTTTTTATAAATTTGTAAATAAATATTGGACCACTTCACAGTTTGCGATAAAAATTTATATATGGGGTAAAGAAACATTGCAGAGTCCAAATTACACCCATTTAACTTTATATCTCCACCCATTTTTGGGTTATAGAGCTCCAATCATGACTTATGAAGCTTGAAACACCTACAAACACATTTTTTTAAATATTGTTGGGCTTGTTGTTCTACCCAGTTTTGGGTGTAAGTCCTCCATGCCTCAGGGTTGAATCTAGTGTTAAATCCATGTTTGCGCTTTTAGAAATGGTTGAAGCAATGAAGAAAGTAGCAAAAATGGACGTAGAACTCACAGTTGAAGAACGCAATCTTCTCTCCGTGGCGTATAAGAATGTGATTGGGGCAAGAAGAGCATCCTGGCGCATCATCTCTTCAATCGAGCAGAAAGAAGAGAACAAAGGGGCAGAAGACAAGTTGGAAATGATCCGCACATACCGCTCGCAAGTGGAACGTGAGCTCAGAGACATCTGCAGTGACATTTTGGCAGTTTTGGACAAACATCTTATCCCTTGTGCCTCTACGGGCGAGAGCAAAGTCTTCTACTACAAGATGAAGGGGGATTACCATCGCTACCTCGCCGAATTTGCCACAGGTGAGCAGAAATTTATATTTGAACACAACAAAAAAAAAAAAAAAAAAACTTGGCGGGTTCATTTGTTATATTTCCGGTATTTTGGTACTTTAGCACCGCGGTCAATTTATATTTTAACCCCATACAACACTATTTTAGTATTAATTTGAAGATATTTCAAACAATTTACAAAAATGTGAGGTTAAAAATGGTTCAATATCTCAATTTTGGTTAAAGATACAGAGCTAATTCTTGCAAAAATGAACTTTAGAGGGTTGATTTGCATATTTCCGGTATAAAAGTGGTTAAATTTCCGGTTAAAAACTTCTGAAACTCGGGTTCAAAAATTGTACATTTTTGGCTTAAAATGTGAGGTTAAAAATTGGTCAATATCTCAATTTCGGTTAAAGATAGAGTGTTAATTCTTACAAAAACGAACTCTGGAGGGTCGATTTGATATATTAATATTTTAAAAGTGTCAAAAAGACCTTAGGGATTACAGAAAATATGATCGAAATTTTGAAAAAAAAACGCCCCAAAAAAATGCATTTTATTTTGCTCCCAACTGTACAACGGTTTAAATTATGTTCAAATTAACACGAAATTCGTGTTCTACTAGGTTTAAAATATATATCAACTCAATTCCAAATCTTAAAACCGTCTGGACAAAGTTTTATTTAAATATTTCTAAAATGTCGGCCGTTGCGAATTTTTCGTAATTCTTCCAATATACCAAAACTTTTATTTGGTTATGAATTCGGCTGAAATTTACAGGAAACACATAAAATTAACTGAAAATCATTTATTTATACTTAAAATTTGTTGAAACTGTTTATTTTGTAATAAAAATATTTTTGTGACAGCTGAAAAGTGTGGTTAGAAATAATGTGCGTCTCAAAAACATTCGGCGGGTTTTAGGAAGTTTCGTTATAGTTTATTGGCAACACTGAATTACTAGTGTTGACTTTTTAGGTTATTTGTAACTGACAAATTTGTTCAAAAATGTAATAAAAGCAAAGAATATTGTTGTAAAAGCATTTATTAGTGTTTTAAAATGCATATAATACTTAAATTTGTTGAAAATGTTGTATTTTTGACAGTGAAAAGTGTGGTTTTGACATTTTAACTTTGTCGGTAACTAATGCCAATGCAATATTTTGAACTCTAACAACTTCTACGACACATAAAAATGTTGCAAATTTGTTGAGGACCGCCTGAAACTGTCTCAAATTTATTCAAAATTGTCGGAAAGTGTTTGAAACTCAGTGCAAACGTGTTAGATTGATTGTAACCTCGTTCTCGGTCAGGTCAAGATAGAAAAAAAGCCGCGGAGAATTCCCTACACAAAATTTGGCGTCGATATGTTGCAAATTTGTGTGGGACCGCGTGAAACTCTCAAATTTATTCAAAACTGTCGGAAAACGTTTAAAACTCTGTGCAAACGTGTTATAAATTGATTATAACCTCGTTGAACAGTCTGTAAGGAATTAAATACTTCTAAACTGTTTAAAAATTGTTCAGGACTGTCTGAAAATGATTTAAATTATTTGTGACTGTCTGAAAATTATTCAGGACTGTCTAAAAATGTTCTAAATTATTTACAACTGCCCAAATTTAATTTTTGAACAGTCTGTAAGTAATTAAAGACTTCTAAACTTTAAAATTTATTCAGGACTGTCTGAAAATGATTGAAATTATTTGTAACTGTCTGAAATTTATTCAGAACTGTCTAAAAATGGTATAAATTGTTTACAACTGTCCAAATTTATTTTGAACAGTCTGAAAGTAATTAAAGACTTCTAAACTGTTTAAAACTTGTTCAGGACTGTTTGAAAATGATTGAAATTATTTGTGACTGTCTGAAATTTATTCAGGACTGTCTAAAAATGTTCTAAATTGGTTACAACTGTCCAAATTTAATTTTGAATAGTCTGAAAGTAATTAGACTGTCTGAAATTTGTTCAAAACTGTCTGAAAATGATTGAAATTATATGTAACTGTCTAAAATTTATTCAGAACTGTCTGAAAATAATTTAAATTATTTGTAACTGTCTGAAATTTATTCAGGACTGTCTAAAAATGTTCCAAATTACTTACAACTGTCCAAATTTTATTTTGAACAGTCTGAAAGTAATTAAAGACTTTTAAACTGTTTAAAATTTATTCAGGACTGTCTGAAAATGATTGAAATTATTTGTAACTGTCTAAAATTTATTCAGGACTGTCTGAAAATGATTGAAATTGTTTGTAACTGTCTGAAATTTATTCAAGACTGTCTAAAAATGTTATAAAGTATTTACAACTGCCCAAATTTAATTTTAAAGTAATTAAAGACTTCTAAACTGTTTAAAATTTATTCAGGACTGTCTGAAAATGATTGAAATTATTTGTAACTGTGTGAAATTTATTCAGGACTGTCTGAAAATGATTAAAATTATTTGTGACTGTCTGAAATTTGTTCAAGACTGTCTAAAAATGTTATAAAGTATTTACAACTGCCCAAATTTAATTTTAAAGTAATTAAACACTTCTAAACTGTCTAAAATTTATTCAGGACTGTCTAAAAATGATAAATTATTTGTGACTGTCTGAAATTTATTCAGGACTGTCTAAAAATGTTCTAAATTGTTTACAACTGCCCAAATTTTATTTTGAATAGTCTAATCTGTTTAAAAATTGTTCAGGACTGTCTGAAAATGATTTAAATTATTTGTGACTGTGTGAAAATTATTCAGGACTGTCTAAAAATGTTATATATTATTTGCAACTGCCCAAATTTTATTTATGAACAGTCTGTAAGTAATTAAAGACTTCTAAACTTTAAAATTTATTCAGAACTGTCTAAAAATGGTATAAATTGTTTACAACTGTCCAAATTTAATTTTGAATAGTCTGAAAGTAATTAGACTGTCTGAAATTTGTTCAAAATTGTCTGAAAATGATTGAAATTATATGTAACTGTCTAAAATTTATTCAGAACTGTCTGAAAATAATTTAAATTATTTGTAACTGTCTGAAATTTATTCAGGACTGTCTGAAAATGATTGAAATTGTTTGTAACTGTTTGAAATTTATTCAAGACTGTGTAAAAATGTTATAAAGTATTTACAACTGCCCAAATTTAATTTTAAAGTAATTAAAGACTTCTAAACTGTTTAAAATTTGTTTAGGATTGTATGAAAATGATTGAAATTATTTGTAACTGTCTAAAATTTATTCAGGACTGTCTGAAAATGATTAAAATTATTTGTGACTGTCTGAAATTTATTCAGGACTGTCTGAAAATGATTGAAATTGTTTGTAACTGTCTGAAATTTATTCAGGACTGTCTGAAAATGATTGAAATTGTTTGTAACTGTCTGAAATTTATTCAAGACTGTCTAAAAATGTTCCAAATTGTTTACAACTGCCCAAATTTTATTTTGAATAGTCTAAACTGTTTAAAATTTGTCCAAGACTGTCTGAAAATGATTTAAATTATTTGTAACTGTCTGAAATTTATTCAAAATTGTCGGAAAACGTTTAAAACTCTGTGCAACGTGTTATAAATTGATTATAACCTCGTTTCGGGTCAGGTCAAGACAGAAAAGAAGCCGCGGAGAACTCCCTAGTCGCTTACAAGGCGGCCAGCGACATCGCCATGACGGAGTTGCCCCCCACGCATCCAATCCGTCTGGGGTTGGCGCTCAACTTCAGCGTCTTCTACTACGAGATCCTCAACTCTCCCGACCGAGCGTGCAGGCTGGCAAAGGCCGCGTTCGACGACGCGATCGCCGAACTGGACACACTGTCCGAAGAATCGTACAAGGATTCGACACTTATTATGCAACTCCTGAGGGATAACTTGACGCTTTGGACCTCTGACATGCAAGGAGACGGTGAGTGAAACTTATTTTTATTTTTAAACACTTCCCACTGGTCCCCACCCATTTCTGGGTGTCAGTTAGTACAGCGATTTCAATTGTAGGCGAGGCCGAACAGAAGGAACAGCTCCAAGACGTTGAGGACCAAGACGTGTCGTAATCTCTACACCCAAAACCCTAACATACACACCTTCCACACCCATTATCCCAACAATCCTGTACATCCAATAAACCATGAGCGCACGTGTGGTCTGTCTGCCTGTCTGTCTGTCTGTAACCCAGAGTGCGTGAATGAAAACGCGTGAATGATGTGCGAATGAAAATAGTATTAAGTGTCTTGCTTCCGTTTCATTTTTTGTCATGGTCCTTCGTCATTAATACATTCCTCCCATACCCAGATTATCTAAAGCTAGGCTTACACGACATTCAACACCCATACACCCAAAAAAAGGTTTAGTTTTGGTTTCATATGCCCGAAAAGCGGCATTTTTACAAAATATCATTTTTTGTGACTGAAATATATTTTGGACCGTCTGAAAGTTTTTTATTTTGCCTGAAAATTGTTTAGAGTTGACTGAAAATTATTCAGAGCTGTCTGAAGTTTAGCCATGTCTTCACAACTGTCCGAAAATTATTCAAGATAGTTTGAAAATGTTTAAAATTATTTGTAACTCCCCAAATTTAATTTTGAACAGTCTGAAAGTAATTAAGGACTTCTAAACTGTTTCAAATTTGTTCAGGACTGTCTGAAAATGATCAAAATTATTTGTAACTGTCTGAAATTTGGTCAGGACTGTCTACAAATGTTATAATTTATTTACAACTGCCTAAATTTAATTTTGAACAGTCTGAAAGTAATTAAAGACTTCTAAACTGTTTAAAATTTGTTCAGGATTGTCTGAAAATGATTAAAATTATTCGTAACTGTCTGAAATTTATTCAGGACTGTCTAAAAATGGTATAAATTATTTACAACTGTCCAAATTTTATTTTGAACAGCCTGAAAATAATTAAAGACATCTAAACTGTTTAAAATTTGTTCAGGACTGTCTGAAAATGATTTAAATTATTTGTAAATGTCTGAAATTTGTTCAGGACTGTCTAAAAATGTTTGAAATTATTTGTAACTGTCTGAAATTTGTTCAGGACTGTCTAAAAATGTTCTAAATTATTTAAATCTGTCCAAATTTAATTTTGAATAGTCTGAAAGTTATTAAAGACTTTGAAATTGTTTAAAATTTGTTAAGGACTGTCTAAAAATAATTGAAATTATTTGTTACTGTCTGAAATTTATTCAGGACTGTCTAGAAATGTTTTAAATTATTTACAACTGCCCAAATTTAATTTTGAACAGTCTGAAAGTAATTAAAGACTTCTAAATTGTTTAAAATTTGTTCAGGACCGTCTGAAAATGATTGAAATTATTTGTAATTGTCTGAAATTTGATCAGGACTGTCTAAAAATGTTTGAAATTATTTGTGGCTGTCTGAAATTTATTCAGGACTGCCTAAAAATGGTATAAATTATTAACAACTGTCCAAATTTTATTTTGAACAGTCTGAGAGTATTTAAAGACTTTTAAACGGTTTAAAATTTGTTTAGGGCTGTCTGAAAATGATTAAATTATTTGTAACTGTCTGAAATTTATTTAGGACTGTCTAAAAATAATATAAATTATTTACAACTGCCAAATTTTATTTTGAACAGCCTGAAAGTAATTAAAGACTTCTAAACTGTTTAAAATTTGTTCAGGACTGTCTGAAAATAATTGAAATTATTTTTGACTGTCTGGAATTTATTCAGGATTGTCTACAAATGTTATAAATTACTTACAACTGTCCAAATTTAATTTTGAATAGTCTGAAAGTAATTAGACTGTCTCAAATTTGTTCAAAACTGTCTGAAAATATTTGAAATTATTTATAACTGTCTTACATTTATTCAGAACAGTTTAAAACTATTTTAAATTGTTCTCAACAGTCTGAAATATATTCAGAACTGTCTGAAAATGTCTGAAATTATTTTCTACTGTCTTAAAATTAATTCAGAACTGTCTCAAAGCATATTAAATACTTTCCAGCTGTCTAAAATTTATACAGAACTGTCTAAAAAATGATTACAATTATTTCTGTCTGAAAATGTTTCAGAACAACTTGAAACTATTTTAAATTGTTCTCAGCCGTCTGAATTTTATTTAGAACTGTCTGAAAATGTTTGAAATTATTCAGAACAGCCTGAAATATCTTCAGAACTGTCTGAAAATGTCTGAAATTATTTTCTAGTGTCTTAAAATTAATTTAGAACTGTCTCAAAGCATATTAAATACTTTTCAGCTGTCTAAAATTTATACAGAACTGTCTAAAAATGATTACAATTATTTCTGTCTGAAAATGTTTCAGAACAGCCTGAAACTATTTTAAATTGTTCTCAGCAGTCTGAATTTTATTTAGAACTGCCTGAAAATGTTTGAAATTATTCAGAACAGCCTGAAATTTCTTCAGAACTGTCTGAAAATGTCTGAAATTATTTTCAAGTATCTTAAAATTAATTTAGAACAGTTTCAAAGCACATTAAATACTTTTCAGCTGTCTGAAATTTATTCAGAACTGTCTAAAAATGATTACAATTATTTCTGTCCGAAAATGTTTCAGGACAACTTGAAACTATTTTAAATTGTTCTCAGCTGTCTGAAATTTATTTAGAACTGTCTGAAAATGTTTGAAATCATTCACAACAGCCTGAAATTCCCTCAGAACTGTCTGAAATTATTTACAACTGTCTTAAAATTAATTGAGAACAGTTTCAAAGCATATTAAATACTTTTCAGCTGTCTAAAATTTATACAGAACTGTCTAAGAAATGATTACAATTATTTCTGTCTGAAAACGTTTCAGAACAGCCTGAAACTATTTTAAATTGTTTTCAGCTGTCTGAAATTTGTTTAGAACTGTCTGAAAATGTTTGAAATTATTTTCTAGCGACTTAAAATACTTTTCAGCTTTCTTAAATTTATTCAGAAGTGTCTGAGACTGTTTAAAATGATTTCAAATTGTCTGAAACTTTTGAAACGAATTGCGAGAATATTATTTTATTTAGCGAATGATGTTTTTTGGTTTATTTTATTGTAAATTTGTCGCATTTTGTGGTCATGTGAATTGATAGTTTTTTGAATAACATTGAGAATGAAGAAGCGTTTGTTTGTGTTTGACTTGAAATTGAATGCTTGGTTTTAATGAATGAATGAATGTTTGGAATGTTGTTGATGATATCCACCTTTGGTACTTATATGTTGTAGAATTCATGAGTGTATGGTTTATTATTATTATTAATTAATTAATATTATTATTATTATAACGTGTATTAAAAAAGGAAAAAGTTTTATATATGCGAGCTATCGCTTTCTCTCTCACACTTACATTGCCCTACTATACATATGTCTTTGTCTTACACACACGAAAACATATACTATTCTACTTCAACAACTGTCTCTGTCCTTGTCATTGGACCGCCTGACGCCTGTCAACCAATCAAATGCAGCGTTTCAGTTTGAACAGCCAATCATGTGTCATCTATCATCAAACAAACAAAAGAAAAAATAATAAGTGAAACAATTGAACATAATAAACTTGATTCCTGTTTGTTATATAAACAACCGAATGTCTTGTATATTAATTATTTGTCATTTGTTTTGCGCTTCCCTCTCTCTTAAATACCTCTCTCCACTGTTATTTGTTTGTTGTCTTTTATTTCTTAGGTGTCTTTTGTTTTGTTTATTTTTGGCGCGCAGTTTCGAGCAAAAATTAATGATTTACAATTTTAAATTTGGCGCGCATTTGACAAACGTCAGACAACTTAAGATGGCCGCCGGTAACAGTTGTTTTTTGCTCCAACTTGTGATTGTTTTCAGTTTCCAGCAAAAATTAATGTTTAAAATTTGGCGCGCATTTGACAAACGTCAAAACTCAAGATGGCCGCCGGTAACAGTTGTTTTTTGCTCCAAATTGTGATTATTTCCACAGTTTGGAGCAAAAATTAATATTTACAAATTTAAATTTGGCGCGCAATTGACAAACGTCAAACAACTCAAGATGACCACCGGTAACAGTTGTTTTTTGTTCCAAATTTTTGTTGTTTTCAGTTTCCAGCAAAAATTAATGTTTACAAGTTTAAATTTGGCGCGCAAATATGTTTGACAGACGTGAAACAACTTAAGATGGCCGCCGGTAAAAGTTGTTTTTTGCTCCAAATTGTGATTTCACAGTTTCGAACAAAAATTAATGTTTACAAGTTTAAATTTGGCGCGCAAATATGTTTGACAGACGTGAAACAATTCAAGATGGCCGCCGGTAACAGTTGTTTTTTGCTCCCAGTTGTGATTGTTTACACAGTTTCGAGTAAAAATGTTAAGTTTAAATTTGGCGCGCATTTGAGAAATGCCAAACAACTCAAGATGGCCGCCGGTAACAGTTGTTTTTTGCTCCAATTTGTGATTGTTTTCACAGTTTCGAGCAAAAATTAATGTTTACAATTTTAAATTTGGCGCGCAATTGACAAACGTCAAACAACTCAAGATGGCCGCCGGTAACAGTTGTTTTTTGCTCCCAGTTGTGATTGTTTACAGTTTCGAGTAAAAAATGTTAAGTTTAAATTTGGCGCGCATTTGACAAACGTCAAACAACTCAAGATGGCCGCCGGTAACTGTTGTTTTTGCTGCAAATTGTGATTATTTCCACAGTTCGAGCAAAAATTAATATTTACAAATTTAAATTTGGCGCGCAAATATGTTTGACAAACGTCAAACAACTTAAGATGGCCGCCAGTAACAGTTGTTTTTTGCTCCCAGTTGTGATTGTTTACAGTTTCGAGTAAAAAATGTTTAAATTTGGCGCGCATTTGAGAAACGTCAAACAACTCAAGATGGCCGCCGGTAACAGTTGTTTTTTGCTCCCAGTTGTGATTGTTTACAGTTCCGAGTAAAAAATGTTAGTTTAAATTTGGCGCGCATTTGATAAACGTCAAACAACTCAAGATGGCCGCCGATAACTGTTATTTTTGCTCCAAACTGTGATTGTTTTGTAATATTTTAAATGAAATAAAGTGTTTAGGAACCTGAAATGGATGAAGAATAACAGCAAAGGTATGTAAATGTATAAATTTATTAACATTTATGGAATTTGCACTTACATTGTTAAATAAACTTTAAATTATATAACAAAATAATAATTATTAAGCATTGAAACAATTATATTTAACATTAAAGAAGTCAACAATGGTTGCCTGGCAACCCAAATGAAGCTATAGTCATATTTCCGTTTGTCGTAACTTGATGAATAATTTTTATGTGTACATATGAGAAAAATTATCAGAACGGTGTAAAAAAATGATTTTGAAGGCTTCTACATACTTTGAGGAAGAAAAACGTATAAATTTTCCCCTAATTATTCCATTCTCGTCTGAAAAAAATGTAAGTATTACATTTTGAGGTTATCACTTGACAGTTCTCTATTTCCTATGTATTTATTTCTGAATATTATTATATTTTAGTGTTTTGTGCCGGTAAATAATATCAAAAATGAATTTATGTAAACGTGGATCTATTTCGTTGCCGAAAAATAATGATCCATCAAAAATACGAAACATTGACGGTTTTACTCAATCTAAAATATCCCTAAATTGTAACAAACTTCATTTGTTTTGCCTAGCAACCACTGTCATTTCCCTAGCAACCGAACAAAATATTGCATAGATATGTCTAGCACCGCTGCCCGTCAATATTCAATTTCGTTGCTATCTCGTGTTTTTCGGACTTTTACTCTGTTGTTTAGCTTTTCTTTTCGCTGTTTGTCGTTGATGTTCGAACTCAAAATCGTGTTCAGTGATCGGCAGTTTATGCATGTGATACAGAAGATAATCTTCTGTTAAAATGTGTTCGGGGGGATTTCGTAAAACTTCTAAAGTTTCGCATAACCCAGGGCATTTTTTCCGCAGTTTCGACGTTCCTAAACACCCCTCTAGGATAACTAAAGCGGTCTTAAAGAGTATTTTAACGCCCTCGCACAAGAAAACGTCCCAAATTCGCAGAAGTGTATCCCAAGGTAGTGTGCGAGTGAAGCAACATAAAAACCATTCTGTCATGTATAGAACTGGTTCCGCGCGGACTTGATTCAAATGGCGGTATGCGGGGGGACATGTTCTTTTTAATAAAGCCTCTAACATGTCTCCGTCCCGTTGAACAGTCTCCAATCCATGGGCGTAGTATCTGTTAGGAAAAAGTGTTAGAACTACAAATGTTTTAAATTGTTCAAAAATTGTATATTTTTCGCCAAAAATGTGAGGTTAAAACCGGCCAATATCTCGATTTAGGTTAAAGATAGATTGTTTATTTTTGCTAAAATGAACTTTAGAGGGTTGATTTGTATATTTCCGGTATAAAAGTGGTTAAATTTCCGGTTAAAAACTTCTGAAACCCGGGTTCAAAAATTGTACATTTTTGGCTCAAAATGTGAGGTTAAAAATCGGTCAATATCTCAATTTAGGTTAAAGATAGATTGTTTATTTTTGCTAAAATGAACTTTAGAGGGTTGATTTGTATATTAACAGTATAAAAGTGGTTAAATTTCCGGTTAAAAACTCCTGAAACCCGTGTTCAAAAATTGTACATTTTTGGCTAAAAATGTGAGGTTAAATATCGGGCAATATCTCAATTTTGCTTAAAGATAAAGTGTTTATTTTTGCAAAAATGATCTTTAGAGGGTTTATTTGTATATTTCCGGTATAAATATGGTTAAATTTCCGGTTGAAAACTTCTCAAACTCAGGTTCAAAAATTGTACATTTTTGGCGAAAAATGTGAGGTTAAATATCGGGCAATATCTCAATTTTGGTTAAAGATAAAGTGTTTATTTTTCCAAAAATGAACTTTAGAGGGTTGATTTGTATATTTCCGGTATAAAAGTGGTTAAATTTGCGGTTGAAAACTTCTCAAACCCTGGTTCAAAAATTGTACATTTTTGGCTAAAAATGTGAGGTTAAAAATCGGTCATTATCTCTATTTAGGTTAAAGATAAAGTGTTTATTTTTGCAAAAATGAACTTTAGAGGGTTGATTTGTATATTAACGGCATAAAAGTGGTTAAATTTTCGGTTAAAAACTTCTCAAATCCGGGTTCAAAAATTGTACATTTTTGGCTCAAAATGTGAGGTTAAAAATTGGTCAATATCTCGATTTGAGTTAAAGATAAAGTATTTATTTTTGCAGAAATGAACTTTAGAGGGTTGATTTGTATATTAACGGTATAAAAGTGGTTAAATTTCCGGTTAAAAACTTCTGAAACCCGGGTTCAAAAATTGTACATTTTTAGCTAAAAATGTGAGGTTAAAAACCTGTCAATATCTCGATTTCAGTTAAAGATAGAGTGTTTATTTTTGCAAAAATGAACTTTAGAGGGTTCATTTGTATATTAACAGTATAAAAGTGGTTAAATTTCCGGTTAAAAACTGCTCAAACCCGAGTTCAAAAAATCTCGATTTGTGATAACTTGAAAATATACATACCCAGGAAGATATCTGTCACAAACGGAAACCAAGCACCAAAATGCTTGTTCCGCTGGAAGGTGCATTAATAAAAAAGCTGCCACTGGAGCTTGAGCTTGACAATAGCCTTCTTTAGGGTTCCACTGAGTGTAAGCTTTGAGGACATCGTGGAGTTCTCGTTGTCCCGGTCTGTCTTCCGTCAGAAACATTTCGTGATGTGGAAATTGTCTAAAATAAATAAATTTAAGAGTTAAGAATACTTGTAAATAGTTTCTAATATAAAAATCAACCCTCTAAAGTTCATTTTTGCAAAAATAAACACTCTATCTTTAACTCAAATTGAGATATTGACCGATTTTTAACCTCACATTTTTAGCCAAAAATGTACATTGGAAAATATTTAAAAACCACCCAAAACTGGGTAGAGAGAAAATTTTTGACTTCACCATTCCATTCTACGTACTTTCTTTCATATGTATATCAATTTTCATAATTTTTTGTTGAATGGTCTACAAATAAACACAATTTGAATTCACCAGAAAACTGTCGAATTTTAGTGCGCAAGCGATGCGTCAGTCGCGCATTAAAATTCAGCAAATTTAGGGCAAATATTATCTTCAAAATATTTAAATAAAACTTAGTCCAGACGGTTTTAAGATTTGCAAATGAGTTAATTTATATTTTAAACCCCGTAGAACACGAATTTCGTGTTAATTTTAAGATAATTTAAGCCGTTGAGGAGTTTTGAGCAAAATAAAATGTATGTTTTTGGAGCCAATTTTTTCCAAAACGACCCTATTTTTCGCAATTCCTAAGGCCTTTTTGACACTTTTAAAATATTAATATATATGAAATCGACCCTCTAGAGTAGGTTTTTGCAAAAATTAACCTTCTATGTTTAACCGAAATTAAAATATTAACAAATTTGTAACCTCACATTTTTAGCCAAAAATATACAATTTTTGAACCAGGGTTTTAGAAGATTTTAACCACTTTTATACTGTTAATATACAAATCAACCCTTTAAAGTTCATTTTTGCAAAATTAAACATTCTATCTTTAACTCAAATCGAGATATTGACAGATTTTTAACCTCACATTTTTAGCCAAAAATGTACAATGTTTGAACCAGGTTTTGAGAAGTTTTTAACCAGAAATTTAACCACTTTTATACTGTTAATATACAAATCAACTTTCTAAAGTTCATTTTTGCAAAAATACACACTATATCTTTAACTCAAATTGAGATATCGACCGATATTTAACCTCACATTTTTAACCAAAAATGTACAATTTTTGAACCAGGGTTTGAGAAGTTTTTAACCAGAAATTTAACCACTTTTATACTATTAATATACAAATCAACCCTCTAAAGTTCATTTTTGCAAAAATAAACACTGTATCTTTAACTCAAATTGAGATATCGACCGATATTTAACCTCACATTTTTAACCAAAAATGTACAATTTTTGAACCAGGGTTTAAGAAGTTTTTAACCAGAAATTTAACCACTTTTATACTGTTAATATACAAATCAACCCTCTAAAGTTTATTTTTACAAAAATAAATTGTTATATTGAACCATTTTGTTTGAAATATGTTCAAATTACCTGTGAAGGTCTTTCTTAATATCGTCCATACACTTGGGATCTCCGGGTTCCTTCAAATACTTTTCATAATGCCCTGGATATTTATCCAGAAGAATCTTCCCTCCGCATAAATATAACCATGCTTTAGGCCTCACGCTCATCGGAATTCCCTTACGACATCTTTCTCGTACTTTTTTATAATTTTTGTCCATGGCTGACTCCCATTTGTGCAGCATTCTCAACCATTTTTGCTCCCTTCGTAAGACTGTCTCTGCGGGGACAACACTTTTCGCTTCTGGGCTGTATTGTGAGCCCCCAAAAAACCCGTGCCGATCGGGGACTTCAAATAATGTCGAAGCGTCGCTACATACAGATGTGTTATCTGTATTTGAATGATTTGATGAAACACTAGCCATTTTTAAAGTCTAAAACGAATGAACGGTGGACATTTTGCGCACCTACTCAAATTTATTAATTAATAGTCACGCCTTTCAAAATATTAATAAAGATAAACGGTTATTGCTATTTATTTACGTGTTGAAGATTGCGTTTGACGCCCATCTGTCAAATCGCGTGTCAAAATGAACATTTGATGATTGATTGCCAAATATTGTTAATTATTTCATAGTGTATTTATAATTTATATGCAAACGTTTCTGAATTTTCTAAATGTATTTACAACATATTTTAAGTATTTTACACAAATAATCAGTCTCATTAAAGTTCGAACATATTAGCGCTGTTGTCAGACCCAATGTTTGCAAGTTGAACAGTACATTATGTCTTATTTTAGCACACAAATGAATATTTTTCAGTATTTTGCAGTAGTTTTAAATGTAAAATAAGCTTATAGATATGCTTAATTTTATACATTCTACATAAATTTCGGTAAGTTTTATGTATAAGTAACATTTTTTATAGGTTATGGAACCAGACAGTTTTAAAATGTGAAAATGGGTGCACACGAATAAAAGATATATTTTCAAGCTCTTAAGGTAGGAAAAGTTGATTTTTATGAAGTTTATTACCTCCGTTAACCCGAAATTCTAACGAGTTAACAAATACTCGAAATCCGGTATATATATTCGCACCTAATTTTCGGGTACTTAGGGTTGAAAATTAGGGTTAGTGGTGCGAAAAATGAAATCTACGATGTTTTTTATATATTATACAAACTTTTGAACTGTTGAAATTCATTATTGTAAAAGTTATGAATGAATTTGTAATTTAGGAAGACGATAGAAAATTGGTGTTGTCATTTTTGTGGTTATATGAAGTTTGCACCTAATTTTTGGATATTTAGGGTTGAAATTAAGGGTTAACAGTACAAAAAATGAAATCTACGATGTTTTTTATATATTATACCAACTTTTGAATCGTTGAAATTCATTATTTTAAAAGTTATGAACGAATTACTAATTTAGGAAAACGACAAAAAATTTGTGTTGTAATTTTTGTGGTTATATGAAGTTGTGCCCTTTTTGTGTATTTAGGGTTGAAATTAAGAGTCGACAGTGTAAAAAACGTGTTCTACGGGGTTTGAAATATAAATTGACCTATTTTCAAACTTTAAAACCGTCTGGATAAAGTTTAATTTAAATATTTTCTAAAATGACGTACGTTGCAAATATTTCGCAATTCTTCCAAAACATTAAAACTTTTATTAGGATATGAATTCGGCTGAAATTTACAGGAAACACATAAAATTAACCGAAAATCATTTATTTATACTTAAAATTAGTCAATATTGTTAAATTTTTAATAAAAATATTCAAATTTATGGTTGAAATGTACTATACAACCTGCATAACATTCGGCTAACGCACCGCTCATTAAAATAATATATACATAAATTATACTGTATAGTACAATTATTTTGTATTTATTGTAATACTTATGGCCTATAGATGTGTAAAATATATCCAAATTATTTTATTTAGCTTCAATTACTATTTTGGCGTTGGGTAGAGTTCAGAATTTTTGTGCTCAACTGGTGGCAACATTGACAATATGGCGACTTATAACAAGACGTCAACAATCAATGAAAATAATAAATTATAAACGTACAACAATAGATTATAATGAAAATTGTGTGCCAAAAGTATTTATATGTTGGTTGAAATAGTTTTTAAACAGTCAAAAATCTATTAAACGATTTTTTTAATAAAATAATTTGGAAACGAGATTACTGCTGTCATCTTACTGCAAAGCGCTGAACTTGCAAGAAAATTATTTTTGTGCTCAACTGGTGGCAACATTGACAATATGGCGACTTGTTTTTATAACAAAAAGACGTCAATAATCAATGAAAATAATAAATTATAAACGTACAACAATGATTAGAGCTATGAAACTTAAGAAATATGTAAATAAAGGTACAGGGAATGTGTATTAAATAATAAAAATGTTCTATATTTGTACTGGTTGACGGTGCAATAGCAAATGTAGTGACATTAAAATGATAAGTGTTTTGTGAACGATATGTTAATATATTTGTGATTTCGTTTGTTACAAGTGTTGTTTATTGTTGTGGACAGTTGTACGAAGCTGCTGTGCAGACAAGCGGACAAACAGACATCGCATGTCGTGATCCTGGAGCTGTTGAACTTGGGAAACATCTTGAACGATTGCACGAAGACAGCGGGTATAAATGGCGCCCTGCAACCGTGAGGAGTCGCCCGGCGGATGGACAGCGGGGCAGACATTACACCTTGAAGCTATTAAGGTAAGAAAAGTTGTTTTTTATACAGTTTATAACCTCCAATAATTCGAAATTCTAACGAATTAACCAATACTCGAAATCTTTATCATACAGCGTTTATTCTTGCAAAACCGACGTTTCTTCATACATTTACACCTTTTTCAGGGTAAGTAAGATCTTTTTAAAGAATCTATAAGATTTTATTTACTCTGTAAAAGGTGTAAATGTATAAAGAAACGTCGGTTTTGCAAGAATAAATTCTGTATGCTTTCGAGTAATTGTTAACACTTAAATGTTTGTTTCTGATAAATTTCAGATGTGTGGAGACGAGCTGCTGTTGACCAGAGATGCTGAGAGACTTGGAGACGAGAGCCGCGGACTTCTACCGTTGGATTTCAGCCCTGGAGAACTTGTACGAGTCGACGCTATGGATTCCTTTTCAAGTAAAGTATTCCTTCCGTGTACCCCAGACTTTTGGTGATTTTTTAATGAATGCTTTGTTAGATAATTAATTTAGATATAATATTTCAAATCTGAGCCCCTAGCGGTTGATATTAAGGGAGTTATTAAAGTCTAAAGTAGGTTTTTGGAAATAACTGTGTCTAATAATGTTTTTCTGTGTGATTGCAGGATCAACAGCGGACCAAGGACCACTTAAGGACATCTCAGGATACATTATTAAATAATTAACTTAATTATATATTTTAGTTTCAAATAAAAAACGCCTTACCTTCACCCATGAATTCTTTTTAGCTTATTATACAAATAAAATGTTTATAATTGTTGTAATTGTGATTGTTGTTTATTTATTGTGTATACTATTATTAATTTTGTAACAATAATGTACTTGTAATTGTTGCAATAAATAATTATTTTTATTTAAAAAATGTTTTATTTATTCTTTTACAGATAGGTATTTGTTCAAAAGGTCATTGACCCCTACATATAATTCGACACTTTTCTAAAGCGTATATTCTTTAAAAAACTTTAAATTCCGAGTGCTCTTCTCCTTCCTGTTATCCGGATACCAAAATTGACAAAAGTGGTGCCCATTTCGGCACCACTTTGTCGACTTTTGTTGAAAACTTCTGATGGTATCGGGATAACAGGAACGAGAAGAGCACTCGAAATTTAATTTCCGAGTGCTCTTTGCATTCCTGTTATCCTGATACCATCAAAAATTTTCAACAAAACTGGGCAAATGTGGTGCCAAAAGTGCTCTTTGAATTCCTGTTATCCTGATACCATCAGAAATTTTCAACAAAGTGGTGCCCATCGTCATCAAAAAAGAAGCATCAATGCACGAAATAAAAATTTTTTCGGTGCATGGATGCTTCAAAGAAGCAGTCATGCACGGTTTTATAGATTATAATCGTGTATAGATGCTACCTTAAAGTAGCATCTATCCACGAAAAAAATTTTTTATTCGAGTATAGATGCTACTTTCAGGTAGCATCTATGCACGAATAAATTTTTTTTTGTGTGCTTAGCGTCAGATAAATTTTATTTAATTTGGCCTTCGAATAGGGTTATTTTATTATTTAAAAAAGGTAAATAGGAAAGGATATAACAGGAACTTAAAAAATAAACATAAATTTTTATATATTCTGTTCTTTTATTATATAGTTTATAATACACACATAATATATATTAATATATAATACATTTTATTTACAATTTCTATAAATATATCCTGGGATGTCCTTAAGTGGTCCTTGGCCCGTTGTTGATCCTGTAATCACACAGAAAAACATTATAAGACACAGTTATTAACAGATATAAAATTTCAATTTTTTAGCTCTGTTAGTTTAGGAAATATTTAAAAAAACTCGATTTTTTTCAAGTAAACTACCCCTTCCGGTCACCCCAGAGTTTTGGTAATTTTTATATGAATGCATTATTAAATAATTAACTCAGATATAAAATTTCAAATTTTTAAATCTGTTAGTTTAGGAAATATTCTAAAAAAGTCGATTTTTTTTCAAGTAAACTACCCCTTCCGGTCACCCCAGAGTTTTGGTAATTTTTATAGGAATGCATTATTAAATAATTAACTCAGATATAAAATTACAAATTTTTAAATCTGTTAGTTTAGGAAATATTCTAAAAAAGTCGATTTTTTTTCAAGTAAACTACCCCTTCCGGTCACCCCAGAGTTTTGGTAATTTTTATATGAATGCATTATTAAATAATTAACTCAGATATAAAATTTCATATTTTTAACTCTGTTAGTTTAAGAAATATTCCAAAAAAGTCGATTTTTTTTCAAGTAAACTACCCCTTCCGGTCACCCCAGAGTTTTGGTAATTTTTATATGAATGCATTATTAAATAGTTAACTCAGATATAAAATTTCAAATTTTTAAATCTGTTAGTTTAGGAAATATTCTAAAAAAGTCGATTTTTTTTCAAGTAAACTACCCCTTCCGGTCACCCCAGAGTTTTGGTAATTTTTATATGAATGCATTATTAAATAATTAACTCAGATATAAAATTTCATATTTTTAACTCTGTTAGTTTAGGAAATATTCCAAAAAAGTCGATTTTTTTTCAAGTAAATTACCCCTTCCGGCTACCCCAGAGTTTTGGTAATTTTTATATGAATGCATTACTAAATAATTAACTCAGATATAAAATTTCATATTTTTAACTCTGTTAGTTTAGGAAATATTCCAAAAAAGTCGATTTTTTTTCAAGTAAACTACTCCTTCCGGCCACCCCAGAGTTTTGGTAATTTTTATATGAATGCATTATTAAATAATTAACTCAGATATAAAATTTCATATTTTTAACTCTGTTAGTTTAGGAAATATTCTAAAAAAGTCGATTTTTTTTCAAGTAAACTACCCCTTCCGGTCACCCCAGAGTTTTGGTAATTTTTATATGAATGCATTATTAAATAATTAACTCAGATATAAAATTTCAAATTTTTAAATCTGTTAGTTTAGGAAATATTCTAAAAAAGTCGATTTTTTTTCAAGTAAACTACCCCTTCCGGTCACCCCAGAGATTTGGTAATTTTTATATGAATGCATTATTAAATAATTAACTCAGATATAAAATTTCATATTTTTAACTCTGTTAGTTTAGGAAATATTCTAAAAAAGTCGATTTTTTTTCAAGTAAACTACCCCTTCCGGTCACCCCAGAGATTTGGTAATTTTTATATGAATGCATTATTAAATAATTAACTCAGATATAAAATTTCAAATTTTTAAATCTGCTAGTTTAGGAAATATTTCAAAAAAGTCGATTTTTTTTCAAGTAAACTACCCCTTCCGGTCACCCCAGAGATTTGGTAATTTTTACATGAATGCATTATTAAATAATTAACTCAGATATAAAATTTCAAATTTTTAAATCTGCTAGTTTAGGAAATATTTCAAAAAAGTCGATTTTTTTTCAAGTAAACTACCCCTTCCGGTCACCCCAGAGTTTTGGTAATTTTTATATGAATGCACTATTAAATAATTAACTCAGATATAAAATTTCAAATTTTTAAATCTGTAAGTTTAGGAAATATTCTAAAAAAGTCGATTTTTGTTCAAGTAAACTACCCCTTCCGGTAACCCCAGAGTTTTGGTTATTTTTATATGAATGCATTATTAAATAATTAACTCAGATATAAAATTTCATATTTTTAACTCTGTTAGTTTAGGAAATATTCTAAAAAAGTCGATTTTTTTTCAAGTAAACTACCCCTTCCGGTCACCCCAGAGTTTTGGTAATTTTTATATGAATGCATTATTAAATAATTAACTCAGATATAAAATTTCAAATTTTTAAATCTGTTAGTTTAGGAAATATTTAAAAATAGTAAATTTTTTTTCAAGTAAACTACCCCTTCCGGTCACCCCAGAGTTTTGGTAATTTTTATATGAATGCATTATTAAATAATTAACTCAGATATAAAGTTTCAAATTTTTATCTATGTTAGTTAAAGGAATATTTAAAAAAAATCGATTTACAAAAAGGGTGCCTATCATTCCGATTGTCAAGTATGTAGGCCATAATTTACCTTAATGCTTCCCCACTTCAATAACGGCGAGTGCATATTGATTTGGGTGTGACAGAGAAAGATATATTGTAAGACAGAGACAACACTACATAGAATAACAAAGACAGGGGGTGAACACTCACTCGCAAATATTTGTTTATTTTAGACAAAGAGGTGAATATATAACTATTTCATTTTAATGAACTCTTCTTATTACTATAATTTTTATTGGGAAACATGGTGTTCACTCCTGTTTGTATTACTCTATGATCACAGAGATATGTACACGCGTGGACTGAACACCATGTTTTCCAATAAAAATTATAGTAATAAGAAGAGTTCATTAAAATGAAATAGTTATATATTCACCTCTTTGTCTAAAATAAGCAAATATTTGCGAGTGAGTGTTCACACCTATCTGTGTTATTCTATGTCGTGTTGTCTCTGTCTTACAATATATCTTTCTCTGTCACACAAATCAATATGGACTCACCGTTATTGAAGTGGGGAGCATTAAGGTAATAATTATGGCCTACATACTTGACAATCGGAATGATAGGCACCCTTTTCGCAAATCGATTTTTTTTAAATATTTCTTTACCTGACAGATAAAAATTTGAAACTATACATCTAAGCTAATTATTTAATAAAGCATTCCTCTAAAAATTACCAAAAATCTGGGGAGATCGGAAGGGGTAGTTTACTTGAAAAAAAAATGACTTTTTTAAAATATTTCCTAAACTAACAATTAAAAATTTGAAATTTAATATTTAAGTTAATTATTTGACAATGCATTCATATAAAAATTACCAAAAATCTGGGGTGACCGGAAGGGGTAGTTTACTTGAAAAAAAATTGACTATTTTTAAATATTTCCTAAACTAACAGAATTAAAAATTTGAAATTTTATATCTAAGTTAACTATTTAACAATGCATTCATATAAAAATTACCAAAAATCTGGGGTGACCGGAAGGGGTAGTTTACTTGAAAAAAAATTGACTATTTTTAAATATTTCCTAAACTAACAGAATTAAAAATTTGAAATTTTATATCTAAGTTAACTATTTAACAATGCATTCATATAAAAATTACCAAAAATCTGGGGTGACCGGAAGGGGTAGTTTACTTGAAAAAAAATTGACTATTTTTAAATATTTCCTAAACTAACAGAATTAAAAATTTGAAATTTTATATCTAAGTTAACTATTTAACAATGCATTCATATAAAAATTACCAAAAATCTGGGGTGAACAGAAGGGGTAGTTTACTTGAAAAAAAATTGACTATTTTTAAATATTTCCTAAACTAACAAAATTAAAAATTTGAAATTTTATATCTAAGTTAACTATTTAACAATGCATTCATATAAAAATTACCAAAAATCTGGGGTGACCGGAAGGGGTAGTTTACTTGAAAAAAAATTGACTATTTTTAAATATTTCCTAAACTAACAAAATTAAAAATTTGAAATTTTATATCTAAGTTAACTATTTAACAATGCATTCATATAAAAATTACCAAAAATCTGGGGTGACCGGAAGGGGTAGTTTACTTGAAAAAAAATTGACTATTTTTAAATATTTCCTAAACTAACAGAATTAAAAATTTGAAATTTTATATCTAAGTTAACTATTTAACAATGCATTCATATAAAAATTACCAAAAATCTGGGGTGACCGGAAGGGGTAGTTTACTTGAAAAAAAATTGACTATTTTTAAATATTTCCTAAACTAACAGAATTAAAAACTTGAAATTTTATATCTAAGTTAACTATTTAACAATGCATTCATATAAAAATTACCAAAAATCTGGGGTGAACAGAAGGGGTAGTTTACTTGAAAAAAAATTGACTATTTTTAAATATATCCTAAACTAACAGAATTAAAAATTTGAAATTTTATATCTAAGTTAACTATTTAACAATGCATTCATATAAAAATTACCAAAAATCTGGGGTGACCGGAAGGGGTAGTTTACTTGAAAAAAAATTGACTATTTTTAAATATTTCCTAAACTAACAGAATTAAAAATTTGAAATTTTATATCTAAGTTAACTATTTAACAATGCATTCATATAAAAATTACCAAAAATCTGGGGTGACCGGAAGGGGTAGTTTACTTGAAAAAAAATTGACTATTTTTAAATATTTCCTAAACTAACAGAATTAAAAATTTGAAATTTTATATCTAAGTTAACTATTTAACAATGCATTCATATAAAAATTACCAAAAATCTGGGGTGACCGGAAGGGGTAGTTTACTTGAAAAAAAATTGACTATTTTTAAATATTTCCTAAACTAACAGAATTAAAAATTTGAAATTTTATATCTAAGTTAACTATTTAACAATGCATTCATATAAAAATTACCAAAAATCTGGGGTGAACAGAAGGGGTAGTTTACTTGAAAAAAAATTGACTATTTTTAAATATATCCTAAACTAACAGAATTAAAAATTTGAAATTTTATATCTAAGTTAACTATTTAACAATGCATTCATATAAAAATTACCAAAATTCTGGGGTGAACAGAAGGGGTAGTTTACTTGAAAAAAGATTGACTGTTTTTAAATATTTCCTAAACTAACAGAATTAAAAATTTGAAATTTTATATCTAAGTTAACTATTTAACAATGCATTCATATAAAAATTACCAAAAATCTGGGGTGACCGGAAGGGGTAGTTTACTTGAAAAAAAATTGACTATTTTTAAATATTTCCTAAACTAACAGAATTAAAAATTTGAAATTTTATATCTAAGTTAACTATTTAACAATGCATTCATATAAAAATTACCAAAAATCTGGGGTGAACAGAAGGGGTAGTTTACTTGAAAAAAATTGACTATTTTTAAATATTTCCTAAACTAACAAAATTAAAAATTTGAAATTTTATATCTAAGTTAACTATTTAACAATGCATTCATATAAAAATTACCAAAAATCTGGGGTGACCGGAAGGGGTAGTTTACTTGAAAAAAAATTGACTATTTTTAAATATTTCCTAAACTAACAAAATTAAAAATTTGAAATTTTATATCTAAGTTAACTATTTAACAATACATTCATATAAAAATTACCAAAAATCTGGGGTGACCGGAAGGGGTAGTTTACTTGAAAAAAAATTGACTATTTTTAAATATTTCCTAAACTAACAGAATTAAAAATTTGATATTTTATATCTAAGTTAACTATTTAACAATGCATTCATATAAAAATTACCAAAAATCTGGGGTGACCGGAAGGGGTAGTTTACTTGAAAAAAAATTGACTATTTTTAAATATTTCCTAAACTAACAAAATTAAAAATTTGAAATTTTATATCTAAGTTAACTATTTAACAATACATTCATATAAAAATTACCAAAAATCTGGGGTGACCGGAAGGGGTAGTTTACTTGAAAAAAATTTGACTATTTTTAAATATTTCCTAAACTAACAGAATTAAAAATTTGATATTTTATATCTAAGTTAACTATTTAACAATGCATTCATATAAAAATTACCAAAAATCTGGGGTGACCGGAAGGGGTAGTTTACTTGAAAAAAAATTGACTATTTCTAAATATTTCCTAAACTAACAGAATTAAAAATTTGAAATTTTATATCTAAGTTAACTATTTAACAATGCATTCATATAAAAATTACCAAAAATCTGGGGTGACCGGAAGGGGTAGTTTACTTGAAAAAAAATTGACTATTTCTAAATATTTCCTAAACTAACAGAATTAAAAATTTGATATTTTATATCTAAGTTAACTATTTAACAATGCATTCATATAAAAATTACCAAAAATCTGGGGTGACCGGAAGGGGTAGTTTACTTGAAAAAAAATTGACTATTTTTAAATATTTCCTAAACTAACAGAATTAAAAATTTGATATTTTATATCTAAGTTAACTATTTAACAATGCATTCATATAAAAATTACCAAAAATCTGGGGTGACCGGAAGGGGTAGTTTACTTGAAAAAAAATTGACTATTTTTAAATATTTCCTAAACTAACAGAATTAAAAATTTGATATTTTATATCTAAGTTAACTATTTAACAATGCATTCATATAAAAATTACCAAAAATCTGGGGTGACCGGAAGGGGTAGTTTACTTGAAAAAAAATTGACTATTTTTAAATATTTCCTAAACTAACAGAATTAAAAATTTGATATTTTATATCTAAGTTAACTATTTAACAATGCATTCATATAAAAATTACCAAAAATCTGGGGTGACCGGAAGGGGTAGTTTACTTGAAAAAAAATTGACTATTTTTAAATATTTCCTAAACTAACAGAATTAAAAATTTGATATTTTATATCTAAGTTAACTATTTAACAATGCATTCATATAAAAATTACCAAAAATCTGGGGTGACCGGAAGGGGTAGTTTACTTGAAAAAAAATTGACTATTTCTAAATATTTCCTAAACTAACAGAATTAAAAATTTGATATTTTATATCTAAGTTAACTATTTAACAATGCATTCATATAAAAATTACCAAAAATCTGGGGTGACCGGAAGGGGTAGTTTACTTGAAAAAAAATTGACTATTTTTAAATATTTCCTAAACTAACAAAATTAAAAATTTGAAATTTTATATCTAAGTTAACTATTTAACAATGCATTCATATAAAAATTACCAAAAATCTGGGGTGACCAGAAGGGGTAGTTTACTTGAAAAAAATTGACTATTTTTAAATATTTCCTAAACTAACAGAATTAAAAATTTGATATTTTATATCTAAGTTAACTATTTAACAATGCATTCATATAAAAATTACCAAAAATCTGGGGTGACCGGAAGGGGTAGTTTACTTGAAAAAAAATTGACTATTTCTAAATATTTCCTAAACTAACAGAATTAAAAATTTGATATTTTATATCTAAGTTAACTATTTAACAATGCATTCATATAAAAATTACCAAAAATCTGGGGTGACCGGAAGGGGTAGTTTACTTGAAAAAAAATTGACTATTTTTAAATATTTCCTAAACTAACAGAATTAAAAATTTGAAATTTTATATCTAAGTTAACTATTTAACAATGCATTCATATAAAAATTACCAAAAATCTGGGGTGACCGGAAGGGGTAGTTTACTTGAAAAAAAATTGACTATTTTTAAATATTTCCTAAACTAACAGAATTAAAAATTTGATATTTTATATCTAAGTTAACTATTTAACAATGCATTCATATAAAAATTACCAAAAATCTGGGGTGACCGGAAGGGGTAGTTTACTTGAAAAAAAATTGACTATTTCTAAATATTTCCTAAACTAACAGAATTAAAAATTTGATATTTTATATCTAAGTTAACTATTTAACAATGCATTCATATAAAAATTACCAAAAATCTGGGGTGACCAGAAGGGGTAGTTTACTTGAAAAAAATTGACTATTTTTAAATATTTCCTAAACTAACAGAATTAAAAATTTGATATTTTATATCTAAGTTAACTATTTAACAATGCATTCATATAAAAATTACCAAAAATCTGGGGTGACCGGAAGGGGTAGTTTACTTGAAAAAAAATTGACTATTTTTAAATATTTCCTAAACTAACAAAATTAAAAATTTGAAATTTTATATCTAAGTTAACTATTTAACAATGCATTCATATAAAAATTACCAAAAATCTGGGGTGAACAGAAGGGGTAGTTTACTTGAAAAAAAATTGACTATTTTTAAATATTTCCTAAACTAACAGAATTAAAAATTTGAAATTTTATATCTAAGTTAACTATTTAACAATGCATTCATATAAAAATTACCAAAAATCTGGGGTGAACAGAAGGGGTAGTTTACTTGAAAAAAAATTGACTATTTTTAAATATTTCCTAAACTAACAGAATTAAAAATTTGATATTTTATATCTAAGTTAACTATTTAACAATGCATTCATAAAAAAATTACCAAAAATCTGGGGTGAACAGAAGGGGTAGTTTACTTGAAAAAAAATTGACTATTTTTAAATATTTCCTAAACTAACAGAATTAAAAATTTGAAATTTTATATCTAAGTTAACTATTTAACAATGCATTCATATAAAAATTACCAAAAATCTGGGGTGAACAGAAGGGGTAGTTTACTTGAAAAAAAATTGACTATTTTTAAATATTTCCTAAACTAACAGAATTAAAAATTTGATATTTTACATCTAAGTTAACTATTTAACAATGCATTCATAAAAAAATTACCAAAAATCTGGGGTGAACAGAAGGGGTAGTTTACTTGAAAAAAATGACTATTATTAAATATTTCCTAAACAGAATTAAAAATTTGAAATTTTATATCTAAGTTAATTATTTAACAATGCATTCATATAAAAATCACTAAAAGTCTGGGGTACACCGAAGGAGTACTTTACTTGAAGAGGAAGAAACGTTGGTTAACTCGTTAGAATTTCGAATTATTGGAGGTTATAAACTGAATAAAAAACAACTTTGCTTACCATAACAGCTTCAAGTTGTAATGTCTGCCCCGCTGGCCATCTGCTCGGCGACTCCTCACAGTTGCAGGGCCCCATTTTTGCACGCTGTCTTCGGGCAATCGTTCAAGAAGTTTCCCAAGTTCAACAGCTCCAGGATCACCACAAGCGAAGTCTGTTTGTCCACCCGTCTGCACAGCAGCTTCGTACAACTGTCCACAACAATAAACAACACTTGTAGCAAACGAAATCACAAATATATTAACGTATCGTTCACAAAACGCTGTCCTTTTTAATGTCACTACATCTGCTATTGCACCATCAACGAGTGAAAACATAGAACAATTTTATTATTTAATACACATTCCTTGTACATTTATTTGCATATTGCCTAAGTTTCATAGCTCTAATCATTGTTGTACGCTTATAATTTATTATTTTCATTGATTGTTGACGTCTATTTGTTATAAAAACAGGTCGCCATATTGTCAATGTTGCCACCAGTTGAGCACAAAAATCTGAACTCTGACCAAAGCCAAAATATTAATTAAAGCTAAATAAAATCATTTGCATATATTTTACGCGTCTATAAGCCATAAGTATTACAATAAATATTAATAATAATACGTTTGTACTTTATAATTTTCATTGATGTTGACGTTTTAATATAAAAATAGGTAGCCATATTGTCAATGTTGCCACCAGTTGAACACAAAAAGAATTTTCTTGAAGTTCATCGCTTTGCTGTAAGATGGCAGCAGCAATCTCGTTTCCATATTTTTAGTTTATTTAGGGCATTTGAGTGCTTAAAATCTGTTTCAACTAACATATAAATACTTTCGGCACACTATTTTCATTATGATTTAAGAAATAACCCAAGTTGTCATATGTTTTATGTATATATATCATTTGTAATTTATTATTTTCATGTTGACGTCTTATGAATGACATATTGTCAATGTTGCCACCAGTTGAACACAAAAATTGTTGCAAGTTCAGCGCTTTGCTGTAAGATGGCAGCAGTAATCTCGTTTCCAAATTGATCAAAAAATCGTTTAATAGATTTTCGACTGTTTAAAAACTATGTCAACCAATAAATAAATACTTGTGGCACACAATTTTCATTATAATTATATTTAAGAAATAAGCCAAATTGTCATAAGTTTTATCTATTTATTTCAATACATATACATAAGCTAATGCTATGTATTAATTAATACATTTACAATTGAAAATTTTGATACGACAATGTAACTATATATTTTAACAATCAACAGAATCCCATTCATTCGAAACATTAATATCATTAACTAGCAAATTTGAAACCCTATAATGCGGCTCAACAACTCTTATAATAAAAATTATTAATTATTACTGAAACACAAACGAAAAAAAAAAAAATTTTTCGATGACGAATAAAATATATCCGAAGAAAGATGTTTACAAACAACCCCCTACAACTGAAAAATCGGCAGGAAATAGCCCGAATGTTACGTTCTTTCAATATTTAAAAATAAGTTTCGTCTAAGTTTTTATTTTTTGTCATCAAAAAATAAATATTTTCGTCTATATTTCAGAAATAACTGATTTTCGAAGTAAAATATGGCTCCAATAATCTAAAATACTGTTTAAAATTATAACAATAACTTGAGTTTTAAGATTTATAAACAAATATCTTAAATCAAGTTTAAAATACAAAAATATGTGATATTTTAAGTGTTTCCAATATTTTTAATAAGTGTCGGTAACTTCCATGATTTTAAAACAACGCGTTTTTTACAATTTGCGGGAAAATTTAAATCAATTCTTTTAAAAAACATGTAAACTCCGTATAAGACGATATTTGATATAATTTTCGTTAGTTTCGCTCGAACACGGTTATAAAATGTTAAATAAGTTTTTAAATAAATTAGAACAGTTTGGAATATTTCTAAACAATTCTGAATAAATTTGAGACAGTTTGAAACATTTCTAAACAATTCTGAATAAATTTGAGACAGTTTGAAACAATTTAAAACATATTTAGACAATGCCAAATAAATTTGAGATGGTTTGAATCAATTTAAAACATATTTGGACAATGCCAGATAAATTTGAGACAGTTAGAAACATTTTTAGATAATTCTGAATAAATTTGAGACAGTTTAAAACATTTCTAAACAATTCTGAATAAATTTAAGACAATTTGAAACATTTCTAAACAATTCTGAATAAATTTGAGACAGTTTGAAACATTTCTAAACAGTTCTGAAAAAATTTGATACAGTTTGAAACAATTTGAAACATTTATAGACAATGCCAAATAAATTTGAGACAGTTAGAAACATTTTTAGATAATTCTGAATAAATTTGAGACAGTTTGAAACATTTCCAAACAATTCTGAATAAATTTGAGACAGTTTGAAACAATTTAAAACATATTTAGACAATGGCAAATAAATTTGAGACAGTTAGAAACATTTTTAGATAATTCCGAATAAATTTGAGACAGTTTGAAACATTTTTAGATAATTCCGAATAAATTTGAGACAGTTTGAAACATTTCTAAACAATTCTGAATAAATATGAGACAGTTTGAAATAATTTAAAACATTTAGACAATGACAAATAAATTTGAGACAGTTAGAAACATTTCTAAACAATTCTGAATGAATTTGAGACAGTTTAAAACATTTCTAAACAATTCTGAATAAATATGAGACAGTTTGAAACAATTTAAAACATTTAGACAATGCCAAATAAATTTGAGACAGTTAGAAACATTTCTAAACAATTCTGAATGAATTTGAGACAGTTTAAAACATTTCTAAACAATTCTGAGTGAATTTGAGACAGTTTGAAACATTTCTAAACAATTCTGAATAAATTTGAGACACTTTGAAACAATTTAAAACATATTTAGACAATACCAAATAAATTCGAGACAGTTAGAAACATTTTTAGATAATTCTGAATAAATTTGAGACAGTTTGAAACATTTCTAAACTATTCTGAATAAATTTGAGACAGTTTGAAACAATTTAAAACATATTTAGACAATGGCAAATAAATCTGAGACAGTTTGAAACATTTTTAGATAATTCCGAATAAATTTGAGACAGTTTGAAACATTTCTAAACAATTCTGAATAAATATGAGACAGTTTGAAACAATTTAAAACATTTAGACAATGCCAAATAAATTTGAGACAGTTAGAAACATTTCTAAACAATTCTGAATGAATTTGAGACAGTTTAAAACATTTCTAAACAATTCTGAATGAATTTGAGACAGTTTGAAACATATCTAAACAATTCTGAATAAATTTCAGACCGTTTGAAACATTTCTAAACAATTCTGAATAAATTTGAGACAGTTTGAAACATATCTAAACAATTCTGAATAAATTTCAGACCGTTTGAAACATTTCTAAACAATTCTGAATAAATTTGAGACAGTTTGAAACATTTCTAAACAATTCTGAATAAATTTGAGACAGTTTGAAACAATTTAAAACATTTTTAGACAATGCCAAATAAATTCGAGACAGTTAAAAACATTTTTAGATAATTCTGAATAAATTTGAGACAGTTTGAAATATTTCTAAACAATTCTGAATAAATATGAGACAGTTTGAAACAATTTAAAACATATTTAGACAATGCCCAATAAATTTGAGACAGTTAGAAACATTTTTAGGTAATTCTGAATAAATTTGAGACAGTTTGAAACATTTCTAAACAATTCTGAATAAATTTGAGACAGTTTGAAACATTTCTAAACAATTCTGAATAAATTTCAGACAGTTTGAAACATTTCTAAACAATTCTGAATAAATTTGAGACAGTTTGAAACATTTCTAAACAATTCTGAATAAATTTGAGACAGTTTGAAACATTTCTAAACAATTCTGAATAAATTCCAAACAGTTTGAAACATTTCTAAACAATTCTGAATAAATTTGAGACAATTTGAAACATTTCTAAACAATTCTGAATAAATTTGAGACAGTTTGAAACATTTCTAAACAATTCTGAATAAATTCCAGACAGTTTGAAACATTTCTAAACAATTCTGAATAAATTTGAGACAATTTGAAACATTTCTAAACAATTCTGAATAAATTTGAGACAGTTTGAAACATTTCTAAACAATTCTGAATAAATTTGAGACAGTCTGAAACATTTCTAAACAATTCTGAATAAATTTGAGACAGTTTCAAACAATTTAAAACATATTTAGACAATGCCAAATAAATTTGAGACAGTTAGAAACATTTTTAGACAATTCTGAATAAATTTGAGACAGTTTGAAACATTTCTAAACAGTTCTGAATAAATTTGAGACAGTTTGAAACAATTTAAAACATTTTTAGACAATGCCAAATAAATCTGAGACAGTTAAAAACATTTTTAGATAATTCTGAATAAATTTGAGACAGTTTGAAACATTTCCAAACAATTCTGAATAAATTTGAGGCAGTTTGAAACAATTTAAAAGAAAATTATTTTTTTACAAAATACGTGCGGATAAATTTAAATCAATAATTCTTTTAAAAAACATGTAAACTCCGTATAAGACGATATTTGATATAATTTTCGTTAGTTTCGCTCGAACACGGTTATAAATTTTTTAATAAGTTTTTAAATATTTCGTGTTACAAAATATAAATAAATATAGTTGCCTTTAAAATTGAGAGTTGTTGTTCACTTATAAATACGTCGTGCTCAAGTGTAAATACAGCTTTATATTTAACTATATTGAACAATTTTAACATATGTTTAAATTGTTTATTTTAATCCATAGTTGAATTTTATATTCGTTTCTTGTTTACACCCAATTTCAAATAAAAACAGCATAAAAATGTGCCATTTTTACCCAAAATGGGTGTAGTATATTCCTATAACTTTAGGGACGAAAAGTATATTTTTTTAAATACAGGATGTCATGTGAGTAAAGTGCCATAGTTGTAAAAGTTGTCGGACTCTAAAAATCAAGTTTTAAAAACAATATTTTTATGGAGAAGTGCGCCAAAACAGTCACCATTAATAAAAATGTCTAATTCATGTTTCGTGGCACGTTATTTACATAACATTCGGTATAATGGGAAGTGCACCATTTTGTATGTTTGATATAGAAACTGTTGTACAATGTACAACGCTGAAATGGAAGAATTTTGGGTAAAATATAATGATTTTAATCAAATTTGGCCGTTTTTAAAATAAAATCAAATAATTTTCCGATTAGGTCCCCAACAGCCTTCCTTGCGGCACACCATTCGTTTTAAAAAGGGCGAATTTGATTGGATCATCGCAAAAATGAAATAATACTGTTTATTGTCTAAGTTTTTCACCAATTCGACTTAGTTTAATTTAGGAAGAACAGTATGATACGTAATGTGTCCTATTTTGTAATAAATCCATGCTAGATATTACAAAATAGAAATTGAGAGAGGCAGACAAAATATATTGAGAGAAAATGTTGGTGCTTCAACTATGAATCGTACAAAAATCGTAGAATTCAGAGTTCGTTACATTATTTACCACTGTGTTGCTGGCTGGCTATCAAATTGTTTATTTGGAGAATTTGTCAAACCTGCAAATGAGAAATATGCTATAATGGGACCTCCAAATAATTCTGAATAAATTTTATACAGTTGAGAAATATTGAAATTAGTTTAGACGAGGTTTGTCTAAAAATAATACGACCTGTAATTTAGTTTGAAACAATTTAAAACAATTCTGAATAAATTTGAGACAGTTTGAAACAATTTAAAATATTTTTAGACAATGCCAAATAAATTTGAGACAGCTACAAACATTTTTAGATAATTCTGAATAAATTTGAGACAGTTTAAGACATTTTTACACAATTCTGAATACATTTAAGAAAGTTTGATACATTTTATGCAATTCTGAATAAATTGAGCACAGTTTGAAACATTTTTTAAATATTCTGAATAAAATGAGAACAGTTTTAAACATTTTTAAACAATTCTGAATAAATTTGAGACTGTTACAACATTTTTAGATAATTCTGAATAAATTTAAGACAGTTTGATACATTTTATGCAATTCTGAATAAATTGAGAACAGTTTGAAACATTTTTTAAATATTCTGAATAAATTTGAGACAGTTTGATACGTTTTATGCAATTCTGAATAAATTTGAGTTAGTTTGAAACATTATTGAACAATTCTGACTAAAATGAGAACAGGTTTAAACATTTTTAAACAATTCTGAATAAATTTGAGACAGTTACAAACATTTTTAGATAATTCTGAATAAATTTGAGACAGTTCGAAGCAATTTAAAACATTTTTAGACAATGCCAAATAAATTTGAGACAGTTACAAACATTTTTAGAGAATTCTGAATAAATTTGAGACAGTTTGATACATTTTATGCAATTCTGAATAAATTGAGAACAGTTTGAAACATTTTTTAAATATTCTGAATAAATTTGAGACAGTTTGATACGTTTTATGCAATTCTGAATAAATTTGAGTTAGTTTGAAATATTATTAAACAATTCTGAATAAAATGAGAACAGGTTTAAACATTTTTAAACAATTCTGAATAAATTTGAGACAGTTACAAACATTTTTAGATAATTCTGAATAAATTTGAGACAGTTTGATACATTTTATGCAAATCTGAATAAATTGAGAACAGTTTGAAACATTTTTAAACAATTCTTAATAAATTTGAGACAGTTTGAAACAACTTAAAATATTTTTAGACAATGCCAAATAAATTTGAGACAGTTTGAAACACTTTAAAACATTTTTAGACAATGTCAAATAAATTTGAGACAGTTCAAAATATTTTTAGATAAATCTGAATAAATTTGAGACAGTTCGAAACATTTTTAGACGATTCTGAATAAATTTGAGACAATTTAATACATTTTATGCAATTCTGAATAAATTGAGAACAGTTTGGAACATTTTTAAACAATTCTTAATAAATTTGAGACAGTTTGAAACACCTTAAAATATTTTTAGAGAATGCCAAATAAATTTGAGACAGTTAGAAACATTTTTAGATAATTCTGAATAAATTTGAGACAGTTTGAATCATTTTTAGACAATTCTGAATAAATTTGAGACAGTTAGAAACATTTTTAGACAATTCTGAATAAATTTGAGACAGTTTTGATCATTTTTAGACAATTCTGAAAAAATTTGAGACAGTTACAAACATTTTTAGATAATTCTGAATAAATTTGAGACAGTTTGAAACATTTGTAAACAATTCTGAATAAATTTGAGACAGTTAGAAACATGTTTAGATAATTCCGAATAAATTTGAGACAGTTACAAACATTTTTAGATAATTCTGAATATATTTGAGACAATTTGAAACATTTTTAGACAATTCTGAGAAGGTCGGATTCTTTTTAGACAAGCCCCATATTCTGAATTAGTTTTAGACAGTTCGGAAGTATTTAAAATATGTAGCGAAGTTTTTAAATACAAATCATGCAAAATTAATAATCATGCAACAATTTCAGTAAACACTGTGCTAGATATTGAGAAATTGTGCCTATACAAGAATTTCTGATGACCACAACCGCCCGGTTTTAGTTAATTTGAATCCCATCTGACACATATTTACCGTCCTGTCTACCTGGCGTGTACGTGACTTGGCCAGATTGATTAAGCGCCGTGTTTTCGGTGGCCGGGGGCGCCGGCATCGCGTACACTTGCTGCTGGGGCACAGTCCCGGGTTGGGGCTGTGATGTCACAGCGTCACCGCGGCCCCCAAGGACTTCATCGTCGGAGAAATCCTCCTGAAACAATAAATAAATACATTTTAGACAGTTGAGAAATGTTTAAATCATTTTCAGACAATTCTGAATAAATTTGAGACTTTTAAATAATTTAAAACACTTTTAAATAAAGGGGAAGCCGCATGTCTAAACACTCAATAGATGGCGCGGTTGTAGAGTCATATGTTACCGGCTTATTACGTCATAGACCGGACTGCAATCAGCGAGTTTTGTACTAATTAAAAAACGCAATAAAACAAAATTTAAGCCATACAAGTAATTTATTTTATGTAAAATATTTAAAAACATTTCATTGTATTCTAATTATTTCCAAATACACAATTCCTTGCGATTCCTATTAAAAATAAAAAGTGTTAATGCCAAATTCTAAATAAAATAGCTAACAATCAAAACAACGATTTAATGATTTTTAATTTGCTTCTATACCATGTTTACCATAAAGACAATAACTGAAATTATTTATATATCAAACTGTTTTGTTTAAATATTAATTAGATCGCAAACTACCGATTGAAATCGTTTTATTATTTGATTGGTTGCCCGATTTTAAAACCAACACGCACGCCTTTTGCTCCCGCCAAAGTTTGTAACACAATATTGTCAAACATAAAAAAAATATTACAGATACAAATTGAGACTGTTTGAAACATTTTTAGACAATTCTGAATAAATTTGAGACAGTTTGATACATTTTATGCAATTCTGAATAAATTGAGAACAGTTTGAAACATTTCTAAACAGTTCTGAATAAATTTGAAACAGTTTGAAATAAATTAAAACATTTTTAGACAATGCTAAATAAATTTGAGGCAGTCACAAACAATTTTAGATAATTCTGAATAAATTTGAGACAATTCAAAACATTTTTAGACAATTCTGAATAAATTTGAGACAGTTTAAAACAATTTAAAACAATTCTGAATAAGTTTGAGACAATTTGAAACAATTTATGCAATTCTGAATAAACTGAGAACAGTTTAAAACAATTCTGAATAAATTTGAGACAGTTTGAAACATTTCTAAACTATTCTGAATAAATTTGAGACAGTTTGAAACATTTCTAAACAATTCTGAATAAATTTGAGACAGTTTGAAACAATTTAAAACATATTTTGACAATGCCAAATAAATTTGAAACAGTTAGAAACATTTTTAGATAATTCTGAATAAATTTGAGACAGTTTGAAACATTTCTAAACAATTCTGTATAAATTTGAGACAGTTTGAAACAATTTAAAACATATTTAGACAATGCCAAATAAATTTGAGACAGTTAGAAACATTTTTAGATAATTCTGAATAAATTTGAGAGAGTTTGATACACTTTAAACAATTCTAAATAAATTAAGAACCGTTTGAAACATTTCTAAACAATTCTGAATAAATTTGAGACAGTTTGACACAATTTAAAACATTTTTAGACAATGCCAAATAAATTTGAGACAGTTACAAACATTTTTAGATAATTCTGAATAAATTTGAGACAGTTTGATACAATTTAAAACATTTTTCGACAATGCCAAATAAATTTGAGACAGTTTGATACACTTTAAACAATTCTAAATAAATTGAGAACCGTTTGAAACATTTCTAAACAATTCTGAATAAATTTGAGACAGTTTGACACAATTTAAAACATTTTTAGACAATGCCAAATAAATTTGAGACAGTTACAAACATTTTTAGATAATTCTGAATAAATTTGAGACAGTTTGATACAATTTAAAACATTTTTCGACAATGCCAAATAAATTTGAGAGAGTTTGATACACTTTAAACAATTCTAAATAAATTAAGAACCGTTTGAAACATTTCTAAACAATTCTGAATAAATTTGAGACAGTTTGACACAATTTAAAACATTTTTAGACAATGCCAAATAAATTTGAGACAGTTACAAACATTTTTAGATAATTCTGAATAAATTTGAGACAGTTTGATACAATTTAAAACATTTTTCGACAATGCCAAATAAATTTGAGACAGTTTGATACACTTTAAACAATTCTAAATAAATTGAGAACCGTTTGAAACATTTTTAAACAATTCTGAATAAATTTGAGACAGTTTGACACAATTTAAAACATTTTTAGACAATGACAAATAAATTTGAGACAGTTACAAACATTTGTAGATATTTCTGAATAAATTTGAGACAGTTTGACACAATTTAAAACATTTTTAGACAATGCCAACTAATTTGAGACAGTTACAAACATTTTTAGATAATTCTGAATAAATTTGATACAGTTTGATACATTTTAAACAATTCTAAATAAATTGAGAACCATTTGAAACATTTTTAAACAATTCTGAATAAATTTGAGACAGTTTGACACAATTTAAAACATTTTTAGACAATGCCAAATAAATTTGAGACAGTTACAAACATTTTTAGATAATTCTGAATAAATTTGATACAGTTTGATACATTTTAAACAATTCTAAATAAATTGAGAACCATTTGAAACATTTTTAAACAATTCTGAATAAATTTGAGACAGTTTGACACAATTTAAAACATTTTTAGACAATGCCAACTAATTTGAGACAGTTACAAACATTTTTAGATACTTCTGAATAAATTTGTGACCGTTCAAAACATTTTTAGACAATTCTGAATAAATATGAGACAGTTTGACACAATTTAAAACATTTTTAGACAATGCTAAATAAATTTGAGACAGTTACAAACATTTTTAGACAATTCTGAATAAATTTGAGACAGTTTGATACATTTTACGCAATTCTAAATAAATTGAGAACAGTTTGAAACATTTTTAAACAATTCTCAATAAATTTGACAGTTTGAAACATTTTTAGATACGAAATCACAAACATGGTATAAAATTATGATTATTAAATTGGTGAACCATAAAATGCTACTTACCCTTTTCGTGGGCTGTTGCATAATTGGCTGACCGCTAGTGCCCTGTTGCTCTCGCTGGAAGGCAAATATACAAAAACTTAAATCACTAAAACATTCAAAACCAAAATATAAACTATGACACGTGGGAAAACAAATATGATCAAACATTCGCACCATTTATTATGAAAGTATGACGTATTTTAAATAGTTTCAGTCAATTATGATAAATTTTTATCCACGGGTTCACCATATAGGGCCTGGATGCATGCCTTGTGGCACTCCTTATCTGCGAATTTGGATTTTTGTTTATATCTAATAATATTAGGGACTTATAAATATTTTAAAAATAAAAACCATTTCCCTAAATTTCGCAGTTACTCAATGTCCGAGAAATCGATGTAAAACCCAAAACCCAATACTGGGTGTGGGTAGAAAGCGCAGAAAAACGCAGAAAAATTGTTGAAATTTGTGCCAAAAATTATAGGACATACATTATGGGTTCACACACAATCACAAATGCAAAATAAATTGCTTGAAAAATCGTAATGAAACATGAGAAATAAATTGAAGAAAATAAACAACAGAAAAGAAGTCTTACCTTAAGTCTGCACCCAAAAGTCCATCACCAAATACAATTAAAGCTGTGCACACAAGCGTAATACATACGAAACGAAAAGAAAAAAATATTCAAGCAATAAACAGAAAATATATTACAGGAATATACTAAAAACATCACATTTAAGATTGTAGAATTGTGTCAAAATAGAGAAAACCCATTTATTTTCCCCTAAACTTTATAGGTTAGCCGGAAATCATGCCCAAAAATGGGTGGAGAAACAAAGCCACCATATTAAATTTTGAATTCGGTGTAAAAGTGGTTAAATTTCCGCTTAAAAAGTCCTCAAACTCGCGTTCAAAAATTGTACATTTTTGGCTAAAATGTGAGGTTAAATATCTGTCAATATCTCTATTTCTGTTAAAGATACAGTGTTTATTCTTGCAAAAATGAACTTTAGAAGGTTGATTTGTATATATCCGGTATAAAAGTGGTTAAATATTCGGTTAAAAATTCCTCAAATCCGGGTTCAAAAATTGTACATTTTTGGCGAAAAATGTGAGGTTAAAAATCAGTCAATATCTCTATTTCGATTAAAGATACAGTGTTTATTCTTGCAAAAATTAACTTTAGAGAGTTGATTTGTACATATCCGGTATAAAAGTGGTTAAATATTCGGTTAAAAATTCCTCAAATCCGGGTTCAAAAATTGTACATTTTTGGCTAAAATGTGAAGTTAAAAATCGGTCAATATCTCTATTTCGATTAAAGATACAGTGTTTATTCTTGCAAAAATTAACTTTAGAGAGTTGATTTGTACATATCCGGTATAAAAGTGGTTAAATATTCGGTTAAAAATTCCTCAAATCCGGGTTCAAAAATTGTACATTTTTGGCTAAAATGTGAAGTTAAAAATCGGTCAATATCTCTATTTCGATTAAAGATACAGTGTTTATTCTTGTAAAAATGAACTTTAGAATGTTGATTTGTATATATCCGGTATAAAAGTGGTTAAATTTCCGCTCAAAAACTCTTCAAACCCGGGTTCAAATTTGTATATTTCTGACCAAAAATGTGAGGTTAAAAATCGATCAATATCTCAATTTTGGTTGAAGATACAGTGTTTATTCTTGCAAAAATGAACTTTGGAGGGTCGATTTGATGTATAAATATATTAAAAGTGTCAAAAAGGCTTTAGGGATTCCGGAAAATAGGGAGGAAATTTTGGAAAAAATTGCCCCAAAAACATGCATTTTATTTGGCTCACAACTTCTCAACAGTTAAAATTATCTTCAAATTAACACGAAATTCGTGTTCTACGGGGTTTGAAATATAAATTAACTCATTTGCAAACCTTAAAACCGTCTGGACAAAGTTTTATTTAAATATTTCTAAGATAATATTCGCCCTAAATTTGCTGAATTTTAATGCGCGAATGACGCGTCAATTGTGCACTAAAATTTGACAGATTTCCGGTGAATTCAAATCACAACATTCAAATTGTGTTTATTTGAAGACCATTCAACAAAAAATTATGAAAATTGATATACTTATGAAAGAAAGTACGTAGAATTGAATGGTGAAGTTAATACCCAGTTTTGGGTGGTTTTTAAATATTTCCCAGCTCTTTAATATCGGTCAATATCTCGTTTACGGTTGAAGATAAAATGTTTATTCTTGCAAAAACGAACTCTGGATGGTCGATTTGATATATTAATATTTTAAAAGTGTCATAAAGGTTAAGATAACGTCCATTACGAATTTTTCGCAATTCTTCCAGAACATCAAAACTTTTATTTTGTTTCGGCTGAAATTTACACGAAACACATAAAATTCACTGAAAATCATTTATTTATACTTGAAATATGTCGACAATATTTATATTTTAATGTAAATATTTGATTTGACAGCAGAAAAGTGTGGTTGAAAATAATGTACGTCTCAAAAACATTCGGCTGCATTACAGCGCCACAATGCTGGAACTATGGTTGTGTCTATTTGACTCTGTCGGTAAGTCAGTTTCAAAACCAATGATTTCTTTACGTAAACTTTGAAACTGAAAATATTCTCTTATTTGACAGCCTTAATAATAATAACCTTTAATTCCTATATATATTTCATTATAAAATAAATTACCAAGCACAAAACTACTCAGATTAAAAAATAAAATGAAAAAAACAGACTTACATTCAAAGTATGATAATCTCCGCTTTCTTCGGGGGGCCGGGGCTTGCATTTTCCACAACAAAAGTTGCAGCAACAACACAGACAGCAACAACAGTAACAACCGGTTATGATGCCACAGAAAATTACCAGAGCCTGGAACATACAAATATTTTCAGAGCATGAGTAGAAAAAGTAATTTTATTACCTGACAAGGCAGATTAAAAAATTTAAAACTTTCAGCATATGTAGTTACGACACTAATACTTAAACTATTCGACATTTTAGTCGATAAAAATTAATATAAATGATAAACTACGGCCTTTGTAAACAAAAAGATAAGATGTACATGCTATCATAAATTATCAGTTCAAATTAAAAATAGTTTCAAACGATTTTGAATATATTTTAGACAGTTGAGAAGTATTTAAAACACTTTTAGACAATGCCTAATAAATTTGAGACAGTTTTAAACAATTTAAAACAATGCTGAATTAATATGAGACAGTTACAAACATTTTTAGATAATGCTGAATTAAGTTGAGACAGTTTAAAACATTTTTAGACAATTCTGAATTAATTTGAGACAATTTAAAACATTTTTAGACAAGGGCAAATAAATTTGAGACAGTTAGAAACATTTTTAGACAATTTGAAACATTTTTAGATAATTCTTATTAAATTTGAGACGATTAGAAACATTTTTAGATGTCAAATAAATTTGAGACAGTTACAAACATTTTTAGATAATTCTGAAATAATTTGAAACAGTTGGAAACATTTTTGGATAATTCTGAATAAATTTGAGACAATTTGAAATATTTTTAGATAATGTCAAATAAATTTGAGACAGTTAGAAACATTTTTAGATAATTCTGAATTAAGTTGAGACAGTTTAAAACATTTTTAGACAATTCTGAATTAATTTGAGACAATTTGAAACAATTTAAAACATTTTTAGACAAGGGCAAATAAATTTGAGACAGTTAGAAACAATTTAAAACAATGCTGAATTAATTTGAGATAGTTTGAATCAATTTAAAACAATGCTGAATTAATTTGAGACAGTTTGAAACATATTTAGATAATTCTGAATAAATTTGAGACAATTTGAAACATTTTAGACAATTTGAAACATTTTTAGATAATTCTTAATAAATTTGAGACGATTAGAAACATTTTTAGATGTCAAATAAATTTGAGACAGTTAGAAACATTTTTAGATAATTCTGAATTAAGTTGAGACAGTTTAAAACATTTTTAGACAATTCTGAATTAATTTGAGACAATTTGAAACAATTTAAAACATTTTTAGACAAGGGCAAATAAATTTGAGAGAGTTAGAAACAATTTAAAACAATGCTGAATTAATTTGAGATAGTTTGAATCAATTTAAAACAATGCTGAATTAATTTGAGACAGTTTGAAACATATTTAGATAATTCTGAATAAATTTGAGACAATCTGAAACATTTCTAGATAATTCTGAATAAATTTGAGACAATCTGAAACAATTTAAAACATTTTTAGACAATGGCAAATAAATTTGAGACAGTTTGAAACAATTTAAAACAATTCTGAATTAATTTGAGACAGTTTGAAACATTTTTAGACAATTCTGAATTAATTTGAAACAATTTAAAACATTTTTAGACATGGGCAAATAAATTTGAGACAGTTAGAAACAATTTAAAACAATGCTGAATTAATTTGAGATAGTTTGAATCAATTTAAAACAATGCTGAATTAATTTGAGACAGTTTGAAACATTTTTAGATAATTCTGAATAAATTTGAGACAATTTGAAACATTTTTAGACAATTTGAAACATTTTTAGATAATTCTGAATAAATTTGAGACAATTTGAAATATTTTTAGATAATGTCAAATAAATTTGAGATAATTAGAAACATTTTTCGATAATGCCAAATAAATTTGACAGTTAGAAACATTTTTAGATAATTCTGAATTAATTTGAGACAATTTGAAACAATTTAAAACATTTTTAGACAATGGCAAATAAATTTGAGACAGTTTGAAACAATTTAAAACAATTCTGAATTAATTTGAGACAGTTTGAAACATTTTTAGACAATTCTGAATAAATTTGAGACAATCTGAAACATTTCTAGATAATTCTGAATAGATTTGAGACAATATGAAACAATTTTAAACAATGCCAAATAAATTTGAAACAGTTACAAATATTTTTAGATAATTCTGAATTAATTTAAGACAGTTTGAAACATTTTTAGACAATTCTGAATAAATTTAAGACAGTTTGATACATTATCTGCAATTCTGAATGAATTGAGAACAGTTTGAAACATTTTTAAATAATTCTGAATAAATTTCAGGCAGTTTGAAACATTTTTAGATAATTCTGAATAAATTTGAGACAATCTGAAACATTTTTGGATAATTCTGAATAAATTTGAGACTAGACAATAAAATTTAAACAATATATAATAATTATTTTACGACAATTCTAACAATAGGCGCATTCTCATATCACATGACCTTGAATCTTGATTATTCATCTAATTATAATTTAACGGTATATAATACGTTTAAGTTGTCTTACCTTACACCAAGTACTTGTAACAACGAAATAGGCGTTAACATTTTCTTCTCCAAACTGTTCTGCGATGTAGAGACCGAGAGAGCCATAATTATCGTAAATATTTCGCTTAGTTTCATCGCTGAGTATGCTATGAGCCCGATTGACTTCTTTGAACTGAAAATAAATCGTTAAAATTACAAATTAAACATTTAACCACTTATAATTTATGTATAAATTATTTTAAAGAGCGGTGCGTGAGCCGAATGTTATGCAGGTTGGATAATACATTTTAACCTCAAATTTAAATGTCAAACAAATATTTTATATTAAAAAATAAATGTTTTCGACTAATTTTAAATATAAATAAATAATTTTCAGTCAATTTTATGTGTTTCCTGTAAATTTCAGCCGAATTCATAACAAAATAAAAGTTTTGATGTTTTGGAAGGATTACGAAAAATTCGTAACGGGCGTCATCTTAGAAATATTTAAATAAAACTTGGTCCAGACGGTTTTAAGGTTTGCAAATGAGTTAATTTATATTTTAAACCCCGTACAACACGAATTTCGTGTTAATTTGAAGATAATTTAAACCGTTAAGGAGTTGTAAGCAAAATAAAATGCATGTTTTTGGGGAAATTTTTTCCAAAATTTCCTCCCTATTTTCCGGAATTCCTAAGGCCTTTTTGACACTTTTAAAATATTAATATACCAAATCGACCCTCCAGAGTTCGGTTTTGCAAGAATTAACCCTCTATGTTTAACCAAAATCGAGATATTGACCAATTTTTAACCTTACATTTTAGTCAAAAATATACAATTTTTGAACAGGCGTCATCTTAGAAATATTTAAATTAAACTTTGTCCAGACAGTTTTAAAATTTGTAATTACGTCAATTTATATTTTAAACCCCGTAGAACACGAATTTCGTGTTAATTTGAAGATAATTTAAACCGTTGAGGAGTTGTGAGCAAAATAAAATGCATGTTTTTCGAGCCAATTTTTTCCAAAACTCAACCATATTTTCCGGAATACCTAATGCCTTTTTGACACTTTTAAAATATTAATATATCAAATCGACCCTCCAGAGTTCGGTTTTACAAGAATTAACACTTTACCTTTAACCAAAATCAAGATATTGACGGATTTTTAACCTCACATTTTAGTCAAAAATATACAATTTTTGAACAGGCGCCATCTTAGAAATATTTAAATTAAACTTTGTCCAGATAGTTTTAAAATTTGTAATTGAGTTAATTTATATTTTAAACTCCGTAGAACACGAATTTCGTGTTAATTTGAAGATAATTTTAACCGTTGAGACGTTGTGAGCAAAATAAAATGCATGTTTTTCGAGCCAATTTTTTATAACAAATCGACCCTCCAGAGTTCGGTTTTACAAGAATTAACACTCTATCTTAAATCAAAATCGTGATATTGAACCATTTTAACCTCAAATTCTTGGCCGAAACTACACATGCATTTTTGGTGGTTCATAACTCCGAAACTGTTGGAAATATCTTCAAATTAACACGAAAATCGTGTTGTACGGGGTTAAAATATAATTTGACACGAGGTCGCAGCGCTATAAGTACCAAAGGCAGTCACTAAGTATTTATTTTGTATTTTTTAATTTTTCTAAACAAAAACAAGTGTTGTTTGTCTTTATAAAACAAATGAGTGCAAACAAAAGTTTTCATGAACAATTGAATAAAAACAGAATGAATTAGATATAACTTACTTTTTCAGCAGCTTCGGGATTATTTGGATTTTTGTCCGGATGATATTTCAGAGCGAGTCGTCTATAAGTTTTTTTAATATCTTCCTGCGTAGCAGTTTTTGGTAAAGATAAAACTTGATACAAAGAATCGCCACTAGTTCTAAAACCAAATATTTACTGTACCTTTTCCGTAAATTCTGATAAAACGTATCATTATCTATGTTAATGCGACGAAAAACACATTTTTACTTACGAAAGTTTCCTTTTATCCATTTTGAAGCGATGGAAAACTATTTAAATATTACTAAAACACTATGGAAAGTTTATTTAGAAAACACTAGCAAGAATTATACATTTTTATCCGGTTAAAATGCGGTATTTTTCCCTTAAACTACTTTAATGGCACGAATCTGTCATCAATACATTAGTTTAAACGTCTACTGTGCGAGGCAGCACTCGAAAAACTGTCAACGGTCTTCTTTTTCCCAAAAATCACCGGGAAATATGAAAAAAAGCATAAATTGTAACTATATATATTTTTATTGTTAAATAAAACATAAATTGTAACGTATATAAATTATTTTCTTGTTATGTTATATACCGGTGTTTGAAAAACAATTAATTAATTAATAAATCATTAATCCTGTGATTAATTAAACATCATATTAGTATTCTACGGAAAATTCTACATAGAAAACATGTCTCACATTATTTATTATATGTGTATATAATTTTAAACTCGTACTTATTATTTTCATTGATTGTTGACGTCTTTCTTGTTATAAAAACTAGTCGCCATATTGTCAATGTTGCCACCAGTTGAACACAAAAATAATTTCATTGCAAGTTCAGCGCTTTGCTGTAAGATGGCAGCAGTAGTCTCGTTTTCACATTATATGAATAAAAAAATCGTTTAATAGATTTTTAAATTATATTTAGGGCATAACTAGTTGTTTAAAAATTATTTTAACTAACATATGAATACTTTTGGCACAGAAAAATTTATGCTTAAAATCCCTAAAAAGGGGTAGAATAAAGGGCGCGAAAATGCCAAGATGGCTGACGTTCATCAGCTGTCAAACGTCGTAAAACAATACGATTTGACAGATAAAATGAAAAATTTAAACGTTAAATACTCTTTAAATCGATACAACGTTTTTGAAAACTATATGAAACCTTAAAATATATGTTTAAACTTAGATTTTCATACCAGATAAGTGAGATGACATGATTGCTTTAATATAGTTAATGTATTTTGAAAAAAAAGTTAGGTTGGATGTGAAAAATTTTGTGAAAAGTTATATAATAATTTGAATTTTGTAAATAGGGGTAAGTTAACCTATTTTTAAATATCTCTTGAATTAGTGGTTAGATTTTGATGAAATTTGGTATATATATAGAAAAAACATCGCAGAATTCAAATCTGCATGAATTAGTGCGATATATTTAACAGTAGAGTGGTTGCAGTGCGGTTTTTGAGGCTATGTTACTATTTTACTTATATTTTTAAATAACTCCTGAACTAGTGTTCGGATTTTGATGAAATTTGGTATACATATAAAAAAAACTTTGCAGAATTCAAATCTTTATGAATTAGTGCAATATAATTAACAGTCGAGTGATTACAGTGCGGTTTTTGAGGTTATCTTCATATATTTATATTTTAAATGAATAAAAAAGGCAAATAAAAATAAAATACTTTATTAAATACATCTTAAATCATTTTATCTACAAATGTACATGTTTGTACTTACAGTTATAATATTTTTAATAATATATGACATCGATATTTACATTTACCAACATTTTTGGTAACTAAGGTAAATGGTTAATAAATTAATATTCCTCATAAAAATTATCACAATCTCGATAGAAAAATGTTGGAAAACTTTCAAATAATAAAAAACAGTTCAACAAATATCACAAAAATGGATAAAAATGAATCTGTTGACGAGTATTAATGTTAAAGTGATGTAGTCGACGGTCAATAAATTATAAGACTTGAGCGATGCTGTAAGTAAAATATACAAACGCACCGATAAAATTTACTAAAGCAGCGACGAGAAAAACCGGAAACCACTTTCCGGAAGCTGCTGTGACGAGCCCTGCAGTGATTGGTCCACACAGAATGCCTGGAATTGTCGCCTGAGAGAAAAAACACAAATTGCGGTCGCAATCTTCAAATATGTTTTCGCCGTAAATTTATGAATTTTTTTGTCGGCAACTGACGCATCGCTTGCCGGCATTTTACGAAGTAAATTTGCGGGGTATTTATTTTCAATTTAATATAAAAAACTATATTAAAATATAATCCACAAATTTCAATTTTAGTATTTAAGACTTTTATATCATGGGACACAACATATTAAATTTTGGCTAAAATTAATCAACCGGAAGTGACACTTTACTTGAAGCTCCGGACAGATTTTCGTGAAAAATATATTATGATATCCTCCAAAATTTGTCAAATTTAGTATTTACGACTTTTATATGAAGGGGAACAACATATTAGATTTTGGATACAATTGATAAACCGGAAGTGATACTTTATTTGAAGCTCTGAATAGATTTTCGTGAAAAATAACTTTTCTAATTTGGTCGCAATCTTCAAATATGTTTTCGCCGTAAATTTATGAATTTTTTTGTCGGCAACTGACGCAGCGCTTGCCGGCATTTTACAAAGTAAATTTGCGGGGTATTTATTTTCAATTTAATATTAAAAACTGTGTTGAAATATAATACAAAACTTTTCATATTTAGTATTTAAGACTTTTATATCATGGGACACAACATATTAGATTTTGGCTAAAATTGATAAACCGGAAGTGATAGTTTATTTGAAGCTCTGAACAGATTTTTGTGAAAAATATATTATGATATATTTGAAAGTTTGTCAAATTTGGTATTTAAGACTTTTATATGAAGGGGAGCAACATATCAGATTTTGGCTAAAATTGACAAACCGGAAGTGATACTTTATTTGAAGCTCTGAACAAATTTTCATTTTCAAATTTGGTATTTAAGACATATATTAATAAGAACGACATATTAGATGTTTTCTAAAATTGATAAACCGGAAGTACTACTTTACAGGACGCTATAAACAGATTTTCTTGAAAAACATGATCGAAAACTTCTCAAATTTGGTATTTAAAACATGTGTATAATTTAAAACAACATTAGATTTTGACTATACTTATATGATAAACCGGAAGTGGTACTTAATTTGGAGCTTTTAACAGATTTTCGAGGAAAAACAAAATAAAATATAATCCAATATTTGGTATTACAGACTTTTCTTAGATTTTGTTACGAACGATCAACCGGAAGTGATTTTTTAATACTTACAATAGTATTTGAGATGGCAAATGTTGTCCCCGCGTGATTTGGGGCTATGTCTACATGATTACTCAAATGTCCTGCTGAATTACATGAACATAGGCCCATTGAAATAGACACCAAACTATGGGACAGACAATATTTTTAAAACACTGTAACTTCAATAAAATTAAAGATATGTTAGTTAGACTTACATAACTGCCGCTAAGAGATTATCTACTACACCAAAAAATGCTAGGAATAATCCTGGGCCTATCAGACCTATGGACGTCATTAACCGACGTACAGTTAGAACCGACCAATTGTCCATTAGTAAAGAATCGGCGACGTGCCCAGCCACTAAAAAAAACATAGTTTATTGCGAAAATAAATGGAAATATCTTTTACGTACCTATACCAACTAAAGAATTAACAACATATGGTACAGCTGTAAGACTAATAGATTTTGCATTGGCCCCTAAAGATCTAGATAAATATGTCGGCAACCATTGCATGATTATATACGACGACCAATTCATCGCAAAATGTGCTATGTATATCGCCCATAAAGGTTTCTTGCATATCAAGTCCGAAAACTTTATAGAACGGGAAATAACCTACAAAAAAATGTTTCATACTTCTTATTCACCTGATTTTGCCCCTTAAACTTACCTTAGGCATGTGTAAAGGTATCGTATCGTCCATGTTACCTTCATTTTTGGGGTAAAAAATGCACCATAAAAACAACCAAATGAACCCAAAAGATCCGAACCAATAAAAACAGGCCTGCCACTCTAAATGAGGACATAGCTAAAATAAAAATTGAATTAGATTTGCCACGTATTCGGTTCGAAATTAAGCAAAAATTGTACATTTTTGGCGAAAAATGTGAGGTTAAGAATCGGTCAATATCTCTATTTTGGTTAAAGATACAGTGTTTATTTTTGCAAAAATTAACATTAGAGAGTTGATTTGTATATATCCGGTATAAAAGTGGTTAAATTTCCGTTTCAAAATTCCTTAAACCCGGGTTCAAAAATTGTACATTTTTGGCGAAGAATGTGAGGTTAAGAATCGGTCAATATCTCTATTTTGGTTAAAGATACAGTGTTTATTTTTGCAAAAATTAACATTAGAGAGTTGATTTGTATATATCCGGTATAAAAGTGGTTAAATTTCCATTTAAAAATTCCTGAAAACCGGGTTCAAAAATTGTACATTTTTGGCTAAAAATGTGAGGTTAAAAATCGGGCAATATCTCGATTTGGGTTAAAGATACAGTCTTTATTCTTGCAAAAATGAACTTTAGAAGGTCGATTTGATATATTAATATTTTAAAAGTGTCAAAAAGGCCTTAGGGATTACTGAAAAAATGGCCAAAATTTTGGAAAAAATTAGAAAAAATTTGCACCAAAAAAATATTTTATTTTGCTCACAACTCCTCAACGGTTAAAATTATCTTCAAATTAACACGAAATTCGTGTTCTACGGGGTTTGAAATATAAATTCACTAATTTGCAAATCTTAAAACCGTCTGGACAAAGTTTAATTTAAATATTTTTAAAAATAATATTCGCCCTAAATTTGCTGAATTTTAATGCGCGAGTGACGCATCGATTGCGCACTAAAATTCAGCAGATTTCCGGTGAATTCTAATTGTGTTTATTTGAAGACCATTCAACAAAAAATTATGAAAATTAATATATGGTTAAAGATAGTGTTTATTCTTGCAAAAATGAACTTTAGAGAGTTGATTTGTATATAAAATTGCAGATAACTTCACTCCATTTCGTACGCATAGGCGTGCAACATGAAATATTTATGGATACATTTTAAATGAAAAAAATTAGTAATTTATTTGAATCTTTCGTGAACCAAACTATAATAATTTTTACTTACAACTGATGCTACAGTCTGGCCAACCGACCCAGAGGCTAGTAAATAACTAAAAGCCCTAGATCTTTCTTCAACTGGAACAGTATGGGCAAATAAATGAAATATTGTTGGTAAACCTGCAAAATATAATATAGTAATATAAAATGATAAAAATAAATAAACTTACCAAGTCCTTCTGCAAATCCAAGTACAATTCTACAAGTTACCAATAATGGTATAGACTCGGCTAGCATTGGGGTAATAAATGTCGCTACGGACCACACCAAAACAGAAACGAAAAGGACATTTTTGGCCCCTAAACGGTTCACTGAGAACGACCCCAGTAGCTGAAATAATTATTTACATATAGTTTTCGCTATAGTGACCAAGAAAACGTGATAACATTACGATAGGTACGTGCTCTTTTACCGATATCGGATGTATCAACCTCAACCGGTAAAAAATACTTACTGCCCTTAATAAATAACTTTTTTAACAATAAAAACTAACCTGACTAGTGAAATATCCGAAAGCGAATGCACTTAAAATCCAACCTTGCCAATGTAGTGTCCATTTATACAAATCTGTCATCGGTATTATTGTAATTGGCATAATTACTCTATCTGCGGCATTGATAAAATTTGCCATACTACACAGAAATACAATACGCGATGTACGCGTATTTATCCTAATACGACCCATTTTAGTAACCTAAAAGTTTACAACTTTTTTCACACATATTATTGCTAACACTATAAAAACTATTAAAATAAACTAATTATTAATTCTAATTAAATGAAACATCATTTACAGACTTTATTGATAAATTAGCGATAAAAAAACTCAGTAAATATACGTGGCCAAATATTTGTTACATAAAACTTACTTATAAACTAAAGCATGATGACAACGATTGATAAAATTGATATTGTGTAAGTTTTTTACACTATATTTTCAATGTTAAGCAATATTATTTATTATTTACAATAAAATAATGTAATTCTTGTATGACATGTCGACCTGTCGACCATACCGCTCAACAAGCTTAACGCCAATGTTGCCAACAGTTAGAAGAAAAAAAGTGTACCGTTACAACAAGTTGTGGACAAACATTGTCAGTTTTAACTGTCAAACTTATATTTTTATTAAATAATCAACATTTTCAACAAATTTTAAGTATAAATAAACAATTTTTAATTAATTTTATATGTTTTCTGTGAATTTCAGGCGAATTCATAACAAAATAAAAGTTTTGATGTTATCGCAAAAAAATCGCAACGCGCGTCTGTTTAAACAAAATTTTGTTCAGACTGTTTTAAGATTTGGAAATGTCATAATTTTGATTTATATTTTAAACCCCATAGAACAATCTAAAGATAATTTAAAACGTTCAAGACAAAATATAATGTTTTAATGTTAATTTTTTAGTTGTCAAATCAATATCTATTGGATAAATTGTTTAATTGTTGCAAAATATGTCTGATTATGTATAAATTTTAAATATTCCGCCCTGTCCATTTTACGAATGACTGAACGAAACTATGAACGTTACGTTTGAATAGGCCCCAATTTGCAAAGACACGAACCGCCATTTTGTAAAGTGAGATAGAGCCACAAAATACATAGCTTTGGCTTGAAAAATACGTTATTATTCACCGATTCGAGTGTATATTTATTAATAGTGAAGTGTATTTATCTATCAAGCATGCATTGTTCAGTTATTTGTTGAAGATAATCGTGTATTTCTCCCGTTTTCAATCGGCGTTCCATTCTGTCTCCAGTACCTTGTTGCAAGTGAGAAAGCAGGTAGGTTTTCTTTGTTGCTTTATTGTCATTTCCTTTCATTTTCTCATCGTCTTTGTTGTAAAAAGAGACAAATTTTAAGAGACGAACAATGTTTGAATTTGAGTATAAACAAAAAAGTATTATTGCGAAAATGCCGCGCCCAGAAACCAGGCAAAAGCTCAAATATCGTGTAGTCATTTCAGTATTTAACGTATTTTACAATACAGACAGAAATTAAACAAGTTTTAATGTTGACACCGGTACAAATAATATTTATTTATGGGTTTTCTATAAAATAAATACGATACAAATCATTTTAAACATTACAAACGATATATTTAATCTAAATGTGATTGAATGACAGCTGAAAATAATTGATTTTTAAGTCTGCATATTATCTAAAATAAATACGATTAAAACTTTTTTAACTATGTTTTATAGCCCAGATTTGACGTGTAATTTAAGTTTAAAACTGTTTCAAATAAAATTTGAGGTTGTACAAGATCGTGAGGTGACGTCTGATAATCACCAAAATACTTGTTTATACAACAAATTCAATTGTATTGCAATAAAATAAAAAATTATAAGTTGTTTTTAATCGTTATTGTAATTAAAGTAAGACTGAAATTAAATTTAATATAAACATTTAAATTAGAGACATGGAAGAGAAAAATGTTGCCAATCTCAGGAAAATAAAATATGAGACGCTTACCGTTACAACAACGGGTTGAAAAATTGTACATTTTTGGCTAAAATGTAAGGTTAAAAATCGGTCAATATCTCAATTTCAGTTAAAGATACAGTGTTTATTTTTGCAAAAATGAACTTTAGAGAGTTGATTTGTATATATCCGGTATAAAAGTGGTTAAATTTCCGCTTAAAAATTTGTCAAACCCGGGTTCAAAAATTGTACATTTTTGGCTAAAATGTGAGGTTAAAAATCGATCAATATCTCAATTTCAGTTAAAGATACAGTGTTAATTTTTGCAATAATGAACTTTAGAGAGTTGATTTGTATATATCCGGTATAAAAGTGGTTAAATTTCCGCTTAAAAAATTCTCAAACCCGGGTTCAAAAATTGTACATTTTTGGCTAAAATGCGAGGTTAAAAATCGGTCAATATCTCCATTTCAGTTAAAGATACGGTGTTTATTTTTGCAAAAATGATCTTTAGAGAGTTGATTTGTAAATATCCGGTACAAAAGTGGTTAAATTTCCGTTTAAAAAATCCTGAAACCCGGGTTCAAAAATTGTACATTTTTGGCTAAAATGTGGGATTAAAAATCGGTCAATATCTCCATTTCAGTTAAAGATACGGTGTTTATTTTTGCAAAAATGAACTTTAGAGAGTTGATTTGTATATATCTGGTATAAAAGTGGTTAAATTTCCGCTTAAAAACTTTTCAAACCCTGGTTCAAAAATTATACATTTTTGGCTAAAAATGTGAGATTAAAAATCGGTCAATATCTCGATTTTACTTAAAGATACGGTGTTAATTTTTGCAAAAATGATCTTTAGAGAGTTGATTTGTATATATTCGGTATAAAAGTGGTTAAATTTCCGCTTAAAAAATTCTCAAACCCGGGTTCAAAAATTGTACATTTTTGGCTAAAAATGTGAGGTTAAAAATCGGTCAATATCTTAATTTCAGTTAAAGATACGGTGTTTATTTTTGTAAAAATGAACTTTAGAGAGTTGATTTGTATATATCCGGTATAAAAGTGGTTAAATTTCCGCCTAAAAATTTGTCAAACCCGGGTTCAAAAATTGTACATTTTTGACTAAAAATGTGAGGTTAAAAATCGGTCGATATCTCGATTTTAGTTAAAGATACGGTGTTTATTTTTGCAAAAATGAACTTTAGAGAGTTGATTTGTATATATCCGGTATAAAAGTGGTTAAATTTCCGCTTAAAAATTTTTAAAACCCGGGTTCAAAAATTGTACATTTTTGTCTAAAAATGTAAGGTTAAAAATCGGTCAATATCTCAATTTCAGTTAAAGATACAGTGTTTATTTGTGCAAAAATGAACTTTTGAGAGTTGACTTGTATATATCCGGTATAAAAGTGGTTAAATTTCCGCTTAAAAATTCCTCAAATTCGGGTTCAAAAACTGTACATTTTTTGTTAAAATGTGAGGTTAAAAATCGGTCAATATCTCGATTTTAGTTAAAGATATGTTGTTTATTTTTGCAATAATGAACTTTAGAGAGTTGATTTGTATATATCCGGTATAAAAGTGGTTAAATTTCCGCTTAAAAAATTCTCAAACCCGGGTTCAAAAATTGTACATTTTTGGCTAAAAATGTGAGGTTAAAAATCGGTCAATATCTTAATTTCAGTTAAAGATACGGTGTTTATTTTTGTAAAAATGAACTTTAGAGAGTTGATTTGTATATATCCGGTATAAAAGTGGTTAAATTTCCGCCTAAAAATTTGTCAAACCCGGGTTCAAAAATTGTACATTTTTGACTAAAAATGTGAGGTTAAAAATCGGTCGATATCTCCATTTCAGTTAAAGATACGGTGTTTATTTTTGTAAAACTGAACTTTAGAGAGTTGATTTGTATATATCTGGTATAAAAGTGGTTAAATTTCCGTTTAAAAATTTTTCAAACCCGGGTTCAAAAATTGTACATTTTTGGCTAAAAATGTGAGGTTAAAAATCGGTCGATATCTCAATTTTAGTTAAAGATACAGTGTTAATTTTTGCAAAAATGAACTTTAGAGAGTTGATTTGTATATATCCGGTATAAAGGTGGTTAAATTTCCGCTTAAAAAATTCTCAAACCCGATTTCAAAAATTGTACATTTTTGGCTAAAATGTGAGGTTAAAAATCGGTCAATATCTCGATTTTAGTTAAAGATATGTTGTTTATTTTTGCAATAATGAACTTTAGAGAGCTGATTTGTATATATCCGGTATAAAAATGGTTAAATTTCCGCTTAAAGAATTCTCAAACCCGGGTTCAAAAATTGTACATTTTTGGCTAAAAATGTGAGGTTAAAAATCGGTCGATATCTCAATTTTAGTTAAAGATACAGTGTTAATTTTTGCAAAAATGAACTTTAGAGAGTTGATTTGTATATATCCGGTATAAAGGTGGTTAAATTTCCGCTTAAAAAATTCTCAAACCCGATTTCAAAAATTGTACATTTTTGGCTAAAATGTGAGGTTAAAAATCGGTCAATATCTCGATTTTAGTTAAAGATATGTTGTTTATTTTTGCAATAATGAACTTTAGAGAGCTGATTTGTATATATCCGGTATAAAAATGGTTAAATTTCCGCTTAAAGAATTCTCAAACCCGGGTTCAAAAATTGTACATTTTTGGCTAAAATGTGAGGTTAAAAATCGGTCAATATCTCGATTTTAGTTAAAGATACAGTGTTAATTTTTGCAAAAATGAACTTTAGAGAGTTGATTTGTATATATCTGGTATAAAAGTGGTTAAATTTCCGCTTAAAAACTTTTCAAACCCTGGTTCAAAAATTGTACATTTTTGGCTAAAATGTGAGGTTAAAAATCGGTCAATATCTCAATTTTAGTTAAAGATACAGTGTTAATTTTTGCAAAAATGAACTTTAGAGAGTTGACTTGTATATATCCTGTATAAAAGTGGTTAAATTTCCGCTTAAAAATTTTTCAAACCCGGGTTCAAAAATTGTACATTTTTGGCTAAAAATGTGAGGTTAAAAATCGGTCAATATCTTAATTTCAGTTAAAGATACGGTGTTTATTTTTGTAAAAATGAACTTTAGAGAGTTGATTTGTATATATTCGGTATAAAAGTGGTTAAATTTCCTGTAAAAAACTTCTCAGACCCGGGTTCAAAAATTGTACATGATAATCGCCAAAATACTTGTTTATACAACAAATTCAATTGTATTGCAATAAAATAAAAAATTACAAGTTGTTTCTAATCGTTATTGTAATTAAAGTAGAGCAAAATTTAATATAAACTTTTAAATTAGAGACATGGACGAGGAAAATGTTGCCAACGTCAGGAAAAAATATGAAAGGCGCTTACCGTTACAACAAATACAATACAAAAATTTTTAGGCAACCAAAAGATTGTTATTATTTTCAGAATGTTTGACCCTAATGCAATAAACGCCCAACAATCAACTCAAATACAATATCAAGAACAGAAGACAGAAAACAAACAAGATGGCGGCCAACAGAAAACGGAATTCCCATCATTTTGTTACGCTAATGTTAATATGATACACAAACTGACACCAAATACGCAAGCGTTGAATTCTACAGTTAATATGGCTCAATTGACAGACGATAAATGTTATATTACACAACCGTTTAGCTATAATTATGCTCTTGTAAATCAAATGCAGTTGGCGCAAAACACTATATCAAATATAACATTTAAATGTGATATTTGTGGGTTAATGTTTAATAATTTGAGCTTGTTGAATCATCATAAAAGAATTCATACTACCAGCGGTGATCAGAACACCCAACATATTACGGTATTTTAACAAATGCGGCATTTGTTTTCGTTTGTATTGCATTTGTTTTATTTAGGTACAAGTCGCTACAAATCAACAGGCTCAGCCACAAGCGGCCCAAATACAAATAGTATCAGCAGAACGGATACGATTTTCTTGTGAGGAATGCGGACTTGCATTTGCCTCTCAATCAGATTTAAAAGTAATTTTATATACAAACTTTTAGAGATATGTATATTTTTTATTAAAATTCCAGACGCATAAATCAGTTCAACACCAACAATCAAATACAAAAGGAAAAAACTGCGAAAGTTGTGGCACTCAATTACCTCAAGACAACAATAAAAAAAAATCTGTCGTGAGTAAATTGTACAATTATTAATTTTATTATCTAACCCCCCCCCCCCTACCGTATATTTCCCCCATTTCGACTATAATTTATTCGAGCTGAAGTCTCTTAAACTTCAGTTTAAGACAAAATGCGACGGTTGCATTTCCGCCGAAACCATCGCCTCCCAACCGCAGATTTTTGTGGTGGCCGCCGCCCCCCAAGAGCCCCAAACAGCGCAGCCCGTGAAGTATGAGACTCAAGAGAGCCAGGTTCAAACCACGCCAGGAAGTTTGGGGACACAGAATTCCATCCCGATTGGAGTTAAGACCGTGACAGGTGACTGTTAGTGTTGTTTTTTATTTTTATTATTCGGGGATTTTTCGAGCTGATATCCTTTTATTTATATTTTAACCGTGCACGACATGATTTTAGTGTTCATTTGAAGATATTTCAAACAGTTCAGGAGTTTCTCACATGCCCCCAAAATGTACTTTTTCATGTTTCAACTAAAAAAAAGCTGGGTTCAAACATTGGACATTTTTGGCTAAAAATGTGAGGTTAAAAATCGGTTAATATCTCGATTTTGGTTAAAGATACAGTGTTTATTCTTGCAGAAATGAACTTTAAAGGGTTGATTTGTATATTTTCAGTATAAAAGTGGTTAAATTTCCGCTTAAAAATTCTTCAAACTCGGGTTTAAACATTGTACATTTTTGGCTCAAAATGTGAGGTTAAAAATCTGCCAATATCTCGAGTACGGTTAAAGATACAGTGTTTATTCTTGCAAAAATGAACTTTACAGAGTTTATTTGTATATATTCGGTATAAAAGTGGTTAAATTTCCGCTTAAAAACTTTTCAAACCCGGGTTCAAAATTTGTACATTTTTGGCTAAAAATGTGAGGTTAAAAATCTGTCAATATGTCGATTTCGGTTAAAGATACAGTGTTTATTTTTGCAAAAATGAACTTTAGAGAGTTTATTTGCATATTTCCGGTATAAAAGTGATTAAATTTCCGCTTAAAAACTTTTCAAACCCGGGTTCAAAATTTGTACATTTTTTGTTCAAAATGTGAGGTTAAAAATCTGCCAATATCTCGAGTACGGTTAAAGATACAGTGTTTATTTTTGCAAAAATGAACTTTAGAGAGTTTATTTGCATATTTCCGGTATAAAAGTGGTTAAATTTCCGCTTAAAAACTTTTCAAACCCGGGTTCAAAATTTGTACATTTTTGGTTCAAAATGTGAGGTTAAAAATCTGCCAATATCTCGATTTCGGTTAAAGATACAGTGTTTATTCTTGCAGAAATGAACTTTAGAGAGTTGATTTGCATATTTCCGGTATAAAAGTGGTTAAATTTCCGCTTAAAAACTTTTCAAACCCGGGTTCAAAATTTGTACATTTTTGGTTCAAAATGTGAGGTTAAAAATCGGCCAATATCTCGATTTTGGTTAAAGATACAGTGTTTATATTTACAAAAATGAACTTTACAGAGTTTATTTGTATATATTCGGTATAAAAGTGGTTAAATTTCTTGCCAAAAACTTCTCAAACCCGGGTTCAAAAATTGTACATTTTCGGCTAAAATGTGAGGTTAAAAATCGGTCAATATCTCGATTTTGGTTAAAGATAATGTGTTAATTCTTGCAAAAATGAACTTTACAGAGTTTATTTGTATATATTCGGTATAAAAGTGGTTAAATTTCCGCTTAAAAATTCTTCAAACTCGGGTTTAAACATTGTACATTTTTGGCTCAAAATGTGAGGTTAAAAATCTGCCAATATCTCGAGTACGGTTAAAGATACAGTGTTTATTTTTGCAAAAATGAACTTTACAGAGTTGATTTGCATATTTCCGGTATAAAAGTGGTTAAATTTCCGCTTAAAAATTCTTCAAACTCGGGTTTAAACATTGTACATTTTTGGCTCAAAATGTGAGGTTAAAAATCTGCCAATATCTCGAGTACGGTTAAAGATACAGTGTTTATTTTTGCAAAAATGAACTTTACAGAGTTTATTTGTATATATTCGGTATAAAAGTGGTTAAATTTCTTGCCAAAAACTTCTGAAACCCGGGTTCAAAAATTGTACATTTTCGGCTAAAATGTGAGGTTAAAAATCGGTCAATATCTCGATTTTGGTTAAAGATAATGTGTTAATTCTTGCAAAACCGAACTCTGGGGGGCCGATTTGATATATTAATATTTTAAAAGTGCCAAAAAAGCCTTAGGAATTCCGGAAAATAGGGAGTAAATTTTAGAAAAAAATTGCCCCAAAAACATTTTATTTTGCTGACAACTCCTCAACGGTTTAAATTATATTCAAATTAACATGAAATTCGTGTTGTACGGGGTTTAAAATATAAATTCACTTATTTGCAAATCTTAAAACCGTCTGGACAAAGTTTTATTTAAATATTTTTAAACATAATATTCGCCCTAAATTTGCTGAATTTTAATGCGCGACTGATGCGTCGATTGCGCACTAAAATTCAACAGATGCCCGGTGAATTCAAAGTTGTATACTTATGTAAGAAAATACGTAGAATTTATAATATAAATTAATTCATTTCCAAAATTTAAAATCGTCTGGACAAAGTTTATTTTAATATTCTTAAGAAGACGCCCGTTGCTATTTTTTCGCAATTCTTCCAAAACATCAAAACGTTTATTTGGTTATGAATTCAGCTGAAATTTACAGGAAACACATAAAATTAACTGAAAATAATTTATTTATACTTACAATTTGTCGAAGGTGTTTATTTTTTAATAAAAAATACAAGTTTGACGGCTAAATTTGAGGTTAAAATATACTATCCAACCTGCGTAACATTGGGTATGACATCAGCGCCAAAGTGCTCGAACTACAAACAGCATTAATGGTTGTGTCGGTATGGCAGTTTATTTTAAAGAGCGGTACGAGAGCCGAATGAAAAATAAATATTTTCATTAAAAAATAAATATTTTATACAAATTTTAAGTATAAATGAATGATCAGTTAATTTTATGAGTTTTAAGATTTGGAAATGAGTTATTTTTCCTTGAAGTATTTGTTTTTAACCGAATTAAAAACTAGTTAATTAAATATTAATTTACAAAAAATGTTATTTCTATTCTATTTATTGGAATTCTGTCTAAAAGGCACTCATCCAGTAAAAAGACGGGGCATGGCAAGCGTCACCAAATGTCATAAATGCAACGGGTCTGGAATAATTTTCATAGGGGGCTCCAAACAACAACAAAATAACCAAGATAAACCTTTTCGGTGTAACATCTGCAACGGTATGAAAAACATATTTACCAAGCCCATAATATTTAGTACGGGCTCGTATTGTCTATTCCTGTTTGATTTAAATATTTTTCAGGGAGTTTCAGTAGATATTCAAGTCTGTGGTCTCACAAAAGATTGCATTCTGGCGAGAAAAACTTCAAATGCAATATTTGCGGTTTGGCGTTTGCTAAAGCCGCGTATTTAAAAAATCATTCCAGAATCCACACGGGTATTTATTCAAAACTGTCTAAAAATATTTTAAATTAAATTCAACTATCCGATTTTTCAGGGGAGAAGCCCTACCGATGTAACGTATGCGGCATGCAGTTCTCCCAGTCGCCCCATTTAAAAAACCACGAACGAATCCACTCCGGGGAGCGGCCCTATGTCTGTGAGGTGTGCGAAAAGTCGTTTGCGCGTCATTCGACGCTTTGGAACCACCGCCGAATTCACACTGGGGAGAAGCCCTACCGGTGCGACATCTGTGGGAGCTGTTTCAACCAGGCTACGCATCTGAAGAATCACGCAAAAGTGCATTCGGGGGAGAAGCCCTTCAAGTGTGATATTTGCTCAGTTGGGTTTAGTGATAGGTAAGTTTCAATTTTTACAAAATTTTCTGGAATCCCTAAAGCCTTTTTGACACTTTTGAAATATTAATATATCAAATCGACCCCCCAGAGTTCGTTTTTGCAAAAATTAACACTGTATCTTTAACCAAAATCGAGATATTGACCAATTTTTAACCTCACATTTTTAGTCAAAAATGTATTATAAACAATTAAGAATTAAAAACCACCCAAAACTGGGTAGAGGAAATTTTTGACTTCACCATTCAATTCTCCATAGTTTGTTTCATAAATATACCAATTTTCATAATTTTTTGTTGAATGGTCTTCAAATAAACACAATTTGAATTCACCCGAATTTTAGTGCGCAATCGACGCATCAGTCGCGCATTAAAATTCAGCAAATTTAGGGCGAATATTATTTTTTAAATATTTAAATAAAACTTTGTCCAGACGGTTTTAAGATTTGCAAATAAGTGAATTTATATTTTAAACCCCGTAGAACACGAATTTCGTGTTAATTTGAAGATAATTTGAACCGTTCATGAGATGTGAAGAAAATAAAATGCATGTTTTTGGCGCAATTTTTTCCAAAATTTCCTCCCTATTTTCCGGAATCCCTAATGCCTTTTTGACACTTTTAAAATATTAATATATCAAATCGACCCTCCAGAGTTCATTTTTGCAAAAATAAACACTGTATCTTTAACTAAAATAGAGATATTTACTGATTTTTAACCTCACATTTTTAGCCAAAAATTTACAATTTTTGAACCCGAGTTTGAGATGTTTTTAAGCGGAAATTTAACCACTTTTATACCGGATATATACAAATCAACTCTCTATAGTTCATTTTTGCAAAAATAAACAATGTATCTTTAACCAAAATAGAGATATTGACTGATTTTTAATCTCATATTTTTAGACAAAAATGTACAATTTTTGAACCCGGGTTTGAGATATTTTTAACCGGAAATTTAACCACTTTTATACCGGATATATACAAATCAACTCGTTAAAGTTCATTTTTGAAAAAATAAACACTGTATCTTTAACTAAAATCGAGATATTGACCGATTTTTAACCTCACATTTTTCGCCAAAAATGTACAATTTTTGAACCCGGGTTTGAGATATTTTTAACCGGAAATTTAACCACTTTTATACCGGATATATACAAATCAACTCGTTATAGTTCATTTTTGAAAAAATAAACACTGTATCTTTAACCAAAATAGAGATATTGACTGATTTTTACCTCACATTTTTAGACAAAAATGTATAATTTTTGAACCCGGGTTTGAGATATTTTTAACCGGAAATTTAACCACTTTTATACCGGATATATACAAATGAACTCGTTAAAGTTCATTTTTGCAAAAATAAACGCTGTATCTTTAACCAAAATCGAGATATTGACCGATTTTTAACCTCACATTTCTGAAATTTGTATTTAATTTTTATAGATTTGCTTTAAAACGTCATCGAAATATACATGAAAAATACGGCCGTACTAAACCCAATTCTAGCTCCAGTGGTAGTCAAACTGTCACGAACAGTGATGGTCAACAAGTTCAACAACAACAATTAACCGAAACAACAGACATAACAACATTACAAGTACAATTGTAAACATTAAAAAAAACATTTTTTATGTATAGTCTAGCTTGAAATATTTGACAGTGACAATAGATAGTCCCGAATATTAGTTTTAAAATTTGATGAACACATAATATCCCATAAGTTTTTGCAGAAATATCAACTGTTTTTGCAATAAAAAATGCAGTCGACCAAGAAAAGTCCCGGGTAAAAACCTTGAGGCACACCTTGTGTGCGAATATTTTTTTTTTTGTTTATATCAGACATTATTACGGATTTTGCAATATTGTCACCCTCGTTTTCCTTAATTTTGGAGTTGCTAATCGAAAAATAAATGTAGATACCCAAAACCCAATACTGGGTGTAGAAAGTCCATTTTTATTTAATTTAAATTCATAATTGCTTGTTGAAATTTATGCCAAAATTTATGGGGCATTATTTGTGAATTTTGGGCTAGACTGTACATTTTTAGGTTAGGCGTGGATTTTTGTAAAAAATTAAATTGTGCAATAAAATTAAATTTGTTTTGGCATTTTTCAATTTTACAATTATCTACTTAACAAAGTGATTTTCACTTGAATTTAGGGGATTTTCTTTTGTGCCAAAATATTTTATTATCATTTTGGGGATTTTTGTTTCTACAGTATTGAATATGTTTATTTTTTTTATGAATACGTAACGATAATAAGGCATTTCTGTATGGAAAAGACTGTGTATAAATTTTTATATTAGGATAAACATAGGTTAGATCTGAAAATTGTATATTTTTCGGTAGGTATTGTAATTATTTTTATAGTTTACAGTAATTATTGTAAAATATATTACATTATTTCTTATGTTAATGATTATAGTAGTGCTTTAATTGTGTAATTATTTTAATAAAGAAATATTTAGCAAATTTACGACAGTTTTTAATGACATTTAATTATTTTTCATATGTTTCTAACATGTACGCAATGTTGCCAATAGTTGGATGCAAGTTATCCCTATATACTACATACGTGGTTATGAAATATCCCTAGATTTTAACTGCAAAATTATTTTTTGAGTTTATGGTTTAATTGAAAACGGCTCAAAATAAATAAATTTTAATTTGAGATATGAATTTATTGAACCTTTTTTGATATATTTACTAAGTTTTAATAGTATATGTTATGAATTTCAAGAGATATTAAATAAAATGTACAAAATTATAACAGAATTTTTTGTTCATATTTTACAAAATTTTAGATTAAATTTTAACCGCTCCGCGGTTAAAGATTAAAATTTGGGTATAGGGTGTAAAATGTCCAAGGATTACTAATTTCATAGTTTTATCGTCGTAGCTCCACCCATATTTGGGTCACAAAATTATAACTGATTTTTTTTGTTCATATTTTATAAAATTGTAAATTAAATTTTAACCGCTCTGCGGTTAAAGATAAAAATTTGGGTATAGACTATAAAAAGTCCAAGGATTACGAATTTCATAGTTTTAACGTCGCAGCTCCACCCATTTTTGGGTTACAAAATTATAACAGAATTTTTTTGTTCATATTTTACAAAATTTTAGATTAAATTTTAACCGCTCCGCGGTTAAAGATAAAAATTTGGGTATAGGGTGTAAAATGTCCAAGGATTACTAATTTCATAGTTTTAACGTCGTAGCTCCACCTATTTTTGGGTTACAAAGTTATAACAGAATTTTTTTGTTCATATTTTACAAAACTTTGGATTAAATTTTAACCACTCTGCGGTTAAAGTTAAAAATTTGGGTATAGACTATAAAAAGTCCAAGGATTACTAATTTCATAGTTTTAACGTCGTAGCTCCACCCATTTTCGGGTCACAAAATTATAACGGAATTTTTTTGTTCACATTTTACAAAATTTTGGATTAAATTTTAACCGCTCTGCGGTTAAAGATAAAAATTTGGGTGTAGGGTGTAAAAAGTTCAAGGATTACTAATTACATAGTTTTAACGTCGTAGCTCCACCCATTTTTGGGTCACAAAATTATAACATAATTTTTTTTGTTGATATTTTACAAAATTTTAGATTAAACTTTAACCGCTCTGCGGTTAAAGATAAAAATTTGGGTATAGACTATAAAAAGTCCAAGGATTACGAATTTTATAGTTTTAACATCATAGCTCCACCCATTTTTGGGTCACGAAGCCTAAAAATTGAAATTTATTTACTTACATTTTTGGTGTAAACGAAGCTTTCGGCCTACGTTTTCCAGATTTTGAGAAACACTTGCTATATATTGGTTTCCATAGCCTGCGTTGACGCCCAGTTTCGATGTTCTACTGTTTAGTCTAGCGCGCACATTCAAGGCCTACTTTACGCAAAAACTCAAGACTTTATTTGTTATTTATTTATATACATTTGCAACATATATTTTTTTATTTTACTGGTTTTTATATTTGATTAAATTGTTTCGTGTTTATATTACAATTTTATATTTATATAAAATAATAAATTGATGTGAAAAAATTTGGTGGAGGAGCTTTCGATTGTTGAATAATGTTACCAAAAAAATAAGGTAAGTATCAAATTTTTTTTTATTATGTTTCTAGTAGGCTATTTCCTGTCGATTAAAATTGTTCAGCTAAAACAGGGAGTTAAATCGGGTGAGCGTGCTGTCCACGGGATGTCATTATCAAGGCAGATGTTTACAAACATCCTTGCTTCAGCTAAAGAATCGACAGTAAATAGCCCGCATGTTGGAACGTGTAGAGAGAATCTTCAAGATGTTTTTAGAGTGTTTTAAATGGGAAACTTATATTTGTTTTATGGCGGAGGCGCCTAAAAAATTATCTTTCCATACGGCCAGTCCGTCCCTGCTATCGAATGAAAAATTGTGGAAAACATAAATTAGACTTGAAAAACATATTTTCAATTCATTTATTATTAAAACGCGTCGTGTTTTTATTACGTCATTTTTATAAATAGTAAAAAAATAAATATAGTTATTTTTATATATCATGTTGCATGTTTGAAGTATTTATTTTTTCAGCTAAGTTTAAGTTATATTTAATTATATATATTTATGGCTTTTGCAAAATATAGGTCAGCAAAATCAATACTTTAAATTGAAATCGCTTAACATATATCGAAATTTTATTATTTTATCATGACAGTCTTATTTAAAAGTTATTAGAAAATAAATTGTGAACATAAAAAACAATAATTTTGTCTTTCGAATAACTATAAAAATAGCTGGTAACTGGACGTTTTTTTTTAATCATGTATAAGCTGTCACTTGAGTCATTAGCTAATTTTTTGTACAAATCCGTCGCTTATTATATTAATAGAGACCCAACAACTTTCCTTGAGGCACACCATTAATATATTGTCGATGTATCTTCGCTCTATTTTATTTTAAATGCTTACAACGATACGACGTTATATTTGTGACGTATAAAATCTAATAAAATCGATAACCTGTAAATTAGTTTTCATTTAAATGTTGTTTTGGTTTCGGAAAATTTACTAAATACATATGTACGTATTGATTACTATTACACTGTTTAGATGTGGTGGGGGGGTTGCCATGGCAACCAGTAGCTGCTGGAACCTGGATGAATGTACAGTAGCGTAAATTAAAAGCGGGACTTCTAAACCATTTCTTAAAGGATTTTAGAAAAAATCTAATATGTCGTTCACATTAATATGAAAGTCTTAAATACCAAATACATAATTTGTGATGTGTTGCAGGCTAGGTAGAGGCTTTCTTGAGCAAAAATGGAGATATGCCGACGTCTCGGGGCCGACTTTGGGCTCTGGGCTGTTTGCTTGCCCTGTACATACTTGGAATGGTCTTTCTTAGCGCAGTTACACTCTACGAACCCAGAAGCAACACACCAAATAATAGAGTAAGTATCGGAATTTTTTAATCGGCTCATTTCGAATATTATCACCTGCCACATGCGAATTAATTTTGAGACTGTTAGAAACATTTTTAGACAATTCTGAATAAATTTGACACAGTTTGAAACATTTTTATACAATTCTGAATAAATTTGAGACATTTTGGACATTTTTAGACAATTCTGAATAAATTTGAGACAGTTACAAACATTTTTAGACAATTCTGAATAAATTTGAGACAGTTTGGAACAATTTAAAACATGTTTAGACAATTCTGAATAAATTGAGAACAATATGAAACATTCCTGAACAATTCTGAATATATTTGAGTTAGTTTGAAACATTTTTAAACAATTCTGAATAAATTTGAGGCAATTAGAAACTTTTTTAGACAATTCTGAATAAATTTGAGACAGTTTGAAACATTATTAAACAATGCTGTATAAATTTGAGACAGTATGAAACAATTTAAAACAATGCTGAATAAAATTGAGATAGTTAGAAACATTTTTAGACAATTCTGAATAAATTTGAGACAGTTTAGAACAATTTAAAACATGTTTAGACAATTCTGAATAAATTGAGAACAATTTGAAACATTCTTAAACAATTCTGAATAAATTTGAGTTAGTTTGAAACATTTTTAAACAATTATGAATAAATTTGAGGTAGTTAGTAACATTTTGAGACAATGCTGAATAAATTTGAGACAGTATGAAACAATTTAAAACAATTCTGAATAAATTTGAGACAGTTAAAAACATTTTTAGACAATTCTGAATAAATTTGAGACAGTTTGGAACAATTTAAAACAATGCTGAATAAATTTGAGACAGTTAAAAACATTTTTAGACAATTCTGAATAATTTTGAGACAGTTTGGAACAATTTAAAACATGTTTAGACAATTCTGAATAAATTGAGAACAATTTGAAACATTCTTAAACAATTCTGAATAAGTTTGAGGCAGTTAGAAACATTTTTAGACAATTCTGGATAAATTTGACAAAGTTTTAAACAATTCTGAATAAATTTGAGACAGTTTGGAATAATTTAAAACATGTTTAGACAATTCTGAATAAATTGAGAACAATTTGAAACATTCTTAAACAATTCTGAATAAATTTGAGTTAGTTTGAAACATTTTTAAATAATTTTGAATAAATTTGAGGCAGTTTAAAACAATTAAAAACATTTTTCGACAATTCTGAATAAATTTGAGACAGATTGAAACATTTTTAAACAATTCTGAATAAATATGAGACAGTTTGAAACATTTTAGACAATTCTGAATAAATTTGAGACAGTATGAAACAATTTAAAACAATACTGAATAAATTTGAGACAGTTAGAAACATATTTAGACAATTCTGAATAAATTTGAGACAGTTAAAAACATTTTTAGACAATTCTGAATAAATTTGAGACAGTTTGGAACAATTTAAAACAATGCTGAATAAATTTGAGACAGTTAAAAACATTTTTAGACAATTCTGAATAAATTGAGAACAATTTGAAACATTCTTAAACAATTCTGAATAAATTTGAGTTAGTTTGAAACATTTTTAAATAATTTTGAATAAATTTGAGGCAGTTTAAAACAATTAAAAACATTTTTCGACAATTCTGAATAAATTTGAGACAGATTGAAACATTTTTAAACAATTCTGAATAAATATGAGACAGTTTGAAACATTTTAGACAATTCTGAATAAATTTGAGACAGTATGAAACAATTTAAAACAATACTGAATAAATTTGAGACAGTTAGAAACATATTTAGACAATTCTGAATAAATTTGAGAGAGTTTGAAACATTTTTATACAATTCTGAATAAATTTGAGAGAGTTTGATGCAATTCTGAATAGATTTGAGTTAGTTTGAAACATTTTTAAACAATTCTGAATAAATTTGAGACAGACAAACATTTTTAGCCAATTCTGAATAAATTTGAGACAGTTTGAAACATTTTTAGACAAGTCTGAATAAATTTTAGACAGTATGAAATAATTTAAAACAATGCTGAATAAATTTGAGACAGTCAGAAACATCTTTAGACAATTCTGAATAAATATGAGACTTTGTGTGTCTTGTAGTTGGACCACAGTTACCCACAAGGCTCTTTATCGTCTCGCAGAGCCCTAGGAAGCCCCGGTGTGGAAACTGGGGCCCTACGACCGGCATTAAAGCGCTCCAAACTGCATTGGTGCGCAGGGTTGCGGTACCTACAGCCTGCGAGGTATCCAACGGCTTTAGCTTCGTTCCCTGGTTCTGGGAATACGTGGCTGAGATATTTATTACAACAGGCTACTGGTAAGTAAGTAGAAACAAATTTGCAAATTTCTAATAAAACAATTCTGAATAAATTTGAGACAGATTGAAACATTTTTAAACAATTCTGAATGAATATGAGACAGTTTGTAACAATTTAAAACAATTCTGAATAAATTTGAGACAGTTTGAAACAATTTAAAACATTTTTAGACAATGCCAAATAAATTTGAAACAATTTAAAACATTTTTAGACAATGCCAAACAAATTTGAGAGAGTTTGAAACAATTTAAAACAATTCTGAATAAATTTCAAACAGTTAGAAACATTTTTAGACAATTCTGAATAAATATGAGACAGTTTGAAACATTTTTACACAATTCTGCTGGCAAAATTACGTATGTATATCAATTTTTATCAAAATACTCCTATAGATCCCGAAAAAAATGAAAATTTCATGGCGCTAGTTCTGATTTCTTCCGTCAGATGTCTATACTAGTATCACAATTCGACAAATTTGAGACAGTCTAGTACAATTTAAAATATTTTCAGACAATTCTGAATAAATTTGAGGCAGTTTGAAATAATTTTTGACAATTCTGAATAAATTTGAAACAGTTTGAAACATTTTTATACAATTCTGAATAAATTTGAAACAGATTGAAACATTTTTATACAATTCTGAATAAATTTGAAACATTTTGAAACACTTTTAGACAATTATGAATATATTTGAGATAGTTTGAAAGATTTTTAGAGAATATCAAATAAGTTTGAGACAGCTTGAAACAATTTAAAACATTTTTTGACAATGCCAAATAAATTTGATACAGTTTGAAACAATTTAAAGCAATTCTGAATAAATTTGAGACAGTAAGAAACATTTTTAGACAATTCTGAATAAATATGAGACAGTTTGAAACATTTTTACACAATTCACCGGGCAAAATTACGTATGTATATCAATTTTTATAATTAAAATTTCATGGCAAGGCGCTAGTTCCGAATTCTCCAGTTAGATGTCTATACTAGTATCACAATTCGACAAATTTGAGACAGTCGAGTACAATTTAAAACATTTTCAGACAATTCTGAATAAATTTGAGGCAATTTGAAATAATTTTAGACAATTCTGAATAAATTTGAAACATTTTTATACAATTCTGAATAAATTTGAAACATTTTTAGACAATTATGAATACATTTGAGACAGTTTGAAACATTTTTAGACAATGCCAAATAAATTTGAGACAGTTTGAAACAATTTAAAACATTTTTAGACAATGCCAAATAAATTTGAAACAGTCAGAAACATTTTTAGATAATGCCAAATAAATTTGAGACAGTTTGAAACAATTTAAAACAATTCTGAATAAATTTGAGACAGTTAGAAACATTTTTAGACAATTCTGAATAAATATGAGACAGTTTGAAACATTTTTACACAATTTTCCGGGCAAAATTACGTATGTATATCAATTTTTATCAAAATACTCCTATAGATCCCGAAAAAATGAAAATTTCATGGCGCTAGTTCCGATTTCTCCCGTTAGATGTCTATACTAGTATCATTTCGAGAAAATTTGAGACAGTCGAATACAATTTAAAACATTTTCAGACAATTCTGAATAAATTTGAGGCAATTTGAAATAATTTTAGACAAGTATGAATAAATTTGAAACATTTTTATACAATTCTGAATAAATTTGAAACAGTTTAAAACATTTTTAGACGATTATGAATACATTTGAGACAGTTTGAAACATTTTTAGACAATGCCAAATAAATTTGAGACAGTTTGGAACAATTTAAAACATTTTTAGACAATGCCAAATAAATTTGAGACAGTCAGAAACATTTTTAGATAATGCCAAATAAATTTGAGACAGTTAGAAACGTTTTTAGACAATTCTGAATAAATATGAGACAGTTTGAAACATTTTTACACAATTTTCCGGGCAAAATTACTTATGTATATCAATTTTTATCAAAATACTCCTATAGATCCCGAAAAATATGAAAAATTCATGGCGCTAGTTCTGATTTCTTCCGTCAGATGTCTATACTAGTATCACAATTCGACAAATTTGAGACAGTCTAGTACAATTTAAAATATTTTCACGCAATAGGGTATTCTCTCATATTTTTTTAATTTATTTTTCTTAAAGAACAGTTATATCTAAGAGTACCTGTGAAAATCCGAGTTAAAAATTCCTTTAAATAAGCGAGATATTAATTTTTAAAATTTGATTTTGTTGTGTCACGTGATAGTGACGTACAAGTTGTACAGTACCGGCGGTGTACTATTAGTGGTTCATGCGGCGTCTTATCACATTCGAATATGGAGTAGGGATTTCAACTGGCCTCCCATTGGAAGGTCATCTAGTACATCAGCAAAATTTAAATGCTTTATATCTTTTGTAACAATTAATTTATAATATGATTTTTTGTTTTTTCCCTGTTGTTTACCTATCAACACTAATATTTTTAATAAATTTTTAATATTGGTGCTCCTCGGAGAATACCCTATTCTGAATAAATTTGAGGCAGTTTGAAATAATTTTAGACAATTTTGAATAAATTTGAAACAGTTTGAAACATTTTTATACAATTCTGAATAAATTTGAAACAGTTTGAAACATTTTTATACAATCCTGAATAAATTTGAAACATTTTGAAACAGTTTTAGACAATTGTGAATATATTTGAGACAGTTTGAAACATTTTTAGAGAATGCCAAATAAGTTTGAGACAGTTTGAAACAATTTAAAACATTTTTAGACAATGTCAAATAAATTTGATACAGTTTGAAACAATTTAAAACAATTCTGAATAAATTTAAGACAGTTAGAAACATTTTTAGATAATTCTGAATAAATATGAGACAGTTTGAAACATTTTTACACAATTCTCCGGGCAAAATTACGTATGTATATCAATTTTTATAATTAATATTTCATGGCAAGGCGCTAGTTCCGATTTCTCCCGTTAGATGCCTATACTAGTATCACAATTCGACAAATTTGAGACAGTCGAGTACAATTTAAAATATTTTCAGATAATTCTGAATAAATTTGAGGCAGTTTCAAATAATTTTAGACAATTTTGAATAAATTTGAAACAGTTTCAAACATTTTTATACAATTCTGAATAAATTTGAAACAGTTTGAAACATTTTTAGACAATTATGAATACATTTGACACAGTTTGAAACATTTTCAGACAATTCTGAATAAATTTGAGGCAGCTTGAAATAATTTTAGCCAATTCTGAATAAATTTGGAACAGTTTGAAACATTTTTATACAATTCTGAATAAATTTGAAACAGTTTGTAACATTTTTATACAATTCTGAATAAATTTGAAACAGTTTGAAACATTTTTAGACAATTATGAATACATTTGAGACATTTTGAAACATTTTTAGACAATGCCAAATAAATTTGAGACAGTTTGAAACAATTTAAAACATTTTTCGACAATGCCAAATAAATTCGATACAGTCAGAAACATTTTTAGGCAATTCTGAATAAATTTGAAACAGTTTGAAACATTTTTATACAATTCTGAATAAATTTGAAACAGTTTGAAACATTTTTATACAATCCTGAATAAATTTGAAACATTTTGAAACACTTTTAGACAATTATGAATATATTTGAGATAGTTTGAAACATTTTTAGAGAATGCCAAATAAGTTTGAGACAGTTTGAAACAATTTAAAACATTATTAGACAATGCCAAATAAATTTGATACAGTTTGAAACAATTTAAAGCAATTCTGAATAAATTTGAGACAGTTAGAAACATTTTTAGACAATTCTGAATAAATATGAGACAGTTTGAAACATTTTTACACAATTTTCCGGGCAAAATTACGTATGTATATCAATTTTTATCAAAATACTCCTATAGATTCCGAAAAAATGAAAATTTCATGGCGCTAGTTCAGATTTCTCCCGTTAGATGTCTATACAAGTATCATTTCGACAAAATTTGAGACAGTCGAGTATAATTTAAAACATTTTCAGACAATTCTGAATAAATTTGAGGCAATTTGAAATAATTTTAGACAATTATGAATAAATTCGAAACATTTTTATACAATTCTGAATAAATTTGAAACAGTTTAAAACATTTTTAGACAATTATGAATACATTTGAGACAGTTTGAAACATTTTTAGACAATGCCAAATAAATTTGAGACAGTTTGGAACACTTTAAAACATTTTAAGACAATTCCAAATAAATTTGAGACAGTCAGAAACATTTTTAGATAATGCCAAATAAATTTGAGACAGTTTGAAACAATTTAAAACAATTCTGAATAAATTTGAGACAGTTAGAAACATTTTTAGACAATTCTGAATAAATATGAGACAGTTTGAAACATTTTTACACAATTTTCCGGGCAAAATTACGTATGTATATCAATTTTTATCAAAATACTCCTATAGATCCCGAAAAATATGAAAATTTCATGGCGCTAGTTCTGATTTCTTCCGTCAGATGTCTATACTAGTATCACAATTCGACAAATTTGAGACAGTCTAGTACAATTTAAAATATTTTCACGCAATTCTGAATAAATTTGAGGCAGTTTGAAATAATTTTAGACAATTTTGAATAAATTTGAAACAGTTTGAAACATTTTTATACAATTCTGAATAAATTTGAAACAGTTTGAAACATTTTTATACAATCCTGAATAAATTTGAAACATTTTGAAACAGTTTTAGACAATTATGAATATATTTGAGACAGTTTGAAACATTTTTAGAGAATGCCAAATAAGTTTGAGACAGTTTGAAACAATTTAAAACATTTTTAGACAATGTCAAATAAATTTGATACAGTTTGAAACAATTTAAAACAATTCTGAATAAATTTAAGACAGTTATGCCCGGTTTTATAAAAGCGAATTAAATATTTTATCCAGGATTATAATTATAATCCAAGATTATATATATAATCCGCGTTGCATAAAAATGAATATCTAGTATATAATCTCGGATTTCGTAATCTTGGATAATTTATCATTTAATCTAGGATTATATAATTTTTGCGTTTTATAAAACAAAACACCGGATTATGTTGCAATATAATTCAGGTTTTTGTAATTCGGTTTTGTTGACGAATTAAATTGACAGTTCCATAATTCCGAAGAGAAAAATTAATATTATGTGTTAATTTTAAATAATCTAACGTATACTTTTACTTTAATTTCACTTTTAGAAAATGTCTTCAATTAGGTTGAGTAGCTTAAACTCTTTCTCAGATTTTGAAGAACAAGTAGAGGTTCGGTTCAGGCGGCGACCACGAAAATTTCGTTCCCGTAAAAATCCTTTTACAGAACTTGATAATGCCGAGTTCAAACCATAATATTTTGTCATAATAAAATAATTTATTTAATTAAAATAATTAATATGACATGTAAATATTATAGATACTTTCAAAAAATAAGAAATTTCATGAAAAAAAATTAAAAGCCTTAGATTCTAAAGGTAAAACGAAACTAAAACACAATAACCCTTCCACCACTGGAAAGAGAAAAAAAAGTTTTTTTAAAAATAAAAATGCAATACGGCGCCAATTTAAAATTAGAAAGTTGCTATTAATATCTTGGAAACCGCCATAATGAATTTTATTCTGACATCAGTTTTAAGTTTATCTCATCGAATCATAAAACTTTTATATGAAACATTTTTTATAATTACGGAGTTATTTGATATTTTCTAAAATAGCGATTTTCAAGTTCTTTTTTTGAATAACTTTCAAACTGTTCGGAATTTTTAACCGACCTCGTAGCTCTAGTTTCGGAGATCCCAATGGTAACCCAATTAATTTGGGACACACTGTATACACCTGTGTACAAAATGTAGTTTATCAATTGTAATTAAAAACCTAAAATGGACAGAACGATATTTGAACAAGTTAATTTAAAAATATTATTGTTGCTGTCAGTAAGGTATTCGGCGATTAATATTCTTAATTCCTAAAGAAGGCACGTCATTATAAAAGGAAGAGCACGAATAAAGTACATTTCTCCCTTTTTCCTTCCATTTTTAAATTTTCGAATGCACCTACACGAATACAGTATCAGTTCTGTCAGCTGACAGTTGACTTACGTTTGTGGTAAATTCACAATAGCTCTTTAATTAATATCGAGTTTCGTAATTCGCTGTTTTAATATCTTGATAAAACGCGATTATATTTAATCCCGAGTTATATATAATCTCGAATTTTGAAAACCGAGATTAAATTTTTGTTTATAAAACCGGCCATTAGAAACATTTTTAGATAATTCTGAATAAATATGAGACAGTTTGAAACATTTTTACACAATTCTCCGGGCAAAATTACGTATGTATATCAATTTTTATAATTAATATTTCATGGCAAGGCGCTAGTTCCGATTTCTCCCGTTAGATGCCTATACTAGTATCACAATTCGACAAATTTGAGACAGTCGAGTACAATTTAAAATATTTTCAGATAATTCTGAATAAATTTGAGGCAGTTTCAAATAATTTTAGACAATTTTGAATAAATTTGAAACAGTTTCAAACATTTTTATACAATTCTGAATAAATTTGAAACAGTTTGAAACATTTTTAGACAATTATGAATACATTTGACACAGTTTGAAACATTTTCAGACAATTCTGAATAAATTTGAGGCAGCTTGAAATAATTTTAGCCAATTCTGAATAAATTTGGAACAGTTTGAAACATTTTTATACAATTCTGAATAAATTTGAAACAGTTTGTAACATTTTTATACAATTCTGAATAAATTTGAAACAGTTTGAAACATTTTTAGACAATTATGAATACATTTGAGACAGTTTGAAACATTTTTAGACAATGCCAAATAAATTTGAGACAGTTTGAAACAATTTAAAACATTTTTCGACAATGCCAAATAAATTCGATACAGTCAGAAACATTTTTAGGCAATGCCAAATAAATTTGAGACAGTTTGAAACATTTTTAGACAATTCTGAATAAATATGAGACAGTTTGAAACATTTTTAGACAATTCTGAATAAATATGAGACAGTTTGAAACATTTTTACACAATTCTGAATAAATTTGAGACAATTTGATAGATTTTATGCAATTCTGAATAAATTTGAGTCAGTTTGAAACATTTTAAACTCTTCTATTTTATTCTCTTCTCAGGTATATATACAGGAAGTGTCTACAAAGACTACGGACTCCTGAAAAATGGTTTTCCAGCAGAGAGCGTCTCGAACGGGTCCGTCTTGGTTGTAAAGACCCACGAATGGGGCCCCAGAGCCCGAGGGCGCTTCCAAAGGGCTGTGCTACTCGTCAGGGCGCCTGCGCAAGCCATTCAAGCTGAATTTAACCGCCAAAGTGGCGGCCATGTTGGATTTGCAAGCCCCGATAGATACACGCGAACAAAAGGGAAATGTAAATGCTACACTGTATTTTCCTTAGGAACAAATCTAGTGATTTTTTTTTCAGATTGGCAACAATTCGTGCAAGATAATTTATCAGCATGGCGGCAATTTAATTTAGATTGGTTGTATAATTTTACAGGGCCCACCCATATTCTTTTTTATGACAAATTAGTAAATAACGTCGAAGAGAATTTAAAAAAATTATTAACTTTTTTAGAATATCCTGTACCTCAAAAAAATTTGTCATGTGCTCTCGAAAGAAAAGAAGGAATATATAGAAGAAGAAGAAGAGTCCCGAATTTTGATCCCTATTCGTCACAAATGAAAAAAAAATTGCAAGAAGAACAAGAGAAATTATATAAAATTATAAATACAGTAATCGGTCAGAATTCGAAAAGATAACAAAAACATTTTAATTATTTGTGGTAAAAAAAATGTTTTGAACTACTGACAGTCATAAAATAATAGGAAAATGTTTGGACTACACAGGAAAATGATAATAATATCATATTTATCAACATAGATGGGAACAAATATGCCTAGAATTTCTTACAATTAAATTATATGTTAAATTAAAAATTGTCTCAAAAAATGAACTATTCGTATAGATTAAAATAAAACTTATGGTTTTGAAAGATCATTTGTTACACTTTAAAATGAGCCTAAATTTAAAACCGTATCTTTTTTTCGTTCCTGAGATATTTGCGTTCAAAGCTGGTCCTCAAAAATCCCATATTTGGGCAATAACCCTAAAATGAGTGGAGATACAAGGCTGGCGACATCTCCATTCAATTCTCCGGGCAAAATTACATATGTACACCAATTTTTATCAAAATATTCCCATAGATCCCGAAACAAATGAAAATTTCGTGTAAAGGCGCTAGTTTCGATTTCTCCCGTAAGATGTCCATACTAGTATCATTTCGAGAAAATTTGAGACAGCCGAGTACAATTTAAAACATTTTAAGACAATTCTTAATAAATTTGAGGCAGTTTGAAATAATTTTAAACAATTCTGAATAAATTTTAAACATTTTAAAATATTTTAAGACAATTATAAATATATTTGAGACAGTTTGAAATGTTTTTAGACAATGCTGAATAAATTTTAGACAGTTTGAAACAATTTAAAACATTTTTAGACAATGCAAAATAAATTTGAGACAGTTAGAAACATTTTTAGACAATTCTGAATAAATTTGAAACAATCTGAAACATTTTCGTACAATTCTGAATAAATTTGAAACAGTTTGAAGCATTTTTAGACAATTCTGAATAAATTTGATACAATCTGAAACATTTTCGTACAATTCTGAATAAATTTGAAACAGTTTGAAACATTTTTAGACAATTATGAATACATTTGAGACAATTAGAAACATTTTTAGACAATGCGAAATAAATATGAGACAGTTAGAAACATTTTTAGACAATGTGAAATAAATTTGAGACAGTTAGAAACACTTTTAGACAATTCTGAATAAATTTGAAACAATATGAAACATTTTCGTACAATTCTGAATAAATTTGAAACAGTTTGAAGCATTTTTAGACAATTCTGAATAAATTTGACACAATCTGAAACATTTTCGTACAATTCTGAATAAATGTGAAACAGTTTGAAACATTTTTAGACAATTATGAATACATTTGAGACAGTTAGAAACATTTTTAGACAATGCGAAATAAATTTGAGACAGTTAGAAACATTTTTAGACAATTCTAAATAAATTTGAAACAATCTAAAACATTTTAGTACAATTTTGAATAAATTTGAAACAGTTTGAAGCATTTTTATACAATTCTAAATAAATTTGAAACAATTTAAAACATTTTTAGACAATTATAAATCCTATAGACCCCGAAAAAATGAAAATTTCGTGGCAAGGCGCTAATTTCTATTTCTCCCGTTAGATGTCTATACTAGTATCAGTTCGAGAAAATTTGAGAGAGTCTAATGCAATTTAAAATATTTTCAGACAATTCTGAATAAATTTGAGGCAGCATGAAATAATTTTAGACAATTCTGAATAAATTTGAAACAGTTTGAAGCATTTTTATACAATTCTGAATAAATTTGAAACAGTTTGAAACATTTTTGGACAATTATGAATACATTTGAAACAGTTAGAAACATTTTTAGACCATGCGAAATAAATTTGAGACAGAAACATTTTTAGACAATTCTGAATAAATTTGAGACAATTTGAAACATTTTCATACAATTCTGAATAAATTTGAAACATTTTTATACAATTCTAAATAAATTTGAAACATTTTCATACAATTCTGAATACATTTGAGACAGTTTGAAACATTTTTAGACAATGCGTAATAAATTTGAGACCGTTAGAAACATTTTTAGACAATTCTGAATAAATTTGAGACAATTTAAAACATTTTCATACAATTCTGAATAAATTTGAAATAGTTTGAAGCATTTTTATACAATTCTGAATAAATTTGAAACATTTTTAGACAATTATGAATACATTTGAGACAGTTTGAAACATTTTTAGACAATGCTGAATAAATTCGAGACAGTTAGAAACATTTATAGACAATTCTTAATAAATTTGAGACAGTGTGACACACTTTATGCAATTCTGAATAAATTTGAGTTAATTTGAAACATTTTTAAACAATTCTGAATAAATTTGAGGCAATTTGAAACAATTTAAAACATTTTAGACAATTCTGAATGAGCCAAAATTTAAAACCGCATCTATTTGCGTTCAAAATTGGTCCTCAAAAATCCCATTTTTGGGGAATAACCTAAAATACATCAAAATATTCCTATAGATAACGGACGGCGCTTGTTCCGACTTCACCCGTTAGATGTCTCTACTAGACTCTTTTATGGATTTTGCACAAGCGTCTTGATATAATTTCTATAGCAAAATAACTGAAAATGGCCAAAAATTACGTTTTTTGCAATTTTGACCATTTTTAGTTTTGCCAGTATAATATTTCCACCCATTTTTGGGCATGGCAAAGTTCTAAATGTAAATATCTCGAGAATGAACAACAAAAGTAGTCCCAATTTTTGAGACAATTTTCATATGAATGTTTAAATTTTGTTAACTATGTATTTAAGGCCTAATTTGTTGTATATTTTATAGTATATAACGCTTATGTAGTATATTGCACTAATAATTTTACAAGAGTGAGTTACAAAAATTGTTTTTAGATTAAAATTTCAAATAACAAAATATCTTATGTAGTAGTCATTTGTTTTGACAGTAGTTCAGTTGTTTTGGACACATAAAAGAAACAAAAGAAGTATTCAACTTTTTTTGGGAACAAAATTAAAATGATTTTTGTAACTCGTTCAAAATATAGTTAGTAAATTTTGTAAATGTAATAATAAGTGTAATTTTTAATAAATAAAATTTATGAGAAAATTTTTGGTAGTCACTGGAAAACATATGAAAATCGGTGGTATATTTATCCAATGATTTTCATCGAATAAAAAAATAGAAACATTACAAATTCTGTCAATTTCTTCAGTTTGAAGGTATGTATGTTTTATTAATATATAATTCATAATATTTTATATATTCGTTGGTAAGAAGCCGTACTATAACCTAACTGTCAAATTAATGTTTCAAATCCAATTTTTGAGATGTATTTTGATATATTTTACATATAAAACACATTATTTGACATTTATTTATAATATTTGTAAGTTTTAAGTGTGTAGTAACAATTTAAAATATGTAAAACGTAAAGAAATACTTTCTAACCTCAAAGATTGCAAATATACTTTAATTCATTGATATTTTCTCTACTAGGTGTATTTTTTTTAACTTAAATTTTCTTTTTTTATTTAACCATGTCGCCGAAATACTACAAATATTTGGAATACGTCTGGCTGTTTTCGGCTTTCGCTGCGTACATTTTACGCGAATTTCTATCACCAGCGCCTGTTCGGACGATATAAAAAATGTACGGCAATCCAAACCACCAGCGTTATGGATTCTACAAGGTATTAGTGCAGATTCTACAAGTTAGAACACGTTTTTTGAGTGTGTTTTTCAGGATGCTTCAGATTTCAATTCTCAAGACGATTCGGGCCATGAAGGCGGAGGAGATTCAAGTAAAACAAACTTGATTGTGAATTATTTGCCTCAGAACATGACTGATAAAGATTTGTATACAATGTTTGTGACACAAGGACCGCTGGAAAATGTCAGAATCATGAAAGATTATAAGGTATAGTAAGTATTTTGCAAAAATACACTGTTTGGCAAATTTGAGACAGTTTGAAACTATTTAAAACATTTTTAGACACTGCTGAATAAATTTTATGCAGTTTGAAACATTTTTAAACTAATCTGAATAAATTTGAGACAATTTAAAACATTTTTATACAATTCTGAATAAATTTAAAACAGTTTGAAACATTTTTAAACAATTCTGAATAACTTTAAGGCAGTTTGAAGCATTTTTAGACAATTATCAATACATTTGAGACAGTTTGAAACATTTTTAGACAATTATCAATACATTTGAGACAGTTTCAAACATTTTTAGACAATTCTGAATAAATTTAAGACAGTTTGAAACAATTTAGAACATGGTTAGACAATTCTGAATAAATTTGAAACAGTTTGAAACATTTTTAAACAATTCTGAATAAATTTGAAACAGTTTGAAACATTTTTAAACAATTCTGAGTAAATTTGAGACAGTTTGGAACAATTTAAAACATGGTTAGAGAATTCTGAATAAATTGAGAACAGTTTGAAACCTTTTTAAACAATTCTGAATAAATTTGAGGCAGTTTAAAACAATTTAGAACATGTTTAGACAATTCTGAATAAATTGAGAACACTTGGAAACATTTTTAAACAACTCTGAATAAATTTGAGACAGTTTGAAACAATTTAGAACATGTTTAGACAATTCTGAATAAATTGAGAGCACGTTGAAACATTTTTAAGCAATTTTGAATAAATTTGAGGCAGTTTGAAACAATTTAGAACATGTTTAGAAAATTCTGAATAAATTGAGAACACTTGGAAACATTTTTAAACAACTCTGAATAAATTTGAGACAGTTTGAAACAATTTAGAACATGTTTAGACAATTCTGAATAAATTGAGAATAGTTTGAAACATTTTAAAACAATTTTGAATAAATTTGAAACAGTTTGAAACATTTTTAGACAATTATCAATACATTTGAGACAGTTTGAAACATTTTTAGACAATGCTGAATAAATTTGAGACAGTTTGAAATAATTTAAAACATATTTAGACAATTCTGAATAAATTTGAGACAGTTTGAAACCTTTTAAAACAATTCTGAATAAATTTGAGACAGTTTGAAACAATTTAGAACATGTTTAGACAATTCTGAATAAATTGAGAACAGTTTGAAACATTTTAAAACAATTTTGAATAAATTTGAAACAGTTTGAAACATTTTTAGACAATTATCAATACATTTGAGACAGTTTGAAACATTTTTAGACAATGCTGAATAAATTTGAGACAGTTTGAAATAATTTAAAACATGTTTAGACAATTCTGAATAAATTAGAGACAGTTTGAAACATTTTTAAACAATTCTGAATAAATTTGAGACAGTTTGAAATAATTTAAAACATGCTTAGACAATTCTGAATAAATTGAGAACAGTTTGAAACATTTTTAAACAATTCTGAATAAATTTGAGAGTTTGAAACAATCTAAAACAATTCTGAACAATTTTGAGACAGTTTGAAATAATTTAAAATATTTTAAGACAATGCCAAATAAATTTGACAATTCTGAATAAATTTGAGACAGTTTTAAACAATTTAAAACAATTCTGAACAAATTTGCGACAGTTTGAAACAATTTAAAACATTTTTAGACAATGCCAAGTAAATTTTAGACAATTCTGAATAAATTTGAGACAGTTTGAAACATTTTTAGACAATTCAGAATAAATTTGAGACTGTCTGAAGCAACTTAAAGCACTTTTAAGCAATGCTGAATTTTTTAGACGGGATACAGCTTCGGTTTCGGGTTTGTGAAATTCGTGAAAGCCGAAGACGCCGCTAGGGCCATCGGAGCCCTAAACGGGGTGGAATACTACAACAAGAGGCTGAAAGTTTCTTACGCGAGGCCCCCTGGGCAAGATATAAAAGATTCCAACCTGTATGTCACAAATTTACCCAAAAATATTACAGAGGAAGGCATTGATAGAATGTTCAGCGAATATGGTAACATCGTACAGAAGAATTTATTGAAGGACAAGATTACTGGGATGCCGAGGGGCGTTGCTTTCGTCAGGTGAGGACCCCGTACAACACGATTTTAGTGTTAATTTCCCTCAAACCCGAGTTCAAAAATTGTACATTTTTGGCTATTTTGTTAGATTTTCAAAAAGGGACGAAGCCATGAATGCCATCCAGCAATTAAATGGAAAATTTATGGACGGTTGTATGGAGCCCATTTGTGTCAAAGTGGCAGAAGAACATGGAAAACAGAAAGCTACCTATTATGAAGGCTGGAAAGCGGGCTATCAAATGAATCAGATGAAACAAGGTATTTTACACTTTTTCATTTTTTGTGCAAAAATATTTTTTTAATTTTTTTTAGTGGGGTTCCGACAGATGAGGGGCAATTACCCCCGACGAGGGGGCCCGGCCATGGGTCGTCCCCCCTTTGGGGCGACTGGTCGAGGCCACCGCTTCAACCCATTAATGGGTGGTGGGGACATGAACCTACCCATGAATCATTATATTTAAGTCTTTAGTCTTAAGTTTTATCAGTAAGACTGTTAATTAGATTTTTCGATGTTGTCGAGTTTATTATTTATATTTCTCATGAATTTATTATTTTGTAACATAATATTAATATAAAGAGATATGTTTAATGTATTGTTTTATTCAAAAATTAATGTAACCTGTCTTTACCTGCTAGTTTCAATAATTATTTATGTAGTTAATTGTAATAAATGTGCTTTTCTATATAATTTTGTGTTTTATTCAATTTTCCCGCGCAAAATAATAACGATAACTACCTTTAAAACGTTGAAATATCTAATTTTGATCCATTATTGGTGAGACAATTTGTTATATCGACAGATTAACTAGCAGTAGATGATTTATAAAATAAAATAAGATAAAAGTTGTACTAACTTCGCCCACTATCAGTCCAAATTGGACTATAGAGGAATCGCAAATCTCAGCATCGCAGATCTCAGCATCTTTGGAAATCAGCTACCACTGTTACTAGGAATGTTTATTCGAACAAAATTTCAGTTATTTCACTATTTAATCCACTGAAAACCATTACACATTAAAAATTCATATCACGTTACCCCGAAGGTTAGTTTGACGACACTAAAAGAAACAATTACACACTATTTTAACTTTTTAACTTCCCGACAAAAGTTTTTCGCAAGAATTGCACGAATAAAGCACATTTTAATTTGTATATTAAATATAAACACTGACAATCAAACACCGGTCTTACTTTTGGCGCGAACTTGTCTGTTACAGTCGGTCTGTAGTTTTACTGTTTCACTGGTCGACACAGAATTTATATAAAAATTATTTATTCACTTATAATATTCTTGACAACCACATTAAAAATATAAACTTAAGAACCAAACTTTTAATTTTGTGAATTTTATTGTCAACCCGTTGTACGATTAAAAGTACTTGTGAAACGTGCTTGTGAAGTGCGCATGCTCGAAGTCTTCGGCCGGCGCCATGACTTAGCATCAGTGTGATTTTGTTTATGGTGTTTGTTATTCATTTTCCGCGAAAAAACTATGGAAATATAGGAAAATTTATATAGAAACTAGAGATAAAGTGTTGGTGTATCGTTTGAGATAATAATTATTACGTGGTACTATTTATTAAGGCAAGAAAATAGTAATGTTCTTCAGGTTTTGCTGCCATGTGCCGCCATGTTGTCAACAGGTTTCATGTCAGTTGTGACTTTGTTTATGGTGTTTAGTGTTCATTTTCCGCGGAAAAACTATGGAAATATAGGAAAATTTATATAGAAACTAGAGATAAAGTATTGGTGTATCGTTTGAGACAATAATTGTTACGTGGTACTATTTATTAAGGCAAGAAAATAGTAATGTTCTTCAGATTTTGCTGCCATGTGCCGCCATGTTGTCAACAGGTTTCATGTCAGTTGTGACTTTGTTTATGGTGTTTAGTGTTCATTTTCCGCGGAAAAACTATGGAAATATAGAAAAATTTATATAGAATCGCGAGATAAAGTGTTGGTGTATCGTTTGAGACAATAATTGTTACGTTGAACTATCTGTTAGTGCAAGAAAATAGTAAAATTCTGCGGGTTTTGCTGCCGTATGCCGCCATGCTGTTAACAGGTTGCATGTAAGTGAAATTTTATTTATTTTTGTATGTAAATCATTATAAATTTACATAAAAGTGTTATTTTCGTTTGTATTTTGCATGATTTTTATATTATTATTTCCATATTTTATGTAATTACAGTAATATTCTTGTGGCCGGCAAAATCGGTTCGTTTGATGTCATTATTGTTAATTTTATCAAAGAATAAATAAATAAATATATCATCACGGCATATTACCCATTGCTGGGTGTGCCAATCTTCTTTGTACACATTATATTCGGGAATGATGATGACATATTTGTACCGTACGGGCGTTTAACAGGCGTCACCTCACAGGCACTCATTGCTGGCGTGGAGAGTGCACCACAGGGGTCAATTTTAAATTTCGGGAATTGATCCATCTCTAGACACTGTTTTTTTTAATTTTTAAGCAGTTAAGGGTTGAAATAAAAATCACAAATATATAAAATTATATTTATTTTTTGTACTGTTACATGGCAGTTTAATAATTTTTAATTAATTATTTTGATATTTTGTGTAACTATTTTAGTTTTTATATATGTCAATATTCGTCATTTTTATTAAATTATTATAACTTTAACAATTTCAAACTTATTTCAATTGAATTCCACAATATTTCTGGGAACAGACCTTTTCAACAATAATCTCTTTCTATCTCTGCATATACCTAGTAAGTAAAATGGCGCCTGCAATTGTTAACGAAACGTCAAAAATATTGCAATCACTAAAAAAAATTGCATTAAACATTTCAGCGTCAATAAAAGCTTTTGTAACTTCCTTCGACAAGTTTTGAAAAAAACAATTGCCATGCGCATGTTAAGTAAATTGAAAAGGTCTATTCAATTCTTGAAACTTATTTTTATACCCATTTAAGGGTAATATCTATACCTAAAGTACCGTCCGCCACGAGGTGGGTCGACTTTTGTGTCATAACAGTTGTTCAAGGCGTCTCCGGCGTATCCTTCTTGACATGTACACACGGCTACGTGTCTTCTTGCTGTGCATGATCCTCCAGCACCACATTGTCCGTGGCAGGGGTTTTCACAACTGCAAAAAGCAAAAAAATTTTCTCAAAACTTTTGTTAGGTACATATGTATGCGGGCAGCGCCAAAAATTTCCGGCCTGAGTGAAAGAAACGATGTAGACTTACAATTAAATTTTATGTTTCAATATAATCCCCTCTGACATCAATGCCCTTATTACGTTTCAGTAATAATTCAATACCCCTAAAAAATATTCCTTTGGTTTGACTTCAAAATGTGTCCAAAATGCAGCCTTCACTGCTTCGTTGTCACTGAAATGGCGTCCTCTAAGGTCCTTTTTCAAATTTCCAAACAGACAGTAGTCACTGGGGGTCATATCTGATTAGCTTACCACGTCTTATTTCCCGAATATTTTGTCGCAATTTATGCAGAAGTGCTGCATAATATGCCCCATTGACTGTCGTGTTACGTTCTTTAAAGTCTTTAAGAAAAATGCCCTCACAATCCCAAAGTAGCCATCACCTTTTTCGTCGACTGGCAGACCCTTAACTTTCTTGGCGGTGTTTCTCCTTTTCGCCTCCATTCCATCGACTCCCTTTTGGATAAAGGATCATAGTAGAGAACCATAGTTTCATCTCCTGTCACAATTGTCTTCAACACCTCCGTTGGGTTTACATCACATCAAAAAGTTTTGAGCACATTCAACACGACGTTGGCGCTGAACTGCTGAGAGATGTTTGGACACCTTGCACTAACTTTATTCATGCCTAAATGATCGTGGATGATTCGACGAATGCTTGTATCAGAAAGGGCAATATTGTCGTCCGTCACCACGTCCGCCGTCCTTACTGTTCTGACGTCATCTTATAAGGATTCATGCCCAAATCGAAACCGTTTCGACCAATCTTTTACCACAGAATAAGACGGTGAATTTTTCTCCTGGCATCTCTTCCATGCCCTCCAGATAACTGCTTGAGAATTTCTGACAGACCCTGAACTTTCTTGGCGGTGTTTCTCCTTTTCGCCTCCATTCCATCGACTCCCTTTTGGATAAAGGATCATAGTGGAGAACCATAGTTTCATCTCCCGTGACAATTGTCTTCAACACCTCCGTTGGGTTTACATCACATCAAAAAGTTTTGAGCACATTCAACACGACGTTGGCGCTGAACTGCTAAGAGATGTTTGGAGACCTGCACTAACTTTATTCATGCCTAAATGATCGTGAATGATTCGACGAATGCTTGTATCAGAAAGGGCAATATTGTCGTCCGTCACCACGTCCGCCGCCCTTCCTGTTCTGACGTCATCTTCCAAGGATTCCTGCCCAAATCGAAACCGTTTCGACCAATCTTTTACCACAGAATAAGACGGTGAATTTTTCTTCTGGCATCTCTTCCATGCTCCCCAGATAACTGCTTAAGAATTTCTGGCAGACCCTGAACTTTCTTGGCGGTGTTTCTCCTTTTCGCCTCCATTCCATCGACTCCCTTTTGGATAAAGGATCATAGTAGAGAACCGTAGTTTCATCTCCTGTGACAATTGTCTTCAACACCTCCGTTGGGTTTACATCACATCAAATAGTTTTGAGCACATTCAACACGACGTTGGCGCTGAACTGCTAAGAGATGTTTGGAGACCTGCACTAACTTTATTCATGCCTAAATGATCGTGGATAATTCGACGAATGCTTGTATCAGAAAGCCCCGTCATTTGAGATATTTCTTTCACACCAGATTTTCAATAAGGGCAATATTGTCGTCCGTCACCACGTCCGCTGTCCTTCCTGTTCTGACGTCATCTTCCAAGGATTCCTGCCCAAATCGAAACCGTTTCGACCAATCTTTTACCACAGAATAAGACGGTGAATTTTTCTTCTGGCATCTCTTCCATGCCCTCCAGATAACTGCTTAAGAATTTTTGGCAGACCCTGAACTTTCTTGGCGGTGTTTCTCCTTTTTGCCTCCATTCCTTCGACTCCCTTTTGGATAAAGGATCATAGTAGAGAACCATAGTTTCATCTCCTGTCACAATTGTCTTCAACACCTCCGTTGGGTTTACATCACATCAAAAAGTTTTGAGTACATTCAACACGACGTTGGCGCTGAACTGCTGAGAGATGTTTGGAGACCTGCACTAACTTTATTCATGCCTAAATGATCGTGAGTGATTCGACGAATGCTTGTACCAGAAAGCCCCGTCATTTGAGATATTTCTTTCACACTAGATTTTCAATAAGAGCAATATTGTTGTCCGTCACCACGTCCACCGTCCTTTCTGTTCTGATGTTATCTTCCAAGGATTCCTGCCCAAATCGAAATTGTTTCGACCAATCTTTTACCACAGAATAAGCCGGTGAATTTTTCTCCTGGTATCTCTTCCATGCCCTCCAGATAACTGCTTAAGAATTTCTGGCAGACCCTAAACTTTCTTGGCGGTGTTTCTCCTTTTCGCCTCCATTCCATCGACTCCTTTTGGATAAAGGATCATAGTAGAGAACCATAGTTTTATCTCCTGTGACAATTGTCTTCAACACCTCCGTTGGGTTTACATCACATCAAAAAGTTTTGAGCACATTCAACACGACGTTGGCGCTGAACTGCTGAGAGATGTTTGGAGACCTTGCTCTAATTTTATTCATGCCTAAATGATCGTGGATGATTCGACGAATGCTTGTATCAGAAAACCCAGTCATAATACTAGATTTTCAATAAGGGCAATATTGTCATCCGTCACCACGTCCGCCGTCCTTTCTGACGTCATCTTCCAAGGATTCCAGCCCAAATCGAAACTGTTTCGACCAATCTTTTACCACAGAATAAGACGGTGAATTTTCCCATAAACTCCATCCAGTCGATCTTTGATACATTGAGGAGAAAGGCCTACTCGGGTAAAGAATTTGATATTCAATTTTCGTGACTTCAGACATTATGATAAACGTGTTATCAACATATTGTCTTGCTGTAATACTTGGATCTATATCAGGTCGAAAAGTTTTGGCGGTGCCTTCTTACATTATGACTTACCTATAATTTATGCAGGCCTTATTATCTGGACAATGGTCGTCCATGGTACATTCAGCGGGCTGGCAACTTCTAAGTGGATCTCCGGTATACCCTTCTGGACATGTACAAACAGGTCGTTCTTTGCCTGTTCTGTCATGACCAGGCTGGCACCGGGCGTTCGATCCACAAGGGTTAGGTTCGCAAAGATCCTCTGGAATTATCAAAATTTAATTTCCTTTGAAACTTACCTACAATTGATTCAAGTGATGCAAATTTTGAGACACCTTTCGTGATGGGACTAAATGCATTGCACTGTTAGGACATTGACTTACGTTTCTCAAAAGGCCTGCATCGTACAAAGGGGTCCCCAGTCATGTCTCTGGGACATGAACAAACCGGAGTGACCCCGGCACGTAGTTCACAGTTGGCCCCTGACCCGCAAGCCCCTTCGCATGGATTCACACATTTGTTATAGAAACAAGTTGGGCGAGAACCAGGACAATCGCCATTGTGGGTACATTCTGGCCGACACGAAATTAGCGGGTTGCCTTCGTAATTCTAAAGAAAAATTACATAATTACTAAACAATGACCAAAAACTTCGTTGGAGAAATTTAATTTCGTTTACCTTAGGGCAAGTACAGACAGCTACATGGTTTCTGATTTGGCAATCGGCGTTTTCTCCACAGGCAGAACAAGGGTCTTGGCATTTAAAGTCTTGACAAGATCTGCTTGCGCCGCAATCGGCATCGGAATCACATTCATGCCTACATCCTTGTAGAGGGGATCCAAAGAAACCTTGAAGGCACTTGCATGTAGGGACTTCGTTTACGATTTCGCATCTGGTATTGGGGCCGCAGGGACTCGGGTGGCATAGCTCCTCTAGAGAAAGAAATAATGAGTAGAACTTAAATTTCCATTCGGTATACTTGTAAAGATAAAAGCAGTGCCGACTTAAGACATTTTCCGCCCGGGTCTAACTTTTAAAAACCGCCATTCTCAACAAAGAAAAATCGTTTTTCCATCAAACTACTAAGAGCCAGGGAAAAAAATCTGATGTGGCCAGCACATTACCTTCCGTCAGTTCTATGTATTTTGTACAAATTTCATACGGAAAGTTCCTTGCTAAATTAAATATTCTATTTCTTGTACATTACATTCCCGTAGTTGCATGTATTTTATGCAAATTTCATACAGAAAATTATTATTTTGTGACGTTTTCTATATACAGTGTAATGTATCTGCAGAAATAAAAGATTTATTATTATTATTTCTTGTACATTACCTTAAAGCAGTTGTATGTATTTTATACAAATTCCATACAGAAAGCAAAAGATCCTATATTTCCAGTAAAAATTATAAGACAAACACACTATGTCAATTTTACTTGACACTGACATCTTTCAATCAGAATTTTCTTAAGTAGCTGTTTCCATAGCTATGGCTACTTTATGAAATTTAATTTCTTTATAATTTTTTAACTCTATATCCATTTAATATTAAGTATAAAATGCAGTCAAATCGTATAGAGAATAAAATATTCTTTAATATTTATAATAACATCAAATGTGAAAAAAATATATTTAACCTAGTTTTTTCAAGAAAAACTGTTAAAATCTTCAAATGATGGTACTTCCGGTTGACCAATTGTAACCAAAATCTAATCAGCTCTTCATATGGATGTAACGAAGAAGTACACGAAAAAATTATAAAACGTGCTTATTGATTAAAAACTCATCATCGAATTTTTTGACCAAGGACAATACCTTCCTTACCTAAAGGTGACGGAAGGTAAAATGATAAATGTTACAAATTTTGTTTCTCATTAGGCAAATATTAAAGTTTGAAACCCCATTTAATGTTTTTGGAATGACAAAGTGTAGTAATCTTATTTCTCAGATTGGACATTTCTTAAAATTATTATACCCACAGATGGGTCAAGTTTCAACGTATGTGGGACCTAACAGAATTTCTCCGTTATTTTTGCCGGTTTATGGTTTTCGATTCAGCTCCGGTTCGAAGTCCTTGTTTAATGAAAGGCCTCATTGGTCATTTCTTAAAATTATTATACCCACAGATGGGTCAAGTTTCAACTTATGTGGGACCTAACAGTATATCTCCGTTATTTTTGCCGGTTTACGGTTTTCGATTCAGCTCCGGTTCGAAGTCCTGGTTTAATGAAAGGTCTCGTGGAATAGACTATAGGTAGAAATTATGAAAGTCCATGAACTCCCATATTTTTGAAATTCAATGACAGTTCAACATTCCGCGAAATAATGCTGTTTCTACTGCGAACACAATTCGGTCCTGGATTCGGCAGTTGGAGGAAACTAAGAATAGGTACACATGGCCGACGAAGATCCATCAGAACACCAGAAAATGTGGAGCTAGTGAGAGCAGCAGTCGAACAATCGCCAAGACGTTCTGCTCGAAGGCACGCTATTGCATTGGGGGTTTCAGACCGCAGTTTGAGGAGGATTCTGCATTTAGATTTCCCTTCAAAATAATGATGGTTCAGGAATTGAACCCGGCAGACTACGCCAACCGCCAAAATCTGTGTGACGAAATTCTTGCAGCGATCCCTCCTGAGGCAGCATTCTTCAACAGCGACGAGGCACATTTTTACCTAAGCGGGATTGTGAATAAACAAAATTTTCGGTACTGGGCTGAAAACAACCCCCAAATTGTTCACGAAAGACCGCTATATTCTCCGAAACTAACGGTGTGGTGTGCCGTATCATAATTTGGCGTAATAGGCACGTACCAGAAAATGTTGAGCTAGTGAGAGCAGCAGTCGAACAATCGCCAAGACGTTCTGCTCGAAGGCACGCTATTGCGTTTCAGACAGCAGTTTGACGAGGATTCTGCATTTAGATTTTCCATCAAAATAATGATGGTTCAGGAATTGAACCCGGCAGACTACGCCAACCGCCAAAATCTGTGTGAGGAAATTCTTGCAGCGATCCCTCCTGAGGCAGCATTCTTCAGCAGCGACGAGGCACATTTTCACCTAAGCGGGATTGTGAATAAACAAAATTTTCACTACTGGGCTGAAAACAACCCCCAAATTGTTCACGAAAGACCGCTATATTCACTAACGGTGAGGTGTGAAGAGGGAGGCGTGACCGTGACCGTGAATTCTGGGCGTTATGTTTCAATGTTGCAAAATTTCTGCAGCCCCGATTGGAAGTGGTTGTTGAAGAAGATTAGGGGACTTTTGTTTCTAACAGGATGGGGCTACAGCCCACACAGCCCGAAATTCTCTAAACGCTTTAAGAGAAATGTTTACGAGTACTGAACAGAAATCGGCTGATCAAGTTTTTTATACCCTTTTTAGATCTTGTCTTACAATTTAGAGGCGTGTATCTTAGGATTGTTACCGTTTTGCCTCCTTTACACATACCATTTAAAAGCGCCCATCTCGCATCTAAACGTGTATGCGCTACTTATAAAAAAATGTCATCTGTATTGTAACATGGGACGCCCGCCGTCGCCGCCACTGTAAGCGAGTGTCTATTTATAGCGGTGACGTAATCGCGCTAGTAGCCGGCCGATGTAAACAGACTGGTCGCGACGTTTTTAATTACTTCCGGTCGCCTGAACCTTTTGTGTTCATTGTTATTACGTGTTCGAATATTCTAGACTGTTCTGTCCCTTATACGCAGCTATTCTCGAGAGTTAGTTAGTTACATGGAGAGACATAGAGATGTTCATATAGAGTGTTAGTGAGTTTGAGAAGCACAGCAGTATCGTAGTGAGCGTATGCAGTTGGTGTCGAGTAGGTACTCGGGAAGTTACTGGTATTATATTGGGATAGCTGTGGATGTAAATACTCGATAGTGTTGACGAGTATTGGGAAGCTATAGTGTGCAAGAACAGTAACGGCGAGTCGGAAAGTTACTGGTATACCGGGATAGCTGTTAAAGAGAATACTCGGTAGTGTTGAAGAGTATTGGGAAGCTAGGTATATGGGGACAGTAACGACAAGTGGAAGCTAATACTCGGCATTGGTGTTGAAGATTATGGCATACGGATAATTGGTGATACTGAGACTGTGGAAGGAGTGAAAGAGTTACATAAATAGACAGACAGTGAAGTGAAAGGTGTGACTTCTGTCCGAGCAGTTGAATATACAGACGCTGTTGAGTCAGTTGAGTATATAGACGCTGTGGAGGTCGGTAGGCGGACAGTTGAACATGATATAAGTATATAGTGATATAAATATAGTGATATAAATATCGCGTAAAATCTACAAGAATCTGCAACAGACCGGCAGTCTAAGATTGGAACGCGTAGTGAAATAAATAATTTGTAATATCGTGGAAATAAATAGTAGTGTTAATTGGTTAAATAAGTAGTGTTAGTGTTATACAGTTAATTATAGTTTTAGTCTTAATTAATAATAATTGTCTAATATTCACTTCACCCAGATAAATAAAAACGTTACAGTATTATATTGCAATAATTCTTACCTGGGTTAAAACGTCTGCAGTGACTGAACGGATCCCCTGTATATCCAGCTGGGCAAGTACATATTGGGACATGGTTTCTAACTTCACAATTCGCCCCTGACCCACAAACACCTTCACATGGGTCAACACATCTCGAATTAACACAAGTTAAATGACCTCGGCATTCAGAACTGTCGAGACATTCCACCCTGTGGCAGATCGTGACGGGGTCACCGCTGTATCCTCTCAAACAGGAACAAACTGGTCGGCCCCCGATAATAGCACAGTGGGCATTTTGACCACACGTGCCACAAGTTGCGTCGTAGGGGGCAGGTTCGCCTAAAAGATATTGTGATTTTGAGGATTTTCAGTTAGCTCTAGTTCATGGTTAAAAATTTGTATGCGAGGTCTGTGTGATGCACGCGAGGCGAGACGAGAAATATAAAATATCGATCTCGTCTCGTTTTCGCACATTTTTTTGTCTCGTCTCGTTCTCGCGCGAGAGTCGCTGTAAAAATAAGCGCTTGCGCACTACGTATTTACCTCAGTATTTACGTATCAGTTGAACTACAAAAGACAAGTTCGCACCAATCGTTCCGTCTTCCGTGTATTTACAGTCGTATAACTATAATAAAGAGACGAAACACTAAATTCTAGTCACCAAATTATTTCAATACGAACGTCATCAGTAATAGCTATTAACATACCTAGGAATGTTATGCACATCATAACTGCCGCAGATGTAGGTTTTTAAGACATCTAAGGCTTGTTATGATTCATAACATCCGTGGTTTGTTCAATAGTTTATCGGTTTCAGAAAATGAAGACTATATTAATAAATATTTTTTGAAATTCTCTCGTTAATGCTACTTTAAAGAGTGCTATGGTTAACAACAATTTTTTGACATATGTCAATATGATAAATATTAAAATTATGTGCTTTATTCCTCGTGTTTATTATTTTAGAATAAAGTAAACCGTATTTAGAACGATACACTAACGTTATCTGTATCAGAGCTGGGCAAAGTACCGGAAAGTAGTACTTGAAGTACAAGTACCAAGTATCTGGATGTTTTTAAAAGTACTTGAAGTACAAGTACTTTTTTAGTTTCTAAAGTACTTGAAAGTACCAAGTACTTAAAAAAGTACTTGTAAATTTGGGTGCAAGTACTTTTTCAGATAATTGATATTTTTCTGATTATATGGACCTTAAAAGGTGATTGTTGACAAAAATTTCAATATGCGATATTTATTTGGTTATTTAAAACAAGAGTTCCTCGCTGGGACTGCCGTATCACCTAGCGATCTCATGACGTAAAATTGACGTCATATGATCGCCATGCGATGCGAGAAGCTGTACCGAGATGTTAGAATGACGTCATTTTTACGTTATGCGATCGCCAGGCGATACGCAAAGTCCTAGCACTGTAGTTAGGTAATACAAACATTTATGTATATGCAATATGCGCAGATTAGAATTAATTTATTTATGCCAAAAAATTTGCAAATATATCTTTACTTTCATATTATCGCTGAAAATATATTTATTAATGAAATTCACATAACACCACACCTCTGCAAAAGAAACACTGACAGACAAACAAAGTAATTCAAGTACATTTATAGTAATTCAAATAAAATAAAAATAAAATAAATATTTCATCACGGCTTATTACCCATTGCTGGGTGTGCCAAAACTGCTTTGTAAGCAGATATCGGTAAAGATGATATATTTGCACCGTGCGGGCGCTTACCAGGCGTCACCTCTCGGGCACTCATTGTTGGCGTGGAGAGTGTACCACAGGGGTCAATTTTGTGCCATTTAAAATTGGAAATAATTGGCGTCGGTCGGGATCGAACCCGATTCCCCAGATTCTCGACCTGACACTCAGGCACGCGGCCACGAGACCCGTAAAGTAATTCAATTACATTTAAAATACTTCAAGTACATTTAAAATACTTCAAGTACATTTAAAGTACTTCAAGTACATTTAAAGTAGTTCAAGTACATTTAAAGTACTTCAAATATTTTTCCAAGTACTAAGTACCAAGTACATGTGAATAGATTTACTTTGTCAAGTACAAAGTACTATAAATAGAACGTACTTCAAGTACAGTACTTGAAGTACTCAAAGTACTTGCAAGCCTAGTAAAGTACTTTTCTTGCAAGTATTGCCCAGCTCTGATCTGTATGTATATAATGAAGAGCATTATACTTTCATTTTATTTTATTTTCATTTTGTAGATCGTTGGTGACAAGTCAGTATGGTAATAATATTACAATACAGATACAGATATTACTTTTGTATATGCAGACAATGATTTAATATCCTGAAACTGGTAAAACTAATTAAACATTTAAAAAATTATTTTTTGTAACTAAAAGTTTCTATACTTTATCATTAACCATATGCCACTATTTAAGTAAGATTTACTTATAAAAAAGCCCTACACTGGGAACACGCTGGCAACCAATCACTCCGCTTCACTCCGTGTTGGCTCCTATTGACGCTTAATATAAGATCCTTTACTTTTCAGGGACGACAAGAATTTTATTAACCGTAGTTTTAACTCTGATGATATTTTGCATTTCCTCGCTCTGCGACCGATATCATTCGACTCTAGATAGACTCAAAAAAATATAGTCAATTCATATAATTTTCATATTCACGTATTCTATGCACGAATTACCGTTAACTTCACTCCCTGTACGGTGCATTTTTCATTGAATTTTTGAATCAAAGCTGTAAAGTTACAAATACTTTTTATTGCGAGAATCTCGCGAGATTTCTCGCTTCTCGCAGTTGTTATATCGATCTCGCCTCGAATTTTAAATTGCAATCTCGCTCTCGTTCTCGTCTCGCATAATGCCCAGAAATGGTTTAAGTTTTGAATGTAAATTGGTACTCGAGAGAAAAAAAAAAGATATTCTGTTTGAAAATTTGGATTTCAAAAATTTTGAAGTTCACAAATAATTAAAAATAAACTTACCTGATATTAAAGATAGTTGAACTATTAAAATTATTGAACATGTTAAGGCATTTCTCGGTATCATCTAAAAAATAAAAAAATAAAAAATTCATTTACATGGGAAGACATTAAATAAAATATGTAATTAATTATCTATATAGCCTTGAAAAACAAAGTAGGATGCACAGATAAACAAAGGAACATCTGCTGTGTAGGTAGCTCTCAAAATTGTCTCGTACTAATTTGGGAATAACCAAATTTGAAATATTGTGTGGGCGATGTTGTATAATAATCGTATAATAAATTTTGGCAATTTGAATCATTTTTTTTTTGTATATTATATAACAAAACAAATAAAAAAGTTAGCTTCTAGCAGGGCTTAGGGATCCAATGCCTAATAGAATTTAACAGAGCCGGATTTAGCTATATGAATTCAATTTTTGAAGAAACTAATCTTTACAAAATATATAATATATTTTGGACAAGATGCTACTGATGTTGAAATTCATTGTTTGTTATTGTTTCAAAATTTTCTGAAGTTTGATAAAGATTTTGTTAAAGATTATTTGAAAAATGAGCTGGTATCAAATATTATAGGTTTGGCTCATACTTGGTATTTATTCCAATTTCAGAAGGAAAAAGGTTTTTGCAAACTTTATAAATTTAATAATAATTATAAAAATCTGATGTGGCCAGCACATAACCTCTCGCCAGATATTTTACCTGGTTGTACGCATATAAAACACACACATTATATATATATATATATATATATATATATATATATATATATATATATATATATATATATATATATATATATATATATATATATATATATTTGCAAAATCTATGGGGTATTTTAATATAAATTATGTACAATACATACATTTTCTTTATATTCAATATCCTGAAATTTTATTTTTCTACTTTTCTTTTTCGTTATATTCGTCATTTTTTCGCAAATTCCTTTTATATTATTTTTTACGTAGTCTTTTGCGTTGTTGACTTTTTATTTTCATAATGATGTACAAATATTTTTGACAGTGGCATACAAATATTTTTGACAGTGACATTTATGTGTCAATTACAAACATTTGAATTTATTGCCTTGAAGTAGTTTGATCTGAGATTTTTTACATCAAATTATTTTATATGCATTTCTTTATCTCTAAATCTTTAGAAGATATAATAATGAATTTATATTCATCGAATAAAGAATTTAACGTTCTTTAATATAAGTATTTACATAAATTTTCGATAAATTGTTACCAAAACTTAATCAACTCTTCCCATTATTGTTAGATTGAGGAATCCGTAGTTAAAAATGTCTTTAGGCTTATAGTATTTGAGAAATCGTGGATCCAACATCCACACACACACACGTACATCATCGTAAAAATGTTATAATCGGATTCTAGGGACCTTAAAACGTGCTTATTCACTAAAATCTGGATATGCGATTTTTAGCATGAATACAATACCTCTCTTAGCGAGAGGTAAAAATAAAATGAAACTTACCTTAGATGATATTTAACTATATTCAGATGTTCGTTGCAGTAAAACAAAACAATAACTGAAAATTTCAATGTCGTTTGAGCAAATATATGCATCCTCGCCTACTTAGATTTCAAGTAACCTTATAAAGAAAGTCTGACAACTTTTGATTCTTTGAATATATGGACAATATAAAAATATTTCTTGTATATGATTAATAATTCAAGAATTCAACTTTTTTTATATTTTTATTACTTAAAATACTTTTACTAAACATAATAAATGTCATAGTGGGTAATTCCAAAAAAAGTCCGGTAACTTTCATTAAGTTCGAGGAATTTAAGCCCAACCATTTTTGTTAGTGCGATCTATTGTAATACGCCCTATCTTAGTTTTCTGGAAGTAGTTCCAGATTTCTTATGAAGTCTGTTACTGTTCTAGGAAAAATTTACCGTAAGGTAGCTTGTATGGTTAAGTCTCCTTACGGCCACAGCTGTACTGTCACATACAATCTGTTTAAAATATACCTACCATATGTTTCTAACCATTTGTGTTTTGAGTTCTGGTTCGTTAATGTGTCCTAATAATTAATAATGGTAAAACCCAAGATTTTGTCAATAAATTAGTTTGAATTTCAAAAAATTTACGTCAATTAAAATTCAATTGAAAGTGAATCATATTGTTGACATTACGCTAAAACGTTTTGAATGTATGTAAGCATTTAATACTGGTAACCAAATAAGGTGAACCCTGTTACTACTATTGACCTTCATGGTCGTGTATGGTCACTGCAGTCAAGGTCACAGTGTAGGCAATTGTTTATTCCAGCGGTACCCAAGAAATGTTTTAATACGATCATCTATTGTTTATTTTTTCCTACTTTACTCCGGATTTTCATCAATAGTCTTAGTTTTACTTATATTTTCTGATAAAATTATAAAAAAATCTGATGTGGCCAGCACATTACGTTCCGTCAGTTATATGACGTATTTACGAAAATTCTACCGGCGAACTGTTACCAGTAAACAGCTTTTTATCAGGTTATAGCTACCGGAATCGATATTTTAAGAACGCAACTGGTAAACAGGGTAGATCCATAACCTATGAAAAAATCTGAAAATTTAAAACAGATTGGATATTTGACGTAGTTAACAAACTGAGCAGAGCCCTACTTTGAACACATTTCCACTTTTACCGCGCGCGCTTCGCTTTGCATCACTACCTTTTTTGAGATTAGATTCTTCATGAATCCGGTAGATGGATCTGGTATACATATTGAACAATTTTCGAACACGGAAACATTTTACCACTCATGTGTTCGAACACAGTCGGTAGATGCGGCATTTACTGGTAGAATTTTCGTAAATGCGTATATATTTTCTGTAAAATCCATACAGAAAGTTCCTTGCAAAAGATTCTAAATTTCTTGTATGTACATTACCTTTCGACAGTTGTATGTATTTTATACTAATTCCATACAGATAATTTCGAGAAAAATGATCCTAACACAAATATACAACGAATATGTCAATTGCACTTGACACTGACATCTTTCAATCAGAATTTTCTTAATATAGTATCTGTTTCTAGCATAGCTGGCTAATTTATGAAGTTTAATTTCTTTATAATTTTATAACTCTATATCCATTTAATATGGAGTATAAAATGCAGTCAAATCGAATAGAGAATACAATGTTCTTTAATATTTATAATAACATTAAATGTGAAAAAATGATATTTAACATCGATTTTTCAAGAAAAACTGTTAAAATCTTCAAATGAGAGCACTTCCGGTTGACCAATTATAAATCTAATCAGCTCTTCATATGGATGCAACGAAGAGGAATACGAAAGAATTATTTTTTTTGGAATTGTAGTATTAGAGTTATCGCAGACGAAAATTTTGTTACATACACACACACGGACACACATACATACACACACACACACACACACACATACAGACATCATCGTAAAAATAGTAAAATCGTATTCTAGGGACCTTAAAACGTGCTTATTCATTAAAAACTCACCACCGAATTTTTTGACCAAAGACAATACCTTCCTTACCTAAAGGTGACGGAAGGTAAAAACGGTGGAAGCCATAGGCGTCCGCAGAACTTTACTTTTGTGGTCGCCAAAATGAATATGTATAATTATTATTTTAAATAAAGTAATAAATGTTAATGGAGTCATTTATTTTACCATTATTACTTCAAAATATCGAGAAAAAATAATAAATAAAATATATAGGATCTCACAACTCGCGTCCCAGACGAAACTGACACTTGCTTGCATAACGGAGTTACAAGACTTTTTAATCCACCAATCCCAGAAGGATGTCTCGAGGTATGATGATGTTATTACAAAATAAAACTGGTTGCTAGGTTTTAAAAATACTACTAGTGAGTTACAAAATTTGTTTGACTTACTGTAATTTTGACACTTTAGAGTTGACTTTTCACTGTCAACAAATTTAGGTTAGCAAGATTTCTATCCGGAAAACGTTCCGAATAGACTCGTGCTGCCTCTCTGGCGTTACGTCCACATTCTCCGAAAATTATAATCATTTCTAAGTAATCAGCGGCTGAATACATGGTAAGAATTTGCCTTTTTTATTCACCTTGTCAAATTTAATTTGACACTGACATTTTTCGAAAACTACAGTCGCCCACACATTTTAAAGAAGATTTGATTTGTATAAAACCCTAGTAACGTCAAATTACGGCAAACATACGTTAAAGGTGTAGGTCTCTGATTGGTCAATTTTAAGACGTCTTTTCTCGAATATCTTTTAAGTCAGATTTTTTTTTCTTCGAAATTACACATCCGAGTGCAGTCTCGTGTTCCCTCATTCGCTCTGGGGCGCGAGTTGTGAGACAGCCTGTATATTATAGCAACATGAACAAAATAATATTACGAGGACTGTTCTCTTTCTACTGAGCCTAATAAAGTAATAGACAATTTACTTGCAAAACACATTTATTTATAATTTTTCAAGGCATCCCCCTCCACAATCAATACATTTTTGCATCCGTGAAACAAATCTCCAAAGCATTTTCTCCAATTTTCCCGCGTTTATTTCTTTATTTAATTTTTAAATGTGTCAACAGCTTCTTCGGCCGATGTAAAACGTAAACCCCGTAACTTATCCTTTACACGTGGAAATAAAAAGAAATCATTAGGTGCCAGGTCTGGACTATACGGCGAATGACCCATTATTTCAATGTTTTGAATCAAATGATCAGTCGTTCGAGCAGCAGTGTGCTGCCGAGCGTAGCTTGATGCAAGACGTTTTTCGCGAACATTTTGGAGAACTTGAGGCAAACAAATGGTAGTGTACCATTCAACATTAACAGTACGACGATCCTCCAGTGATACAATGCAAACGTTCGATAATTACAAAAAATGTGGCGACCATCTTTTTTCGCGAATAACTTTTGTTGGAGCCGACTCATTCTAAAAGACCCAAACTGCGGACTGTTGCTTTTTTTCGAGATCATAGCAGTATACCTATGTTTCGTCACCTCTAATGAAGTTGTACACCAAATGAAACGATCCATTGTCAAAGCGATCTAGTGTAAATCTGCACCATCTCAAAATGTTGTCTTTTTGATAGGAGTCAAATTGTGGTCCAACGAGAACTAAGCTTACGTACCATCAAATGTTGGTCTAAAATGATTTCAATTGCTTTCACACCAATCTTTAGAGTTGCTTAAATATTCCTGACAGTAACAGGCCGGTCATCTTTAATCATGTTCTGAACAAGACCAATATTCTTTTCGGTAACTGCCGTTTTTGGCTTAGGAGCTCGAAAACTCTCATTTAAGGAAAGTCGGCCACCCTGAAATTCATTGTACCACCGCTTTACGGTACCTAAGGAACACGACTTGTCACCAAACACTCGATGGATTTCCTCAAAATATTCTTGATGGCTTAATCCACGCTTGAACTTCTTAGCAGAAAAGTATACAATAAAGACAGGGAATACAAAAGAACAAGAATATTTTTAATTTTTTTATTGTTTATCTACTATAAATTTTTGGGCATACAACACTGCGTCATGTATTGTCACAAAACATTTGTATGAATGTTTTGGCGCTTCTATGGCGTCATATGTGGCCAGTGCTTTCTGCATTTCATCTGAAATATACCAAAAAATAACATGTCACAAAAAAATTTCACTGTTACCAACATTATAAAGGGTTTTTCAATAAGGGCGGGTCGATGTTGAAATGGAATAAAACAAGATGTGTGTGAGGTATTAACGAAATTTGAATTTGAAAGGCCCATGTATGCCATTATGTATGGAATATCCTTCAAATGTCCGCCGCGGCTTCTCACGGTGGCACGGATCCGAGTGGTCCAATTTTCAATGACTCTGAATTTGAGCGATGGCATTGGTAATGTTAACTTTAAGGGCATCCGTCGATTGCGGCTTATTGGCATAGACCTGCGACTTCAGGAAACCCCACAAGAAAAAGTCTAGTGGGATCAAATCGCACGATCTTGGTGGCCAATTCACGTCACCTCTGCGAGAGATAACCGTACCCTCAAATCGTTCATGCAGAAGGTCCATTGTGGCGTCCGCTGTGTGGCACGTAGCGCCGTCCTGCTGGAAAAACATGTCGTCTACCTCCATATCATTCAATTTGGGGAAAAAGAAATCTGTTATCTTCGTTCTGTAGCGCTCGCCATTGACGGTGATGGCCTCACCAACGTCGTTTTCAAAAAAGTACGGACCAATGACGCCGCCGGCCCAAAATCCGCACCAAACGGTAACTTTTTGTGGATGCATTCCGACCTGGTGAACCTCGTGTGGGTTGGTGTCGTCCCATATACGGCAATTGTGTTTATTAACATAGCCATTCATCCAAAAATGCGCCTCATCGCTAAAGATGATTTTTCGGCCAAAATTGGGGTCCTCTTCCAAACACTCCGAAGCCCCGTCAGCGAACAAACGGCGTTGTCTATTGTCATTAACTTTGAGCTCCTGGGTCAGTTGGATCTTGTACGGGTGTAGGCCCAAGTCCCGACGCAAAATTCGCCAAGTTGAAGTCTGCGAAAGGCCGAGTTCTCCTGCACACTTTCTCGGACCGCGGCAATGTTCTCGGCCGATCTGGCGTTCCTTTGACGTACGGGTGTTGGCTGATTATTTACCGAACCGGTCGTCTCGAATTTGGCCACCAAACGTTGGAGAGTCGACTTTGAAGGGCCACCGCGTCTGCCGTAAAATGGGCGCAACGCGCGCAATGTTTTTACTAACGAGCATTCATTTTGATAATACCGTTTTATCATTTGGAAGTGCTGCTCAATCGTGTAACTTGCCATGGTGATTTGGCATCTGTGACAGAATAATAAACAACAGATTTGACAGACGCCACCAAACCAACATCGCCGCCACAGCCTGCCAACATCGACCCGCCCTTATTGAAAAACCCTTTATTTACTTACTTGAGGAAGTAACGAGTAATAATGTAATTCCTATGTCTTTGAAATCTGTTTCCAAGTTTCGTAATGTTTTCGACCCCGCGGGGTCTACATGGCTTAAAGTTGAAATATCCAAAATAATAACTAGTATGTCTGTTGAAAATGGTTGTATTTCTTCGCCGTGTTTTCGTTTTCTTACTTCCTGTCTTTGCTTTGCTTTAATTCTCTTGGCATTTATTCCTACGTTTGTAGATAAAGCATTTCGGAAAGCGTTTTTTGAAGCAAAATTCAATCCACCTTCATACCGAAAAATTTTGATTCGGGGTATTTCTTGTACCTAAAAGATGAAGCCATCTGAGACGGATACGATAGATGTAAAACAGTATTTGAATGTGTTCGCAAGTGGCAAAGTGAACTAACGAGTCTGCTGGACCAATCACATTCGTCCATTCATTGCGTTCGGCAAACTTCGGCGCTCATCGCTGCCAGCGCTGTGCCATGCAAAGAAGCGGTAGTGGGGGTAAAAATACCAGAGAAACCAGGATTATTTCCTGATGCCCGTGATCTTTTTACTTTTCAGGAACCAAATAGGAACCGGTAAATAATTTCAGGACTTACGGAACACAAAACCATAAACCTGATCGAACCGGTTGAGTTACGGAACATACTACAGGGTGCGGCAGAACCAGTTGAGCAGTTTTGAAGAGTTATAAAAAAGAAATCAGCGTATATATGAAAAAAATGTTTTTATTTTTGAAATCAGTAGGACTTACCATTTTATACTCATTAATTTTTAAAAATAATGTCTTTAAGATGGCGGCCGTTAGCTGCAATACATTACTGGAGCAGATTTCTGAAGTTTTGAACAGCCCGTTGACACATTTCGTTGGGTATCGAGTTTACTTCTTCAACAATCTGCTCCCTTGGCTCTAGCAGGTTTTGGAGGCGACGTTTAAACACTTTTTCCTTTAGATACCCCCAAAGAAAGAAATCGCATATGCTTAAATCGGGCGATCGCGTAGGCCACCCCAAGTCACCTCTCAAAGACACTAGACGTCCAGGAAACATTTCTCTTAAAGCGTTTAGAGAATTTCGGGCTGTGTGGGCTGTAGCCCTATCCTGTTGGAACCAAAAGACCCCTAATCCCTCTTCTTCAACAACCACTTCCAATCGGGGCTGCAGAAAATTTTGCAACATTGAAACATAACGCCCGGAATTTACGGTCACGCCTTCCTCTTCAAAAAAGTATGGGCCTATAACGCCAAATTGTGATACGGCACACCGCACCGTTAGTTCCGGAGAATGTAGCGGTCTTTTGTGAACAATTTGGGGGTTGTTTACAGCCCAGCGAAATTTTTTTTATTCACAATCCCTTAGGTGAAAATGTGCCTCGTCGCTGCTGAAGAATGCTGCCTCAGGAGGGATCGCTGCAAGAATTTCCTCACACAGATTTTGGCGGTTGGCGTAGTCTGCTGGGTTCAATTCCTGAACCATCATTATTTTGAAGGGAAATCTAAATGCAGAATCCTCCTCAAACTGCGGTCTGAAACCCCCAATGCAATAACATGCCTTCGGGCAGAACGTCTTGGCGATTGTTCGACTGCTGCTCTCACTAGCTCCACATGTGTACCTATTCTTAGTGTGCTACCAGTTTCCTCCAACTGCCGAATCTAGGACCGAATTGTGTTCGCAGTAGGAACAGCATTATTTCGCGTCGCCGAAAAGCTCTTTGCGTCGCAATCACAGATCGGTTGTTTTCATAAAACGCACGTACGGCAAAGACACGATGTACTCCGGTCCAAACCATGTTGGGTACTAGAATGTAGATGCAGAACAAAAGGAGACCTAGTGCAGCTGCCTACCCCCGCCACCGCCCGAACACCTGCCCCACCAAACTGCTCAATTGGTTCTGCCGCACCCTGTATTTCAGCTGAATCCCTGATCACATAACATTAGTTTGTGACAGGGAGCTAAGTAAACAGAGCAGTCGAGTATACAGACGATGTGGAAGTCAGTTGAATATACAGACGCTGTGGAAGAGCGAAAAGCAGTTAGTCAGTAAGAGTTGTCCTGGCAGTTGAGTATACAGACGCTGTGGAAGTCAGTTGAGTATATAGACGCTGTAGAGGTTTTTTGTTACGTTATTGAAGAATAAATTATGATTTCTTACCTCTTTAAATCTTGTACTCATATATAGTTCTACATTGGGTACACGACCAATTAGGTAAGCATTTGGTCGCCAATAATGGGACAGTATTACACATACAGCACATATAACGCCAACGACTAGACCAATTTGAATTACTATAAGTGTTCCAAGAAACGTTACAATATAAACGATTCCATCTTTGTAACTTAATCGCCAATATCGTACGACTTTTTTAATGTGGCCTAAAGTTTTATATATTGACGTCATTATAATACAGGCCAAGATACACTGAAAAAATATAAAAGTATAAGTATAAAAGAGATATCGACCTGTGGTTTTAAAATCTTCAATCTACACCCTTCACACTATTTAAATAAAAATTTAGAGATTTTTTTATTTTTATTTTAAAAATTTCTACCCTTTTTTTAAACACTCCACCCTTATACCCAAAAATGGGTGCGTGGTACACCTTCAACGACTTCACTAGTAAATTCCTCGTACCAAAAAACATAAGTATACCAATTTTCATCAAAATATTCCAACGGATACATTTATTATTAAACATTCTCTAAAATCGTCAAAAACTCAAAAAATCGCAAGGGGTACACCTTAGATTTTTTGCGATTTTTGGCTATTTTCAGACTTTTCCTTCTGGAGATTGTAATGGTTGTTCAAAAATTATGAAAATTGGTATGCTTATGTAATTTTGCCCGTAGAATCTAATGGTGATATCGCCAGGGGTGTATAAATGACCATATTTGGGATATTACCCAAAAATGGGCAGTTTAAGCAAAATTTTGAGGACGAATATCTCGGAAACGAAAAGAGATATCGACCTGCGGTTTTAAAATCTTCAATCTACACACTTCATACTATTGAAACTCAAATTTTCCGATTTTTTAATTTTTTAAAAAATTTCGACTTTTTTTTAAACCACTCCACCCTCATACCCAAAAATGGGTGCGCGGTACACCTTCAACGACCTCACCAGTAAATTCCTCGTACCAAAAACCATAAGTATACCAATTTTCATCAAAATATTCCAACGGATACATTTATTATTAAACATTCTTTAAAATCGTCAAAAACTGAAAAAATCGCAAGGGGTACACCTTAGATTTTTTGCGATTTTTGGCCATTTTCAGACTTTTCCTTCTGGAGATTGTAATGGTTGTTCAAAAATTATGAAAATTGCTATGCTTATGTAATTTTGCCCGTAGAATTTAATGGTGATATTGCCAGGGGTGTACAAAGGACCATTTTTGGGATATGGCCCAAAAATGGGCATTTCTGAGCATAATTTTGAGGACGGATATCTCAGAAACGAAAAGAGATATCGACCTGTGGTTTTAAAATCTTAAATCTACACACTTCATATTACTGAAATACAAATTTTCAGATTTTTTATTTTTTTTAAAAAATTCGACCTTTTTTTAAACCACTCCACCCTTATACCTAAAAATGGGTGCGCGGTACACCTTCAACGACTTCACCAGTAAATTCCTCGTACCAAAAAACATAAGTATACTAATTTTCATCAAAATATTCCAACGGATACATTTATTATTAAACATTCTTTAAAATCGCCAAAAACTGAAAAAATCGCAAGGGGTACACCTTAGATTTTTTGCGATTTTTGGCCATTTTCAGACTTTTCCTTCTGGAGATTGTAATGGTTGTTCAAAAATTATGAAAATTGCTATGCTTATGTAATTTTGCCCGTAGAATTTAATGGTGATATTGCCAGGGGTGTACAAAGGACCATTTTTGGGATATGGCCCAAAAATGGGCATTTCTGAGCATAATTTTGAGGACGGATATCTCGGAAACGAAAAGAGATATCGACCTGCGGTTTTAAAATCTGCAATCTACACACTTCATACTACTGAAATACAAATTTTCAGATTTTTAATTTTTTTTAAAAATTTCGACCTTTTTTTAAACCACTGCACCCTCATACCCAAAAATGGGTGCGCGGTACACCTTCAACGACCTCACCAGTAAATTCCTCGTACCAAAAAACATAAGTATAACAATTTTCATCAAAATATTCCAACGGATACATTTATTATTAAACATTCTCTAAAATCGTCAAAAACTGAAAAAATCGCAAGGGGTACACCTTAGATTTTTTGCGATTTTTGGCCATTTTCAGACTTTTCCTTCTGGAGATTGTAATGGTTGTTCAAAAATTATGAAAATTGCTATGCTTATGTAATTTTGCCCGTAGAATTTAATGGTGATATTGCCAGGGGTGTACAAAGGACCATTTTTGGGATATGGCCCAAAAATGGGCATTTCTGAGCATAATTTTGAGGACGGATATCTCAGAAACGAAAAGAGATATCGACCTGCGGTTTTAAAATCTTAAATCTACGCACTTCATACTACTGAAATACAAATTTTCAGAATTTTTTATTTTTTAAAAAAATTCCACCTTTTTTTAAACCACTCCACCCTCATACCCAAAAATGGGTGCGCGGTACACCTTCAACGACCTCACCAGTAAATTCCTCGTACCAAAAAACATAAGTATACCAATTTTCATCAAAATATTCCAACGGATACATTTATTATTAAACATTCTTTAAAATCGCCAAAAACTGAAAAAATCGCAAGGGGTACACCTTAGATTTTTTGCGATTTTTGGCCATTTTCAGACTTTTCCTTCTGGAGATTGTAATGGTTGTCCAAAAATTATGAAAATTGGTATGCTTATGTAATTTTGCTCGTAGAATCTAATGGTGATATTGCCAGGGGTGTATACATGACCATTTTTGGGATATGGCCCAAAAATGGGCAATTTTGAACAAAACTTTGAGGCCGAATATTTCGGAAACGAAAAGAGATATCGACCTGCGGTTTCAAAATTTGGAATGTACATGTTGAGGAGAATAAATATGTATTAAAATCTCAATTATTTTTTTTGTGCCGAAATTTGACAATTTTGGTGTTTTTTACATTTTACGCACGGTACAAATATGTCATCATCATTACCGAAATCTGCGTACAAAGCAGATTGGCACACCCAGCAAGGGGCTGTCCTTAAATTACGTAACGCAAAATTAGGAAATTTTTGATACCCCCTCCCCCCTTTGTAACGCACCCGTAACGCAAACACGAACCCCCCCCCCATATATTACGTAACGCAGTACTTGACCCCCCCCCCATTTTTTACTGGATATAAAAGTATGTGGCCTCCTTAATATTCAGTTAAATTTTGAAACAGAAACTATTTAAATTAATGTACATAAAGATGAAAAATAACAGAACAGACCAGAAACTATTTAAATTAATGTACATAAAGATGAAAAATAATGTACTACTCTTGCCCTACGGCTTGTCACCCCAATTTCTTTACCGGAAATAAAAGTACATGGCCTCCTTAATATTCAGTTAAAATTTGAAACAGAAACTATTTAAATTAATGTACATAAAGATGAAAAATAACAGAACAGAACAGAAACTATTTAAATTAATGTACATATAGATAAAAAATAATGTACTACTCTTGCCCTACGGCTTGTCACCCCAATTTCTTTACCGGAAATAAAAGTACATGGCCTCCTTAATATTCAGTTAAAATTTGAAACAGAAACTATTTAAATTAATGTATATAAAGATGAAAAATAACAGAACAGAACAGAAACTATTTAAATTAATGTACATAAAGATGAAAAAATAACAGCACAGAAATTAAAAGCATATGCATTTCCATATGCTTTTAACAAACTATTGAAAAGTTTTTCCTTATCAACACTACTTGAATTCATGTTTTAATATGAATTGCATTGCACGAATGAAAGACCACTGGCCCGAATTTGAACTGTGCCCGACATATTATGTTGACTGTTATTGAAAACAAACGACTGCCTGCATATACGAATTAGCACCGCGAAATTTAAATGTTTCAAAACTATTGAAGCAAGTTTAGCAATATTTTTTATATTTTATTGTTACGTAACGCACACATTAACCCTCCCCCACCCCCTTGTAACGCTACTCTTGCCTCACCCCCTTGAAGCGTTACGTAATTTAAGGACAGCCCCCAAGGGGTAATATGCCATGATGATATATTTATTTATTTATATCTATAAAAGCATAATAAAAAAATTGGTGGAAAGTTTGAATGATTTTCGATAAAATTTTCGCATTTCAACAACACTTACCTTAGGGATATATTTGAGCGCGTCTCCACAACATAGTAAAATTATCAATGCTAGGATAGCCTGGATTATACTGCAAATTTGAGTCACACCTCCGACATTATATTGGACTAAACTTCGACTCAAACTAGCGCAAGTTGGTATACATTGAAAAAAAGTTCCTAATAAATTCACAAGGCCCTACAAACATTTATAATACAATAAATATCTTTGAATTTCGTTTTAATATTACGAAAGGATATTGATAAGTATTTAGCCTTACAAAGATATACCGGATGTCTTGTAAGTAACGTGACATACGTTAACATTTAATAAACAGGGTTGTAATGTATTATATGACGATTAACGACATTTACTTGTTGGGGCTAAATAATAATTAATATACCAAAAAAGTGACCATTACACTTTTCTGCTCGATCCCCCTCTCGTGTACTTACTAAAGCTAGTAACTCCTGGTTCGGATACACCTCGTATGATCCTTTTCTGGCAAAAGTAAAACCCATAGACATGGTTATAGTATACGATACTAAAGCTATGATTGCACAGTCTTTGATCAAGTTTACTTCAATTAGATCAAATTGGGGCGTAACGATATAAGGTAATCTAAAAAATAAGTCATCAGACCTTAAGGTGGTTCTATTATTATCATCATTTTCGATAGTTATTAATGAAATTAAAGTGTATGCAAATTTTAAAAAAGGTAAACCAACCATGAGCTATATTTGAAACCAAAATAGAGCAAAAATACATTGGCAATATACGAATGGTGTGCCTCAAGGAAGATTTTTTCGTAGTAACAATAAATAGCTAGCTGCTTTATGAAATTTAATTTCTTTATAATTTTTAACTCTGTAGGTGCATTCACAAATGATAATTAGGTTTATGGTTTTTGTTTAAGTAAGATTAAAATATCGGTAGAGCAGTACTCAACAAGACACTGCGCCGTGAAACTGTTATTCGCTTGGCATTATTGGTTATATTTCAACAATTAAATTATGACAGTCTCCATGTTCTCGCATTTGTTTAAAAAGCCGAATCCACCAAGTGGATACTAAATAAAGATGGGTGTATATATCTATATCATTTCAGACTCGTTTTCATTGGTGAAGTTTGTGACGTCAAACTAAATCATAAACCTAAAGTTTGGACATTGCAATGTTTAGCTTTGTGATTTGGATTTAGAGACCCTAAATTTTGAAGTGTGAATGGAGTCATTACATAATAAGAAATATTCGTTTTCTGCGAATGGACTGTCATATTTTGAGTCAGAGCTCAACGTTTTCGTATGGGGCATCTTCAGGAGCAAGGGGGATAGTACTGTCTTAAACAAGGTTACCCGACGTGTCAACCACGCTAGAGGCCGAGTTTAAGCAACAAGAGGGGGAGACTCAGTTTACAAGGTTACCCGACGTGTAAACCACGCTAGAGGCCAAATAAACCAAGTGACGAAAGGAAGGCCGAGAAGACAGTTATATACTAATCTAAAGATACGGTAGATGAACAAATGAGGACCAATGGGAATCGAGTTCGTAATGGTAGATTGGGCGGGTCGTGTTCCGAGAATCACCGGTTTCCACATGTGGCTCAAGAAATAGCCATCATCCCGATTGATGTTATTAGGATGTTTCCATATTTCTAAAGTTTCCCTGTATTTACTTCTGTAAAACTCAGGGACAGGAGCTAAAATGCGGAAATTTTCAAATAAGATGTTATGTCCTGTGTTGTGTTGGTGTTCTGCGACCGCAGATGTTAATACCATACCATCACGCAGACAGCGTTTGTGTTCTGACAATCTAGTGGGAACACTTCTTCCTGTTTCACCTATGTATACTGTGCCGCAAGAAAAAGGAAGAGGGGGAGACTCAATTTACACGTCGGGTAACCTTGTAAACTGAGTCTTCCCCTCTTCTTGCTTAAACTCGGCCTCTAGCGTGGTTGACACGTCGGGTTGTTTAAGATAGTACTATCCCCCTTGCTCCTGAAGATGCCCCGTACAACTGCGGGCGAAACGTTGAGCTCTGACTCAAAATATGACACAGTCCATTCCCGGAAAACGAATATTTCTCATGACTCAGACTATGGAAGCCTACGCAATTATTTTATTACATAATATGCGGCCAAAGTCTTTAAATCTAAAGTATAAACCTAAATCTAAACCTAATTTTCATTTGTGACTGCACCTTATATCCATTGAATATGAAGTATAAAATGTAACCAAATCGGATAGAG